>OZ024828.1:71103739-71291239 GCA_964016985.1 Anodontia alba | reverse complement strand
TCCTGACTTAAACAAATCTGGCTTGCCTGCCTTCTATATAGTCCTTCTTGCTTAATTCAACGCATCACGAAAACACGCCTATATAGTTTTGACCCCCTTAAACCCCACTTTTATATAGTAAAACTGGGGTTTATAGGGGTAAATATTATTTTTTCTTATTTTGCTAAAAAATCATAGATTGTGGGTACTCGTTAGAACCGCCTCACCGAAGCGGTTTTAACGAGTACCCACAATCTATCTTTTGAGCAGGAATATGAAAAATATCAGAATTTTATATGAAAATGTTTTGTTTGTTTTTTTTGTTTTTTTTCGGTTGTAAAATTTTCAATATATTTGAATAGGCGTGTTTCCGTAATGGAAAGAAGAGGAAACTGTGCAATATACCGAACAATGAACTACGATGTTTCAGAAGAACATCCTGCGCGTCCGTGGAGGTTGATCCGAGATGCTTATCAAGCAGTGCCAACATATGCAAAAAGGGTACAATGCCCTGGCTACGTATAATTTCTTAGACATGATCAGATGACGTTGTGTAGAGAAATCGCCCACCCCTAGGAGGAAATGATACACTTTCATGGCAGGCAACTCTTTCATCATTCTTTTATCTCACTTCAGTAATATTGCTATATTTACCCAAAATACAGGTACAGTGAAACCTGTGTAAGAGAGCCACCTCTGAGAAAGACTTTAAACGGCGAGGGTTGATGTGGAAGGTGGCTGTCTTATAAAGGTACATGTCATGTAATTTTGCTAGCAAAATTACATGACATGTACCTTTATAAGACAACTAACTTTCAGTCTCAAAGGTGGCTTTCTTACACAGGCTTCACTGTACTGGAAATCAAACGTGTTCAAAAACGTTACAAGTCTTACTTACTACCTGTTGATGTGTTTACAACCCGCTGGATGAGTGGCAATCATAGCAGGCTCTGATTAGACGCCTTGTTCTGCGTAGTATGGCCTGAGCCTTAGTATTGGGACAAACCTGCCTGAATAAACAAGATAGGTGAGCCAATAATGTATGTCCCAATAATTAGGAAGTAAGTACTGTGATATCTTGTTGCAAAGGGATGCACGCATATGGTGAAGTGTCATAACACACCTGCGAACTATGAAAGAAAATCTCAGTACTAAATATAGCATGTGAGATTAATATCTTCTTGGATAGATCTACTCGTAATATATAATTGCAAAAAAGTTGTCATACAATTATAAGAAACCACTATTTTTTTGTTATATGATAATGTCTAAATGTACTTTGTAAAGACAAAAATTGTCACATATATGTTTGTGTATGTCTATATATGTTTGTGTAAATCTTTAAAAGAATAAATATGGGAAAAAAAAAAAAAAAAAAAAAAAAAAAAAAACACTAGAAATTATCTACTCCGGTCTAGAAAAAAAAAAAAAAAAAAAAAAAAAAAAAGTGTCATAAACCAACAAAAAGGTAAAAACTAACAAAGTAAAAATAAGGAATCGTAACACTTGTGTTCATTGTTAACCCATTTATGCCTAGCGTCCCATAAAAGGGACTTTGTCAAACAGTGTAGACCCAGATCAGACGCCACAGAACGTGGCGTCTGATCAGGGTCTACATTGTTTGCATTAAATACAGGAATTCATATAATGTATGGTAATAATAAAAACCAACCAGGCATCACTTCTATTACAAATGGAACGGTCCATAGATTTATGGTTAAAGAGTCCACTCGGTATAAATGGATTAAGGTGAAAACAGCAAAGCCTCGTTTTGCACTTGTGCGGTGGACATTCGGGTTGGGATTCAACTTTCCCCGACTGGTACCAGTGGTGGCATCTCTTTTCCCTTAAAGGGAAGCAAGTTATTTCCTTTAAGAGCAGACCGCTTTTCCGAAGCATCGCAAAACAATTAAAACAGAGCTACTTCTCTGAACGTTTATCCATACCAACTGAAATACAGAGAAACCCTTAGTCGAACTACGAGACATCAAACACGTTACATTTCATTACAACTGAAGGAGAACTCTACCATACAATTATATTTCAGCTATGCAGTTCGCCTGCATCGTGTTAAGCGTCATCCATTTTATAGATAAATTTGAAATTAACATTTTTTGACTATATTTTACTCCTACCTAGGTTTTGTAATTAACTAATGTAGTTGTGACATGCCTTTATTCCCCCAAGAACCGCACGATATTGAAATATAAGCCGGTACAAGATTGTGTACATGTGAGCCCACTGAAGACTCCGATCAGCCTGTGTACCCGCAAATGCTGATCAGAGTGTTTGTTGTCCGCCTGAAGCTGCTTTGGATCCTTGGCAACCCAAAGAGTGCTCTCAAAGATTCTGATCAGACTGTAAGGTTGCGCAGGCTGATGTGAGTCCTCGCTGGACGCAAATGCATTTTTTGTAGGAAGTTTTATGCCCCGGCGCATATGCAATTACAAACTATATAAAGAAAGATAATATGCCTCAAGTGCAATGCAAATGTCATTAAATGTAGACTATGGATATGGTGTCTCAGAATCGGGCGACACAAAATAATACAGAATACCCAGGAAGAGCCACAGTCACAGAGCACAGCCTACCAGTGATATCGAAACGTAAAGCAAACAAACTAGGCCGGACAATACACAAGCCAGAAAGCAACGAAAAGCTAATGCAATAGACTCTCTCTTCCCCAACAAGGTGATCACAGTACTAAACAGGATCCACTATACCATCACGAAAACATGCCTATATAATTTTGAACCCCTTAAACCCCGATTTTTTATAGTAAAACTGGGGTTTACAGGGATACATCATTTTTCTTATTTCTGCTCAAAAACATAGATTGTGGATACTTGTTAGAACCGCCTCGCCGAGGCGGTTCTAACGAGTACCAACAATCTATGTTTTGAGCAGAAATATGAAAAATATCAGAAGGTTTATCTGAAAACTTTCAGTTTTTGGAGGTGAAATTTTCAGTATATTTGAATAGGCGTGTTTTCGTCCACACAAAGAAAATCTTACACCAGAACCACCATCTTAGAACGGTCAGTAGTATAAACATTACCAGGGGAAGGGGTGGTTAAATCGATTGTATTGGTACAAAATCATAAAATCTGAATTAATGCAGACATTCTTTAAGAAAACATCGTTGCGTACGTTCTAAAATATTAAATATTGAATGAATGAATATCACTCCAATTACATTCGAGTCTCTATCAGCGAAACGGCATGTTTGAGACGTATTACAAAAATGGAGGTCTAGATCAGCGAACGAATCCGCGCAGTCTGATATCACAGACTAATGTTTAATGTACCGGGGAAAACAAAAGGAGGGCCGATTGAACTGTGCGGTTACGAAATTATCTACCTAAGAGTTCCCTATACCATATAAATCACATTGTAGCCTGACGTTTACGTTTTCCCATTGAGCTTAAACGAAATGTCAAACTACAATAATTCACGTTGTCACCGTAGTGCGTGCAAAAGGGTGCATCTGAATAACGTCGAATCTAAGCATTTTTTCTCGCGATGTTCGCTTGAAAAGAATTATTTGCAAAACATTGCAATAATGTCGATTTTCCTTTCTGTATCTTGTTAGAATCGAAATGAATTATCTCTACTGTTCGAATATGTAAATAAGAAACATTTTTCTCTACTGTGAATAAGCACGACTATCGGATGCTGTTGTTGGGCAAATGCGAATACTAATTCACTCCGCCTCCGCCGTGAATTAATACTTTACAATCTGGGCCCAGTTGTTCAAAACTAACTGTCGTTTAGTTAACATATCGTTAAAACTTTGGTCATTAAATATGGCATATACACATATTTTTTGCTGAAAAAAATGTGAGTAGCTTTTGCATTTGCAAAAGCTACCCACATTTTTAACAAAAATAGCTGTGAATTAGATATTGTATTTATTAGAATAGTTAACATTTTGACTACTAACGAGCTCGTCAAGCTAGCGATGCTTTGAACAACTGGGCCCTGTCCTTCAACTCCATGCGTTATTCGCGATAATTCACGGTAGAGAAAACATATTTCTTATTCTAACACTCCTTGCCTATATAGGCAATGGTTAAACTCAGTGATATATTATGCAATAAATCACTGGGCGGAAACGCGCGACGCTATCTGGCGCCTTTCCGACGTCATTTCGACACGCTGCTGACGTCAGTCTTAGTTTCTACGACGCTAGACTGTGTAACGTCGTCTTTCTCACTTCAGCAACGTAAGAAATGCATGTAAACGTCAGCGTTACAGTCAAAACTTTTGGCGGGATTTCTTTATTCGATGGCGGAAAGTTTGAAAAATCTAAAGGATACAATTACCTTTTCGTCGTTTTCTATGTGTTAGAATCGAAATAGATCAGCTCTTGTGCGTGATTTGTTGAGTAATAAATCACAGTTTGTCGGTCAGTTGTAAGAAGATAAACCACTCGCGCTCCGCGCTCGTGATTTGATCTACTTTACAACTGACCTCCAAACAGTGATTTATTACTCAACAAATCACTGCTAGAGCTGATCTATTTCTTAAATTAAATATTTGAAAAATTTAATTCCTTTCCATACTTCGAGGGTTGAGCGCAAGACTATTGTAACTCAAACATATTTTTGAAACCCTTGTTTAGGGGCAACTTGGACCCCTTTGTAAACAATGCAAATTTAGGTGCCATTGCTCATACGAGCAATGGCACCTAAATTTTCATTGTTTACAGAAAGAAATGTTGTAATCTTCATAATGCCTTCATGGTGAGGAGATTAGGTTTGGGGAAAAACAACCATCTGAGTTACGCTAGTCTTGCGCTCAACCCTCGACATGCCCTTATAGTTCAACAAGTTCTTATGGCTACCCGCTCATGTAAATTAAACTTGCTGTATGAGTGATAATCAGTGCAGCCCCTGATCGGACGCCGCGTTCCGTGGCGTCTGATCCGGGACTACAAATGTACATTGTTTACTAAGGCCTGCTTAGCCGAACAGGTAAGTGAATGCGGTATGCACGGAAACGTCCTTACACTTGATGCGATCTGTTTCTCAGACGAAAACAAGAGGTCCATGCTGGACCTAAATCGATGTTATAATGAATTAACCCTTGTCCTGCTGAATAACTTAAGATGCCATGCCTGCTTCTAATTTTCATCCAGTCAGAGTACTTGATCCAGGTATTGATACGAATTCGAATGCTGAATGGCAAACAGTGCAGAATCAGATCAGTTGGCTTCTGAAGAAGCCAACTGATCTGGATCTATACTGTTTGCAAATGCAGGATATATCCGGGTTCAGCAGGACTAGGGTTAATATGGGAGCTGATCAATTTGATGATGATTCAGTGCAAGTCTATGATAACTGCTTTCCTTTTTTTTTTTTTTTTTTTTGTTTCTTTTTTTTTTTTTTTTTTTTTTTAATTGGAACAGATTTGCACTTTCCAATCTATTATTAAATGGGAAGAACACGACTAAATGCCTAGTAAATCAAGGTACTGACAGCACTGATAGGTTCATTTACTCGGAGTTAGGCTGAGAAAATGGTGCTGAAAGAGGCAGTTTCGTTTAACCCTTAAATTCCTGTATTTTAAGCGAACAGTGTAGACTCTAATCCGACGCCGCATTTGGTCATTGGCTTGTCTTGAGAAATGTCGTTAACAGATTTTTTCTATTTTTAGCTCTGGCATCTTGTTCTATGGACCAGAATCATTTTAGCGATGTTTAGCAGCCGGTTATGAATGTAACATTTCTCTGAAATAACTTGAAATCAAGCCACAGGCTTCAAAAGAGATGTAATTTACAGATTTTTTTTTTTTTTTTTTTTTTTTTTTATTTTTCTTTTTTTTTTTATTTATTTATTTATTTTATTTATTTTTTTATTTTTCATTTTTTTAATTTATTTTTTTTATTTTTTTTAATTTTTTTGTGTGTGTCCATCTTGTTCATTGGAGTACAATCATTTCATCAATTTTGCTACAAGGCTGAGAAAAACATTTCTATGATATCCTATAGAAATCTGGCCACTAGCTTGAGGGAAGATGTCATTAACATATTTGTTTCTATGATTAGCTCGGGTGACCATCTTGTACAATTTAACAATTTCAAAAGGGCTATATCAGGAACTTTTTTGTGGTAATATTTTTAAATTGAACCACTAACTTGAGAGATGATGTTTACAGATTTTTTTTTTTTTTTTTTTTTTTTTTTTAATCTCCGGTGGCCATCTTATTCAACAGAGCAGAACATTTAACAATTTTGGTACTGGTCTATAACAGAGGTATTTGCGTGAAATTATTTTGAAACTGGCTGTGTCGTTTAGGAGGCGATACGTATCATTTAAAGAACCTGCTGATGAGAGAAAACGACATTTGTATTTTTAGCTGTGAAGGCCATTTTATTCAGAGGAGCATAGTGTAGCATTTTTGTGGAGAGTTATGAAAGAGACATTTCTGTGAAATTATGTTGAAATCAAGCCATTGCTTGAAGGGAGATTTTTTAGTTTTAGCTCTCGTTGTCATTTTGTTCAGTGGATCGGAACCATTTAGAAATTTTAGTGCAATGACATAAGAGGAGCATTTCTGTGAAATCAATATCAAATCCAGCCACTGGCTTGAGACAGAATGTCGTTTGATTTTTTTTTTCTTATAATTTTAACTCTAGCGGCCATCCTTTTCGATGGAGTGGAATCATTTTCACAAGTTTGGTACAGGGCCATGAGAGAAACATTTCTGTGAAATTATTCTGAAATCGAGCCATCGGCTTGAGACGAGATGTCTTTCAAAGCTTTTTTTTCTTATTTTTTGTTTAGCCCTGGCGGCCATCTTGTTGGGTGGCATGGAACCATTTAAAACAAAAAAAAAAAAAAAAAAAAAAAAAAAAAAGGCTACGAGAAAAAAAAAAAAAAAAAAAAAAAAAAAAAAAAAAAAAAAAAAAACATTTCTGCAAAATTATTCTGAAATTGAGCCATTGCCTTGAGAGGAGATGTCAATCATAGTTTCTTGTTTGGTTTTGTCGGTTTTTCTCTTCCTCTTGGTGTCTGGGAAGGGCTGTGGTTTGTGATTGTGGCAATCCCTAGACTTTTCTCTTACCTTTTTTGTTATTCTTTCTGTAGCTCTGGCGGCGAGCTGGTTTAGTGGAGTGGAACCGTTTTAGCTACATGTATTTTTATACAGGGCCATGAGACAAACATTTCTGTGAAATTAATTTTGAAATCGAGCTACTTGCATGAGAGGAGATGTCGTTCAAAGATTATTATTATTATTTTTTTTTTTTTTTTTTTTTTTTTTTTTTTTTCGATTTGTAGATCTGGCAGCCATCTTGTTCATTGGAGAGGAACCATTTTTAGCAATTTTGGTACAAGGCTATAACAGAAACATTTAAAATTATTTTGAAATTGGCTTAGTGGTCTAGGAGGAGATGTCGTTTGAATAAATTGCTAGCGACGGACGGACGGACGACGGACACATATCGATCACAACAGCTCACCTTGAGCACCTGCAACGATTATTGCAAAGCCTACGAAATACTGATGAACGGCTCTTGGTTTTGAAGGTGGTGTTTTTAAAAGGTTTTAAGTCATCACGAAAACATGCCTATATAACTTTGAACCCCTTAAACCCCACTTTTATATAGTAAAACTGGGGTTTACAGGGGTATACATTATTTTTCTTATTTCTGCTCAGGAACAGAGATTGTGGGTACCCGTTAGAACCGCCTCGGCGAGGCGGTTCTAACGAGTACCCACAGTCTATGTTTTGAGCAGAATTATGAAAAATATCAGAATTTTTTATCTGAAAATTTTCATTTTTAGGTGGTAAAATTTTCAGTATATTAGAATAGGCGTGTTTTCGTAATGTGGTTTTAATAGGCTATTCGCGTGTTTATACACATGTCAAAATCCAAGGGATTCGCTGAACGTGACGTCTACTACTTCAGTCGACTCTCGTTATTTCGGTCCATGGGACTCGCTGAAATACTTCGAGATATCCGTACTTTGACATATCAGATTTGCAGGATTGAGGTAAATAATCAATTGACTAACCATATTTTACAAATGAATATGTAAATTGACTCCTGAAATTTCTCCTCTTTTCCACAATATTTTTGTACCTGTTATTAGATTTCCATGTTTAAGCAGGGACCAGATTTTCACTTCCAGATAAGCGGTTATTCGAGATAGGCGAAGTTGAGATTTCGAGATTCGACTGTACTCTGCTTCCTCAAACTTTCAAATGAATCCGTCCCATTTACTTAATCTTTATGTTTATACAGTAGTTACTGCTTTAAAAAAAGCGTATGTCAGATATGTCAGTAAGGCTCAATTGATTATAGCCAGTTCCTACAAGAAGTAGACACCTGCTGCTTATTGTTGCTGCTGAGAAATCGCTGTTTGGTGTTTATATGGCTAGTTTGTTGAACAGTCACTGCTCAATTGCACTCAGTGAAGATCAAACGGCACACACATACATACCGATCAGAATCTTGACTAGAGATACGAGATAGGACAGTTGTGTTTTATGTTAATCTAAGTATGTCATTAAAAGCTGCCGTCATCAAACTTGCAACACAAACATAATGCATAACCTCATCAGCAGAGTAATAGGCAAAAGGGGTCTGAATCATGTGGGGACTAGTGCTGCCCTTACCAGGTAGCATTCTACTTAAATCTATATCGGATCGTTATCGACCGGACAAGATTCCTGTCGGGCCGATAACGGTTCGATAGAGAGTTAAGCAGAACCTAGTTACCTAGGATATATTACGTATACCTTTGACCTTGCCAATACGAGTAAAATAGTAATTACCGATATGCAATTACAAGGTAAAAAAAAAAAAAAAAAAAAAAAAACCTGGGAGTAGATTCCCTAGCATTAAATTTTCCAGAATGAATACATAAATTACATAACTGCTGATATTTTGCTTGTCTTTCATAAACATCTATAAATGTTGCCCTTAACACAGACCATATAAAAGAACGGACACCTGGGTCTCGGTTTCACCAGGATTCATCCAGTGGCGGCAATGTTGTTGCAGACTACATATACCCGCTCCTCATACCCAGCACCGGCTGAAATAGAACTCCATTTTGCAAGATATCAGAATGGGATCAGTGATACCTGTACCAAAGATAATAAAAAATAGAAATTGCACTATGATGAAGAATAGTTTACATTTAATCTGTGATCGCCACTTGGCACTTAGCACCAGCTACAATGAAGTTAAATGGGATTTATAAAGGTTGCCCTGGGAAACAACGAATATTTTAAAGAACGAAAGTCGAAATCTCGATTTCATTGAGACTCTTCATATATTAGTAACCTAGTTTGCAGGGCTGCATTAATTCATAACTGCATCTTAAGCTTAATTCGATTTTGAAAGATATCAGAATGTGCTATTAGATCCAAAGGGAAATAAAAATAAAATCCTAATCGGGTTATAGAATATTATTTTCCAAGAACTGCCGATACCTTTATGAAAATATGGTTATTGTGATAAACACTGCGTGTGTGAGAACATTAAGTTTTCTGCAAGTGCATACAGCTGTCTCGTAGATATCATAGCTAGACAGCGATATGGATATTTTAATATATGCATTTCTTGCACGCTCCCGAGATAAAAAAAAAGTGATTAACAATATATGCAACATCAGTATAAGGACAAGTATACGCTTGTATGGCTAAAAAATCTTGTCACTAATTTAGTCTGGTCAGAAAAAAAGTGTCGACTTCGAGGTTAAGATTTTTACAAGTACTATCTCTACAAAAGCAGATACACGACGTAGGAACGAAAGTATATTTACATACTTATAACAATGAAAAAATAAAAAAACAACTGGGACAGATTCATGATAATAATAAAACAAGTGGACCACGATGGGCCTGTATCGCTCACCTACGCAAACAGATTTGCGTTCTTACTATTGAAGTTTCAGCCAAGTTCACAGCTCTAAGATCTATGTATAAATTTTATAGCCCTGCCCCCTAGCAGCCACATTTTTAACGCATCATGACAGCCTGAATTGAATCTTGATAGAGGGTCACCAAGGGAACATTTCTGCCAAGTTATATTGAAATCGGTTCAGTGGGTTCTGACAAAAAGATTTTTAAAGTGTTTTATATAGATATATAGGGAAATAAGTCATGCCCCTAGCGGCCATGCTTTGACGAATCATGACAGCTTGAACAAACTTGGTAGAGAGCCACCAAAGGAACATTCCTGCCAAGTTATATTGAAATCGGTCCTGTGATTTCTGATAAGAGGATTTTTGAAGTTTTCTATATAGACATATAGGGAAATAAACCCCGCCCCCTTTCAGCAATGTTTCTTGACGAATTATGATTGCTTGAACAATCTTGATAACGGGTCACCAAAGTAATATTCCTGCCAAGTAATACTGAAATCGGTCAAGTCGTTTCTGACAAGAAGATTTTTAAAGTTTTTTTATATAGATATATAGAGAAAATAAGCCCCGCGCCACCCCTATCCCCCAACCCCGGCGGCCATGTTTTTGATGCATCATGACGACTTGAACAATCTTGGTAAAGGGTTACCAAAGGAACATTTCTGTCATGTTATATTGGAATCGGTCTAGTGGTTTCTGACAAGAAGTATTTTAAAGATTTCTATATAGATATAGAGGGAAAATAAGCCCCGTCCCTAGCTGCCATGTTTTTGACGTATCATGATTGCTTGAACAATCTTGGTAGAGGGTCACCAAAGAAACATTCCTGCCAAGTAATATTGAAATCGGTGGAGTGGTTTCTGACAAGATTTTTAAAGTTTTCTATATAAGTATACAAGGAAAATAAGCCTCGCCCCCTGGCGGCCATGTTTTTTTGACCAATCAAATCAGCTTGAGCAATCTTAGTAGAAGGTCACCAAAGCAGCATTCCTGCTAAGTTACATTGCACTCTGACCAGTGGTCTCTGACAAGAAGATTGTTTTTTAAATTTTTCTATATAGATGTATAGGAAAATAAGCCCCGCCATCAGCGGCCATGTTTTTGACGAATCATGACGGCTTGAATTGATCCTGTAGTTTATGATGAGAACATTTTTAAAGTCTTCTATACAGATATACAAGGAAAATAAGCTCTGCCTCCTAGCGGCCATGTTTTTGACGTATCATGACGGCTTGAAAAATCTTGGTAGAGGGTCACGAAAGAAACATTTCTCGTCCAATGTATTCTGACAAGAAGATTTTTTTTTAAGTTTTTATATAGATATATAGGGAAAAAGCCCCGCCCCCTAGCAGCCATGTTTTGTTGTTGTTGTTGTTTTTTGTTTTTTTTTTTTTTTGTTTTTTTTTGTTGTTGTTGTTTGTTTTTTTTTTTGTTTTTTTAGAAATAATGATTGCTTGAACAATCTTGATAGAATGTTACCAAAGGAACATTCCTGCAAAGTATTACTGAAATCGGCCAAGTGGTTTCTGACAAGATTTTTTTAGGTTTTCTATATAGATATATAGAGAAAATAAACCCCGCACCCCTGTCGGCCATGGTTTTAGACCAATCAATACAGCTTAAAAAATCTTGGTAGAAGGTCACAAAAGCAACATTCATGAAAAGTTACATTGAATGTCCAGTGGTTTCTGACAAGAAGATTTTTTAAATGAACAGTCCTGCCAAGTAATATTGAAATCGGTCAAGTGGTTTCTGACAAATAGATTTTGTAAGTTTTCTATATAGATATAAAGGAAAAATAAGCCCCGCCCCTAGCAGCCATGTTTTTTGACGAATCGTGACGGTTTGAACAATCTTGGTGGAGGGTCACCAAAGAAATTTTCCCTGCCTAGTTATATTGAAATCGATCCATTGGTTTATGACGAGACCATTTTTAAAGTTTTCTATACAGATATATATGGAAAATTAGCTACCCCCTAGCGGCCATGTTTCTGACGTATCAGGATGTTTTGAACAATCGTGGTAGAGCGTCACCAAAGAAACATTTCTGTCAAGTTATATTGAAATCGGTCCAATGGTTTCTGACAAGAAGATTTTTAAAGTTTTCTATATAGATATATAGGGAAAATAAGCCCCGCCCCCTAGCGGCCGTGATTTTGGACGAATCATGACGGCTTGAACAATCATGGTAGAGGGTCACCAAAGAAACATTCCTGCCAAGTTATATTGAAATCGGTCCAGTGGTTTCTGACAAAAGATTTTTATAGTGTTTTATATAGATATATAGGGAAAAATAAGCCCCGACCCTGGCGGCCATGTTTTTACGAATCGTGACGGCTTGAACAATCTTGGTAGAGGGTTACAAAAGGTACGTTCCTGTCAAGTTATATTGAAATCGGTGCAGTGGTATCTGACAAGATAATTATAAAAGTTTTCTATATTGATATATATGGAAAATAAACCCCGCCCCCCTAGCGGCCATGTTTTTTGACGAATCATGACGGCTTGAACAATCTTGGTAGAGGGTGACCAAGGAAACATTTCTGCCAAGTTATATTGAAATCAATCTAGTGGTTTCTGACAAGAAGATTTTTATAGTTTTCTATATAGATATATAGGGAAAATAAGCCCCGCACCCTGGCGGCCATTTTTTTTTACGATTCCCAATGGCTTGTCCAATCTTTGTAGAGGATCACCAAAGAAACATTTCTGCAAAATTATATTGAAATCGGTCCACTGGTTTCTGACAAGAAGAGTTTTTAAGTATTTTTATTTTGATTTCTGTGCCAACTAGAATTCTGCATGGATTCCAAATCTTTGAACAATTTTCAGTCAGTATCTCCAAAGAATCAATCCTGTGAGATTTTGCTAAAATTGGCTCAGTGGTTTAGGAGGAGAATTTGTTTAATGATTGTGGACGGACGGACGGACGACGTCGACAGACGGTGAGTGATCACAATAGCTCACCTTGAGTTTTCGGCTCAGGTGAGCTAAAAATCGGTTTTGAACCCGAAACTATTCGCGTGGGAGGGGAGCGCTCTCCCGACTGAGTTAGAGGGTTAGTTCGAAACCGCCCGAAATATAGTCATATATTGCTAATACATTTTCCTAACGCTACAAATAAACATAAATCGAAAATTGTCGTATAGAAGGACAAGAGAGTCGTTCGAGAAGAATTACAAGTATCCTGTTCTTATTGTTATTATTATTTTCTGTTTAGGTTTGTTCTAATCCCGCAGTTTTACCGCCATCTTGCAAACACTTTTCAAAGCATAATTTAAAATGAACTAGAAATGCGTTTGTAAAACACTATGCCCCCAACTATATGCTTGTCGATACAAAATACCAAAGTTTAAAAGGAATATAACTCCGACTAAAATTTGATCAGGTCATCTACACTTTGATTCCAAACTGCTTGCAAAATTTCATGAGCCTAACTCAAGTGGGTCCTGAGATATTTTGCTTACAAGCGAAAAGGGGCACTACTCCATCATGGAGACTCCGACAGAAAAGGAAAAATACAAATTGACAACGGGCCATAACTCAAAAAGTATCTGGCAGTATTTATTTAAATGTTAACCAGGTCATCTACTTCTCACTAACAATATAGTCACTAGGTTTCAAGGCTCTAGCAATAGTTTTTAGATATTGTGCTGTCAAGATTTCATCCATATATTTTCTAAGGGCCATAACTCAGGAAAGGCACATAACCTTGAGAAGAAAAAAAAGGAAGAGTTGGCTATTGTTTCCTGTGAAATCAATATATAAAATTTCAAGACCCTAGCATTTACATTTCAAAAGTTAGGCTATGCATCAAAGTGTGCAATGTAAACATGCCCAAAATGACAAAGGGCCATAATTCAATAAGTACTTTTCAGAATTTATTCAAAAGTAAAACAGGTCATCTACTCATCGCTACCAATCCATTCTTCAAATGTCAAGGCTGTAGCTTCAATACTTTTCGAGATATTTGCTGACGAAATTTCATCCATATTTTTAAATGGCCATAACTCAGAAAAGGGGCATAATCCTGATAAGAAAAAATACGTGTCAGCTATTTATTCATGAGGAATCCATATATTAAGTTTCAAAACGCTAACATGCACAGTTCAAAATTTAAGATATGCATAAAAAAGTGAGCAATGTAAAAATGCCAAAATGCTAAAGGACCATAACTCAAAAAGTAATTTTTAGTACTTATTCAAAAGTTACTCAGGTCATCAACTTATCGCTACCAATTTATTCTTAAAATTTCAAGGCTCTAGCCTGAATAGTTGTTGAGATATTTTGCTGACAGAATTGCATCTATATTTTTTCAAAGGGCTATAACTCAGGAAAAGGGCATAATCCTGATAAGAAACAAAAATACGTTTCAGCTATTTTTTCATGAGGAATCTATATATGAAAATTCAGAACCCTAGCATGCACATTTCAAAACTTATGCTATGCATCAAAAATCTGAAATGTAAAATGCCCAAAATGACAAAGGGCCATAACTTCAGAAGTATTTTTAGTTCAGAATTTATTCAAAAGTTAATGAGGTCATCGACTCATTGCTACCAATCTTACGATGATCAAATTTCAAGGCTCTAGCTTCAGTAGTTTTTGAGATATTTTTCTGACAAGATTTCATACATTTTTTAAAGTGCCATAACTCAGGAATGGGGCATAATTCTGAAAGAAAAAAAATATTTGTCAACTATTTTATCATGAGGAGTCCATATACATGTATGAAATTTCAAAATCCTAGCATGCAGGGTTCAGAAGTTATGCTATGCATCAAAAAGCGTAACGCACGGACGCACGGACGACGAACGAGCCAGGAGCAATATGTACCTCCAACTTCTTTGAAGGTGGTAGCATAATAAGATGGCCTACACTTTTGCAGTACTAGCAGAAAAGGTCGTTTTGCGTTTTCATTTCCATCACGAAAACACGTCTATATGATATGATCCCCTTAAACCCCACTTTTATATAGTAAAACTAGGGTTTGATATTTGTCATATTTCTGTTCAAAAAACATAGGTTGTGGGAACACGTTAGAACTGCCTTGCAGAGGCGGTTCTAACGAGTACCAACAATCTATGTTTTGAGCAGAAATATGACAAATATCAGAGTTTTTTATCTGAACATTTTCAGTTTTTGGAGGTAAAATTTTCTATATATTTGAATAGGCATGTTTTCGTAATGGTTTGAATGGCATATTCGTGATTTCATACAGCCGCAGACAGCGCTAGCTCAGAAGAATGATCTTATACGACTACGTCGAATAACATTGTTAAATTTAATATTCGCGTGTGCATTAAGCTACCTTACAAATGTGCTGGTTCATGCAAAAATGTAGGCTTGATGGCCAAGATACTACAATGCGTTAATGTCTAATCAGCCCCTTGAATGTTTGATAGTTGTTTCTGCAATACATCTGTTTCTTTCAGACATACAACAACTGGGCCGCCAAGTGAAAAATGTCTTCGAGCATGCGCAAAATGTGCGGATTCACATCATCCTGCGCATACGCAAAGTCTCATCCGGCACTAACCAAAATGAGCCCGCTTATTTAGACCTTCTCTCTTCATTTAAATCGTATGGCCTCTTTTAGCGTTAAATCCCCGCTCGAATGTTATCATGCAGACTATCTGACTGTTGTTCTGACAAAATAAAACCTTTTAATGAAACAATCCATTTTCTTTTATTTAATTTAATGAAAGTTCGCAGAGTTAATTCATGGGCAAAAATCAATATCAATGGCAAAAGAGGGAGACTGTATTTTAGCGCATGAATATCTTTTATTCCAAAAAAACTCAACACGACGGATAATACTGGGTACTAGGTACACTTAGTAGATTTACTAAGTTCTGTTATAGTGGCATTTCCTAGACATCTTCTACACTATTTATCATCGTTTAACTAGAGAGACATTTTTGTCACTTATATGTTTCCTTCATGCTTTCCGGCACGCCTAGACCCGTCTCCCCCACCCCCCCCCCCCCCCCCACTCTCAAAAAGGGTCCAATCTAAAAAGGAGATAAAGTACTCTCATGAGGAGCATTTTCCTTTTAGAGTAAACCTTTATACAGAAAGAGAAAAAGTCAATGTTGATAGAGGGGCCGCCACTTAAAGAGTGTCCGTTTCCCTAAAATGGAGGTTTACGGTAGGCAGCTCTCATTTATTATAACATTTGATATTCCATCACGAAAACATACCTATAATATTTTGACCCCCTTAAACCCCAGTTTTATATAGTAAAACTGGGGTTTACAGGGGTATGCATTATTTTTCTTATTTCTGCTCGAAAACATAGATTGTAAGTACTCATTAGAACCGCCTCATCGAGGCGGTTCTAATGAGTACCACAATCTATGTTTTGAGCAGAAATATGAACAACACCAGAGTTTTTTTTATCCGAAAATTTTCATTTTTTTGGTGCTGAAATTTTCAGTATATTTGAATAGGCATGTTTTCGTAATGTATACATTGTTTGTTTGCGTTGCGGTTATACGGCCCGGTCAACCCAATAGGGTAATGTCTTACCTAACCGCACTTTTACTGGACAGGATTAGTCCTCTAAACGGTTATCCAGTATTGTGCACATTCTGTCGTCAGAAACTGACAACTGCCCTTCTTGAATCAGCGGAAGGGAGAGAATGACCGTAGAAAATATTTTATGATCAAATCTCCACGAAAGAATGTTGCGGGGTCGAACTGTTGACGAAAGAGATTTATTTCCCAGATGATTTTGTCCTTTATGTGAAAATAGACTTCCGTTCAAAGCTGCTGGGGAGGGAGGGACGGGAGAGAGAGAGAGAGAGAGAGAGAGAGAGAGAGAGAGAGAGAGAGAGAGAGAGGGAGAGAGAGAGAGACATGTTGCATGTTTTTCATCATTCCTTATAAATAAACAAGTCGAATCTGCTGGTTTGTGTTTTGATATTTTTGTATTTAAAAATATCATACTTCGGAATGTTTTAAAAAAAAAAACAGAAAATATGAACACAGTGTATCCAAGATTTAACTATGTGTTATCAGGGAGCGTGAGTTAGAGCGAGTGTTTTCAGTGCATGGTCATGTTATCGCAGTGTGTATTAGCTTTTAATGCCATTGTTACATTATAATATTTGTAAAAGTTATGCTATAAAACAAGATATTTCCTTAGGGGCAATCGGAGCAATGCAATTTCTTTAAAATACAGTCGAACTTCAATGGCTCGAACATCTTATGGACCATGGAAATTTGTTCGAGACATGGGTAGTTCGAGCCACTGAGGGTTAATCATGCCACCAGTTCAGGAAGCAAATAGCGATAATTTTAGGATTTTTTTTTTTCGATTTTCTACACAACGATTGTATGTAGAGCGTTCTCTTTAGAATCGCCTCGATGAGGCGATTCTAATGAGTACACACAACATACAATTCCATGATAAAATAAGAAAAAAATCCCTAAATATTTGTTTTCTTGAGCTATTGGAAAAATTTTGTTGGGACTGAAAAAAGAGTTCGAATCATCAACGGTAAACGAGCCATCCGTGTTCAAGCCATTAAGGTTATACTGTACGTCTTATTATTCATTTGCCCTTAAGTATCTTCTCATTTTATGTCATACTCTATCTTACATAATCAAAATGAAATATGGAAGTTTTGTTTCTTAGGCTGGTGTCTAGCAATTGCATCAGGAAGATTTTTCCCAGAATTAAACTGACAAACAAACATGTGTATTTGTATCGATTACGTAGTTAGAATCTATCAGTTTCTCTCTCCAAGGCGAAATGAAATTGTCTGACATTCTGCCATTTCAAAAGTGGGTCATTGGATGCTCGCTCTCTGAATAAAATAAATAAAACATTTGCCATGTGCAAACAGCATAGCTACATATACGAACAGCATAGTATCCATACCGGATAGCAAACGTTCTTATGTGAACAGTAAACGTTCATATGAGAACAGAAAATGATACTTATATGCAAACAGTAAAGACACAAGCAAGACTGTATAACCTGGCCAGTGTCTTTGTACTCTTTCCTTGTATCTCCTGGATAACCTGTAATGGTAAATGTAATGTTTCGTATGGTAAAGCTATGAATATTCAAAGAATAATGTAAAGATTATATAGGAAAATGACCTTATATGGTCATTTTTTATATATAACATATACAATTTTTGTTTGGATATTTATAGTTTTATAATACAAACTGTTTCACAGGTTATCCCAAATGTATGTGTAAAAGATGTCAGTATGACAAAGACGGGGAATTGACACAGATGAGTGTTATGCAGTGTTGATACCTACAGTTACAGGTCAGTGAAGAGATGTTTGGAAGATACAGCCCATTCACTGCATTCAGCGAGCATTTGACCCCTTGCTTCAATATAACAATCTGAATCATCACGAAAACATACCTATATAATTTTGACCCCCTTAAACCCCACTTTTATATAGTAAAATCGGGGTTTACAGGGGTATACATTATTTTTGTTATTTCTGCTCAAAAACATAGATTGTGGGTACTCGTTAGAACCGCCTCGGTAAGGCGGTTCTAACAAGTACTCACATTCTATGTTTTGAGCAGAAATATGAAAAATATCAGATTTTTTTATCTGAAAAATTGCCATTTTTTGGTGGTAAAATTTTCAATATATTTGAATAGGCGTGCTTTCGTAATGGAAGGAATTTAGATGACTGATGTGCAGTGCCTGATTATGTGGTCTATGATATGATAAAATTTATAAATGTTGCCTTTGAAAACAAAGAACATGAAAGAACGACCACAAGAGTATCGGTTTAATTAAGACCTTTGATATGACTGCATTGCTGTTTAAAGGGCTGCATACGCGAACCTCCCCCACCCCGCTCGAGCGTCTTAACGTAATTGGAAATCACTGGTGGATACAGTATTCCCAAATGTATCAGTTCTAGAAATCCCTACTCAGAATATACACTCGGTTGCATAGTAACATTACACATTCTCAACCCATTTAGGCCTAGCGTCCGAAAAAAGGGACCATTATGAAAACACGCCTATTCAATATATAGAAAATTTCACCTCCAAAAAACTGAAAATTTTTAGATAAAAAAACTGATATTTTTCATATTTCTGCTTAAAACATAGATTGTGGGTAGTCGTTAGAACCGCCTCGGTGAGGCGGTTCTAACGAGTCCCACAATCTATGTTTTTGAGCGAAAAATAAGAAACATAATATATACACCTGCAAACCCCACTTTCACTATATAAAAATGGGGTTTAAGGGGGTCAAAATCATATTGGCATGTTTTCGGGATGATTAGCAAACATAGTAACCCAGGTCAGACGCCACAGAACGCGGCGTCTGATCAGGGTCTACTCTGTTTGCATTTAAGTTTAGAAATTTCTACAATGCATGATATTAATAATAATAATAAAAAACTAACTAGACACCCCTCATACAAGAGATGGACCTGTCGAAAGAGTTAACGTGAAAGAGTACATTCTGCATAAATTGGTTAAGGACACAGCATTCTCGTTAGGCCTGTGTAAAGTCACGCGCCTATAGTATGATTTAGCAGAAACAACAAGATTTTTTATTCTCTTTTATCGCAAATGATGAAGGGAAAGTATTCCCAACAACAATCTAACACATTCAGATATTGTCTATTAAATTAAAGATTGAGACGATACTTGTACGTTTCTATGTGTAACAAGACACCACAGATCATATGAGACGCAACGTCAGAAAACGTACCTTCGGACATGTGCGCCCAGAGAAGACTCAATTCAGCCTGCGCATTCGCACAGTCTGATTAGAATCTTCACTAAACGCATTTTGGGTAGTCAAGGATGCAAAGTTTCTGCATGCAAACAATGCATCACGAAAACATACCTATATAATATTTACTCCCTTAAATCCCATTTTTATATAGTAAAACTGGGGTTTACAGGGGTATACATTAATTTTCTATTTCTGCTCAAAAACGTGGGTTGTGGGTACTCGTTAGAACCGACTCGGCGAGGCGGTTCTAACGAGAACCCACAATCTATGTTTTGAGCAGAAATATGAAAAATATCAATTTTCTTTACTTAAAAAACTGTCAGTTTTAGTTGGTGAAATTTTCAATATATTTGAATAGGCGTGTGTCCGTAATGGAAAACTGATCAGACTTCTCGTATGCACAGGCTGGTTGGAATCTTCGCTGCGCACACGTGTCAGAGGGTTCATTTTCTGACGTTGCGACTCATATTATATCTCACGGTCTTAATTACCACTGTCGCAATTAGACATTGAAGAAAAACTTTTTTCAAAATGTCATAATATAAATATCACAACTTTCATCCACTAATTTCTTCCTGTGCGATATATTCATGGTATATGGAGTTAAATGAATGCTAAACATCAAAGAACGCGACAATAAAAGGAACAAAACCCTGGGGTTGAGACATAGCGCTTGTGGGTTTTCAAATCGGTGTAAGCCTCGTGAAGCGAAATAATGACCGCTGCCAGACACCACGCTCCCTCGAATATCGCGCATGCAATAGCAAGCTGATCTCGCGGATGGTATTTCCTATAAGTATCTCCACGCTTTTTTTCAGCCATGGAAATATTGTGAATACCTCCGTCCGTCCGTCCGTCCGTCACGCTATCTCTTCCTAAACCACTGGGCGGAATTTAAACAAACTTCCTAAATGGTTTCCCCTAATGGTAAAGGTGTGCGAAAGGAACATTATTTTCCGTCCGTCCGGCGTCCGTTCATCTGTCCATCATACTATCTCTACTAAACCACTGGGCGGAATTTAACTAAACTGGTTACATGACTTCTCCTCATGGTAAGTATCTCCGAGAGCAAAATTATTTTTCGTCCGGCGTCCGTCCATCTGTCCGTCACGCTATCTCCTTCCAAACCACTACTGTACTTTCGACATCTTTCAGAAAGTCGTTTTCTGCTTGGCGCTTTACACAGAAGAAGTAAATTTGCAAACTTTTGTCATGATTAAATGCAAAACGGTTTGTCGTAACTACTTACGCACAAAAAATTCATTGTAGCCATTGGTTTTAAAAAGTCAGTTATTTTTATTTTTTTCCATAATAAAAAAATTAATGAATGCAGATTATGCAGAAATCTGTAGGGTAGGTAACTTGGAGGCAGATTTTAAACGAGTTCCGCTTGTTCATTTTTTTTTTTTTTTTTTTTTTCTGAAAATTTCACAATATTGTTGTGAAACATTTATAATTCAAATTCAACAAAGAAAAGTAAAAAATATTTTATCAGACAAAAGTTAAAAAAAAAATCTTTTGACCATAAAAATTGCATAGGTCAGACCAATTTTTGGCCGTAAATTTAATTTTAGAGTAAATATTTGAGAACAAAACACAGAAACAGAAAAGACAAAAGGTTTCTGATAAGATATGGTCAATCAGAACAAAGTGTTATCATTTAAAATAAAACGCCAAGCAAAACGTGTCTTTCCTAGTGATGTTGAAAGAACAGTAGGCGGAATTTAACCAAACTTGCTATATGATTTGCTTTCGTGGTATATGTAAGTGTGTATGCGATAGCGAGTCCGTCCGTCTGTCAAGTTATTAGCAACATTTGCACGGAGCTTGGGAATTGGAGATGGCGTGCCATCGATTGCGCATTCTAGTTTACTCTGTGATTATCCTAAATATTCTAACAACCGTAACTCCTCACTTTTTTTGTACTAAAATTTGAACTGGCATATGTCAACAACCTGTCAGTGCATACCCTGATCAAACAAAATATATCTTACATGAGTTGTGTCTATTAAAAATGGGCAGAAATCCTTTTGGGGGCAGTTTGATTTAGATCTATACTGTTTTCCAATGAATGTCCCCACCTCATCGAATATTTAAGATCACTACAGATAACCCTCGTTATACCGACACTCGATATAACAACAATATTCATTATAATGACAATTTGACTGTCACGAAACCTCCGCTTATGAGGTAAATAAAAAATTATGCAAGAATATTGTATTTAAATACTTTAAAGAAACATATGTTTTGGATATTTGATAGAACCGCCTCAGTGAGGCGATTCTAACAAATATCCAAAACATATGCTCTGTGAGGAAATATGAATAAAACAAGGTATTTCTTACATATCATTGTGTCCATTAAGGATTCTTTACAACAGCAATTTCATTTTAACGGCAATATCTTTGAGAACAAATGCTATCGTTGTAACGAGGGTTCACTGTATTATATTGGTTAGTTTTGTAAGTGGCTGTTGTCTTGTTTATATACCATAGCCAAAGCTAACAAGAGTCATTCATAAACAGGAAGACATATAGAGAACTGTGTCATATAATGGAATACAAACTATCTTTTTATGTCAAGTGTTTGTTAATATGGCGCTGTCGTCGGTACAAAACTAGCGTCATTAATATTTCTAAAAAACATGTGCCACGTTATACTAAATTTCAGAACAACTGCTCTTTTACCTGATACATGAGCAGCAACGTGAGAAAACGTAGCTTCTGACATGTGCGCCAAACGAAGACACAAATCAGCCTGCGCCTCCGCACAGTCTGATCAGAGTCAGTCTTCGTTGTCCGTGTGAGAAAAATGTGCACCAGTGGCAATCTAAAATCCGCCGAGTGAAGATTCTGTTCAGTCTTCGTGAATGCGCAGTCTGATTGGAATCTTCGTTGGGCACACAATTCAGACGTTGCTGCTCCTATGGTATAAGGGTAATTTTATACGTTCCACACCGAACAAATGTCACGTCGTCAAATCCAGTGGTATTAATTAAGATTAAATATTGAATTTCAACCGAGACCAACATACAGTATATTTTCGTACATGTCCATTGTTGCCATGCCAATACTACGACTGACGCAAGCAAAGTATAAATCATTCAGTCGTGATTTCCTTCTGCACCTAACAAACATACTCAGTCAACAAAACAGATCAGTTTGATTGTACACCTATGAATTGCTCCTTCCAAGACACCAAAGGGAAAGAAGGACGCACTTAAAGCAATGACACCACAATCAAAATACTACAAGCAGAAAGCCAATGGGACAGGTTTTCCCGAAAACTAGCCAAACGGCTATCCAAAATAAAAAAATCACCAGGACATACATGCAAAGACATACACTGATAGAAATAGTAAACCACAGCAGAAGCATTGCCTTGGAAAGGTCAGTAATATATTACTTGTGGGCTTAAATAGATTATACGTGGCCACAACGCTCGCCCTTAGTTCTGCCGTGGTATACGCAAGACATTTGCTCAGTCCGCGTGAAGGATTCCTAACTCAACAATGCAACATCTCCGAGAACATAAAAAGTCAAACGAGTACAGAGATGAAACAACGATAAGGAGTCGATAGCAAGAAATAACTGAAATGCGGAAGCAAAAGGAAACCAACATCTGGACTCCGATGGACCCGACCAGACCCTGAGCATCAGGCACCAACCCAATTATTTAAAAGGATTCAAGCCGGAGCCGTCATTGAGTCTGAGGCCTGACCCGCCGACGTGCAACCAAAGAGGGAAGCAAAAAAAAAAAGTAAGAGAAAAGTCCAAGGAGTGCCACAATCACAAACCACAGCCCTTCCCAGACACCAAGAGGAAGAGGTAACCGACAAATTCAAACAAGCACAAATCGAACAAACGTACGAAAAGCACTAAGATTAGCTCTCGCTTCCCCAAGCGAGGTAATCGCAATGCTGAAAGGACTGAAAAACACAAAAACACGAGAACGAAATGACACAAGGTAAGACATAAAACAAATCGCCTCAAGAATAAACCACAAAGCAACAAAGAGTAAGACTAACACCGGGTTATTACCCGTGGTTGCATGCAGTATGTCGTATTACCGACCTTGACATAGAATGGGAATCTCGTATTAAATAAGCTTTCATCGATCGATAGTGTATATGTCTTATTACAATATTTCCACAATAGACACCACTTTCATACTCTCTCTCTCTCTCTCTCTCTCTCTCTCTCTCTCTCTCTCTCTCTCTGATAAGCAGTACGCTGTCTTTTTCCCAATACACACGCTGTTTTTAATGCGGATCGCCCTGGCGAACCGCTTCTATAGGAGTTATGTTAAGCACATATCAAATACGGAAATTATACCGAACCCGGCTTAAGCGGAAGTAACTACCAAGATTGTTGACATAGTCGTTCCTCTGATAATGAATAGAAGAGAATGTTTTATTATCATATTAATCTTTTTTAATTAATTATTATCTTTCAGATGTACAATTAACGAGATCGTTCGATTTCACCTTCAAATGAAATTATGCTTTAGCAAGTACGAGAATTCATCAAGATATTAAAGGAGCAGCTTATAAAAGACTGGTGCTTTAGGTTATTGATATTTTCACAGATTTTGAGAAGTATCTTTACTGGCATTAAAATGAAAGCATTCCATGATCGAGTCAGATAATACTTGCCCACTACTCCCCTGTCTAGTGATCTGCTATAGTCAAAATGTTGAAAACTCACAGGAATAGTAACTGTCAAGAAACAAAATCTGTGGCAACTATTATTTGAGTACACTAACAGTTACATTTGACTGGTCGGAGTGAACGAAAACTCTGAAAATAACTGGAGTCATTTAGGTTAAATTAATGAATATTGATACATATGCCATCATGTACGGCATAAACGTACATGCAGTTGCTGCAGCTAAACGACCCGCTAGTTTTTAACTCACCTGAGCACAAGGTGCTCAAGGTAAGCTATTGTGATCGCCATGTGTCCGGCGTCCGTCGTCAGCCGTTCGTCATCAGCAATTTCTTCAAAAGACAGCAATTTCTTCAAATGACATCTTCTCCTAAACCACTTGGACAATTTCAAAATAATTTGTCACAAATGTTTCTGTTATGCCCTTTTACCAAAATTGTTAACATGATTCCACTCCATTGAACAAAATGGCCACAAGAGCTAAAAATAGAAAAAAGGCATCCCCTCCTTGGTCAGTGGCCCGATTTCAAAATAATTTCACAGAAATGATTTTCTTATGGCCTTCTACCAAAATTGTTGAAATGGTTCCGCTCGGCTGACCAAAATGGCTGCCAGAGCTAAAGGTAGAAAAAGGAAAACTTTGAACCACATCTCCTTTATGGCCAGTGGCCCAATTTCAAAATAATTTCACAGATACATTACTCTTACGGCCCTTTACCAGAATTGCTAAAATGGTTCTGCTCGGCTCGGCTGAACAAAATGGCCGCCAAAGTTAAAAATCGAAAAAAATCTTTAAAACGACATCTTCGTGGTCAGTGGCCCGATTTCAAAATTTCACAGAAATGCTCCTCTTATGGTCCTGCACTAGAAGTGCTAAAACGTTTCCGCTCGGCTGAATAAAATGACCACCAAAATTAAAAATAGAAAAAAAAAACATTAAACGACATCTCCTCCTAGGCCAGTGGCCCGCTTTCAAAATAGTTTCATAGATATGTTCCTCATATGCCCCTAAATTGCTAAAAATGTTTCACTCGGCTGAACAAAATGGCCACCAAAGCTAAAATAGACAAGAGACAACAGGGTCTTCTTTCCCTGCTGGTGCTTCACAGTCTTCCTTCCCTGCTGGTACTGCACAAATTTCCTACTTTGGAGTTTTGCCATAACAACCAAACACAACGGCCACCTTTAATCGTCATCTTTCAAATAAAAAGGTAAGAGAAAAGTCCAGGGAGTGCTACAATCATAAACCGCAGCCCCAGATACTAAGGGGAAGAAGAAACACAAAACCAAACAAGTGCAAATCGAACAAACGTACAAAAAGCACCAAGACTAGTCTCTCTTCCCCAAGCGAGGTAATTGCAATGCTAAAAGGACTGAAAAACACAAGACCAAAATAACACAACGGAAGACATAAAACAAATCGCTTCGTAGAATAAATCACAAAGCATCAAAGAGTAAGACTAACATCAGGACCACCGCCCTAGAACGGTCAGTAGAATAAACCTTCGTGGGGGTCAAAGCACTTTCACGGCCAGCCTACTTCACCCTAGGTCCCGATTTAACTCTTAATCCTGAAAAACATAAAAATTCGGTTCGCATAAAGGCTCCCAAATCAGTCAATGCATCAAAGCGAAAACAAAATAATCAAATTCATCACTATGATAAACAAACACGAGTACTCAAGGCAAATTCTATTGTGTGACAGAGTAAATGAAAACCAACAGTGGAACCACTGCGGGCCAAGCCAAAGACAAATCGTGAAGCCCCAACCCGCTGGTTAAAGTTTTACGAGGAGGCCGTCATTGTGTTTGAGGCCCGAACTGCCGTCGTGCAATTAAAGAGTGAAGCATATCCATCAACAATGATTGGGTTGATAACTAGTCATGTAGTTTGCCGCATAATATCCAGGCTATAATCGATTCTTTTATAACGGTTCATTAATTTCCTGAATTGCTCCGAAAAGTAAGATTTTCCCACAATTTTTCTAAATCTGTACACTAAGTCACCGTAAAATTCTGGTTCCGATATACCTTGTTGCAGAAGTGTAATTTTAGACTGACGTTATATTTTTCTACCAAGGCACTGTGTCTGCGAAAATTTCGAAAACGCCTTACGCCTTACGAAGTTTGAAATAACGATAGCCCTGCCTTAGAAGTTTGCCAGTAAGGGCTTTATTACGGCAGTTAAAGTCACTAAAATTTGAAGAAGCTCTGGCGAATCTAATAAGTTGAGGTATGTATACCACAAATGAGGTACACCGGGGAACGTCATGCCATGACACCATCACTTCCACAACCTTTTTGAGTTATGCCCTTTTGCAAAAAATTGTAATGGAATCTTGTAAGCAAGATGTCTCAAAAACTTTATATTTTACTTCATACCAACTATATGTATATATTAACAGCAGTTAGCTCAGGTGAGCGCTTTGGCCCAAGGGCCTCTTTTTTCTTTCTTTTTTTTTTTTTTTTTTTTTTTTTTTTTTTTTGGGAAAGGCTAATACTTGTGAGGTGTGAGGTTCATTTATCAGTAATGGTCTCTACGAAAATTTATTAAATTATCAGGGCAAATACACTCGTGAATTGGTTTTTGCATCCCTCTTGACAAGCAAGTCTATAAAAGAACACAGGAACTAATACAATCAGATCCACATCAAGCCACCAACACCAAAGGAAAAGACACACGAATACAATAAAGTAGCCACAAAATGAACAGATGGCAAGCAGATGACTCTTTCCAAAAAAGCTGGAAACTCTGTTACCCAAACTTAACTGAATATATAATCAACTTATATAATTATTTAAAGAAAAAAAAACAGAAAGTGAAACACTACATAACAGTTAACAAAAGTACCACAATGAAAGTACCGCCTTGGAATGGTCAGTAATAAATTACTGCGGATACGGGGCTTAAGCTAGTTTTACGGGACCCAACCTTCGCCCTCAGCTTCCATTGTGGTAAAAACATATATTTGTTCGGTCCATATGGAGATCTAACTCATCCATGGATCATTACGGGCAACAGATAAATCACAGATAAAGCCTATAATGAAGCAAACGTGAGGACACAACAGAAGCATTGTGATGAGGCATTTGGAGATCACGGGATTGTCAAATAACACCACTGGAATACTGGAGCAAACGAAAACCACCAGCTGAATTTCGGTGAGCCGAGAAACAGAAATGAATGGTGTTTAAGTCAGGGCCATCATAGACTCTGAACCCCGATCCACCAGCGTGCCACTGAAGAGGTAGGCAAAGTGGTCCACCGTGATTAGATTAATCGCTAAGGGTTCAGGCTAACAGGCTGTTTTATGACATCAGTGCTATAACCCTTTCGTTTATATCATATGACAATTTTACTTAACTGATCTGAAAATTCAGGTTGTTCTATCTTTTTTCTAAACTTATACACTAAGCCACCATGAAATTCAGGTTAAGATAGGACTTGAAGCAGAAGTGCTTTGTGCGAGCCTAGTGGTTCCTTGTTTACTGCCATCTGTCTCACCATTACGAAAACACGCCTATTCAAATATATTGAAATTTTCACCACCAAAAGAATGAAACATTTCAGATAAAAATTATGATATTTTTCTTATTTTTGCTCATTTCATAGACTCCGGGTACTCGTTAGAACCGCCTCAGCAGGACGGTTCTAACGAGTACCCACAGTCTATGTTTTTTGAGCAGAAATAAGAAAAATAATGTATACCTCTGTAAACTCCAGTTTTACTATATAAAAATTGGGTTTAAGGGGAGCACAATTATATAGGTATGTTTTCGTGATGCTACCCGCAACCGTAGCTAGTCTGGCCAAGAAACATAGATGTTATCTGTTCTGTGAGTGAGCCCATGGCTCCCAAGGGTCATTCCCTTTAGAATATATTTCAGCTATGGTGCGCAAATAGAAAACGCTGAGCAAGTCTTATTCTTATGTCCCAACTATGATGTACAACGTCATAGACTGTTTAGAAGTCTGCTTCCAAACCACAGATATACAATAGATAAATTCTAACAAATGGTTGAAATGATTGATTATCGCATAAACAAACATATTATTACGCTGTTTACTTTAGGAAAATTGCTCAGGTAATGTATTTTTATTTCTTGCATTTTTGTATTTTTATTTTATTATTGTTACCATTTTTGTACCATATTCTGTATATACATCCTCTTGTAGTGAGAGGGCCATCTAATGTTGTTTACAACTTGTGCCCAATCCCATTGTTTATTTGCAATAAAATATGTTTAATCTAATATAATCTAATCTAATCTTATCAAAGGCACTGAATAAGGACAAACCGACAAAAAATGATATCACAGCACAAGACAACATTGAGAACAGACATTACGAAAACACTCCTATTCAAATATATTGAAAATTTCACCACCAAAAACTGAAAGTTTTTCAGATAGAAATGCTGATATTTTTCTTATTTCTGCTCAAAAACATAGATTGTAGGTACCCGTTAGAACCGCCTCGGCGAGGCGGTTCTAACGAGTACCCACAATCTATGTTTTCTGTAAACCCCAGTTTTACTATATAAAAGTGGGGTTTCAGGGGTCAAAATTATACAGGTATGTTTTTGTGATGATAAACAAAACCAAGAGGAACTAAAATGAAACACTACCATTGGACGGTCAACAGTAAACTTTTTGGGGGCTTAAACCTAATTTAGAGATCCCATTTGTAAAAAAGAAAGGAATTGTTCAAGAGGAGTTGTTACACAGCAATTATGAGAAAGATCACATTAGGATGAAAGTGTATAGTTTTCCACCAAAATTTTGTTTTAATGTATGAACTAAGGGATGTTGTGGCACCTGACTGAACATCATAGCAAAACTTTGAAAAAAAAAAAAAAGAATAATTTTGCGGTAGCAAAACGCTTGGCGGAAAATGGTACAGGATCCTGTATGATGGTAGCCTGACCGGAGTCGTTGTACATTGGATTTCTGCTGATGTTCTTGCTAATGAGTCTATCTCCTGTCAAAAGGCTGCAGGTAAACGTATTTTGGAAAGTGTGTACTTAGTACAGATGCACATTATGCTGCCAACATGTAAGGCCTGAAACTGACGTCATTATGGTCTAAATCTAACGCCAGATAAGGTACGAGGTGCAATTTCAGAAAACATACCTTCAGACATGTGTGCCATGCGAAAATTCAGATCAGCCAGTGCATTCGCGTAGTCTAATCAGAATCTTCACTAAGTGTCTTTGGGATAGTCAAAGATGTAAAGCGTCTTCATGCGGACAACGAAGACTCTGATTAGACTGCGTGGGTGCGCAGGCTGATTTGAGGATTAGTTGGGCGCATATGTCCGAATGTACGATTTCTGATGTTGCGGCTCATATTTACAAAGAACACAATAAACACGCACAGAAATTGTATGCTGCGGAAGATTTCGTTTGTCCTCGACGAAGCGTTTCCTATTTCGCCTGTTTTACATTTTCCTTGGGAGGAAGTGGAGTGTCAGTTTTAATTAATTAGTATACCTTAACGTGCAAAAAACATACACAAACGTTATTAGCAATGACCGCAATTTTGATAATTCCAGCAAATAGCATAAGGCGAAAAGATATAAAGATATGCTATCAGAGACCGTAAGTCTGTCAAAAGTGTTTTGTTTTCATCTAAAAAGGAATCGACTCGATTCTTTCCTTGTAGAGTAGATCCCTTTTTTGAAGGGGGTTGGTGTGTCGGAAAGCAAACAAGAAATCACAAATTAAAGTTGTCTCCATTGTTAAAATGGCGGCTTAATTTCCAGGTGTGTCCATTCACCTTCGGCAAATCTCCCAAAAAAGGTTATATTGGGGTCATTGGGCCCATTGTGGAATCTTTGAAAATGGAGTTCTGCTGATGTATACGCTAGGTTGCAAACTTCATTACTGCTTATGAAGAGTCTCAATAAAACCGAGACTCCCATGTTCTTATCTGTAGTGTGTTCTTTGTTTCCAAAGGCAATCTTTTTGACGTTTATTTTACTACACTGCAGCTGGTATTAGTGCCGTGTGGCGGCGGTAGAACGTCTCCCCGTATTTTACCATAGTGCAGCTTATATTTCATTTCCTTTGGGATCCTTGGGCCCATTGTGGAATCTTTGAAAATTGAGGTCTGCTCATGTATACGCTAGAGGGCGTAAGCAGTGTTGCAAACTTCATTACTGCTCATGAAGAGTCTCAATAAAACCGAGACTCCCATGTTTTTATCTGTAGTGTGTTCTTTGTTTCCAAAGGCAATCTTTTTGACGTTTATTTTACAATTGAACGGGTAATTTGCGAACGTCCACAAACCGTCGTGACTGCTCCGCTTTACTGAAAGCAGCCCGATGTGTCAGATACATGTTAAATGGCAAACATTCAAATTAATATTCAAACTTATACGGCGTGGTTTGCACGTTTAATGTTGTTTGTATGCGATATCTATATGTAGCACAAATATCAAATTTTGCACAAATGAGTTTTATGTGGCTTCATACTACATTTTTAAGGGTTCTAATGTCAGCAATATTTGAATTTAATACCTTTTATTTGTTTTTATGATGTACTTTTAGCCAACACATGACAGCTGACAAACGCGCATGTACTTTTTAGAAAGCAAAACGTGGAACATTCCCTTTTGCGGCATCAGAACATTTACGGTCTATACTTGCGTACCCACGTTTAGGGCCTTCCCTGGTCGATGTCTGTAGCCTGTAAAACATTGAATTCCTTATTGTTGGGAGTCGAATATGCTGTAAGGCAGATCTTGCGACACCAACCTCATATGTATCTTGCATAACTTTTAATAACCATATTGACCTGAATTATTGGGACACCTTAAGTAATTACCATACTTGTCTCGAACCTTTATTTATCCATTTTACTAGTAACTTTTAATACATCCAAACTCTACTCGATGAGTGGTATAGAACATAGACACTGAACAAAAGCCGCGTTCTGTTCCATCTGATCTAGGCCTACCGTTATGACTTATAACACTATATATTGGGATAGGCAGCCCTGACCAAATAGAGAGGACCCATATCAGACGCCGCAGAACGCGGCGTCTGATCAGATTATACTCTATTTGCCACCCTGTCCATCAGTTGTGTTGCAGCTCAATATGTAACAAAACAAAATATTTAGACGTAAACGTCTAAGTACCGGCGCAAATTTTGTTCATGTTTACACAGAGATATGGGACAAGGGTATACTAAAGTTTAATAAATTTTCAGTGTAACAGGTAAAATCGAACAACAATGTGATTCTTTAAACGTCCTTAACGAGCTAATCGAATAGTCTTCCATATGTAAAAATCCAAAGCTATATTAAGAGACCGGCGCGAATCGCGCGCCGGTCAATAAAATGGATTTGTTCCAGTTTAGGTAAGGACGAATATGGTCAGGAGTTACAGTCTGCTGATATTCAGGCTCATCACAGTACTTTTTTGCTCAGGCCTGTCTGTCTCAGTTAGAGAATGTCAAAGGTCTCAACCCAAAACTGCAAATACTGAAAAGCATCCTAATAATGTAGACCCAAACAAACCTCTGTTTTTCAGGTGCGTGAAATTGGCTAAATATTCGACATAAATATTGAATGTCGAATGACTTGTGTCTCGACATTAGAATGTCAAATGATTTGTGTCTCAACATTTAAATGTCGTATGTCGTGTGTCTCAACATTTGAGTGTCAAATGCCATAGGTAATGCGTCTAGACATTCGAATATCGAATGTCGTGTGTCTCGACATTCGAATGTCGAATGTTATGTGTCTCAACATCCGAATATCGTGACTCAACATTCCAATGTCGCATAGCATGTATCTCGACATTCAAATGTCGAGTGTCGTGTGGCTGAACATTCGACAGTCGAATGTTGCGTGGCTCAACATTTGAATGTCGAACATCGAATGTCGTGTGTCTCGATATTTGATGTCAAATGGTGTGTCTGAACATTAAAATGTCAAATGTCGTGTGTCTCGACAATTGAATGTCGTTGGTTTTGTGTCTCGACATTCGAATGTCATGTGTCTCAATAAGTGAATATTGTATCTGAGCTAATGAAAGTCGAATGTCATTTGCCTTGACATTCGAATGCCAAATGTCTTGTGGTTCAACATTTCTAATTCAAATGTCGTGTGTTTAAACATACGAATGTCAATGTCAAATGTCATATGTCTAGACATTCGAATTTTGAATGTCCTAGGGCTCAACATTTGAATGTCGAATATCTTGTGGCTCAACATTCGAATGTCGAATGTCGTGTGTCTAGACATTCGAATGTCTAATATCAAATGGCATGTGGCTCAACATTCAAATGTCAAATGTCGTTGGTCTCGACATTTAAATGTCGAATGTGGTGTGGCTCCACATTCCAATATGGAGGTCGTGTTTTTTAACATTCGAATGTCGAATGTCATATATCTGGATATTCAAATGTCAGATGCGGAATATCGTTTGTCAAATGTCATTAGTCTCAACATTCGAATGTCGAATGTCGTGTGTCTGGACATTCGAACGTCGAATGACGAATGTTAGGTGGCTCAACATTCGAACGTCAAATTTCGTGTGGCTCAACATTCGAACAAACCTGGTAATCTCGTAAGGGGTAGCTGGTGGTTATGCACTCAAAATCTTTACGCGAACCTACGGCCATGACTTACGAGACATCCAAATGTCAACAAACGGGTAAGTTCTGATTTATTGATTTTTAGTCAATTTCATAGACATATTTTGAAAAAGAGGATAATACTATTCCCAACACTTTCATTTCTGCGTCGGAAGAAATAGGTGTGGGCTTGAAAAAACAAGTGCTAATTTTTAATTTAATTTCACCCGGAGAAGGGTAGTCTGAACTCTTGTTTTGACTTTTTTCCAGTGCAAAATGGAGGTATTTTCAGCCATCTGGGCTATGCAATACTTAGTTAACATATCAAATAAGACGTACTGCAACCTACGTTTACGTTCAAATACAGAAGATGCTAAATGTTCCAAGCATTTGTTCCGAGGACCTAAATATTTGAGCCCAATTTGACTTACGAGGCCGATTAAGGGGACAAGAAAGCCAACTGTTAGGTGTCTGATTACAAGACCTGATTATCCCTTATAGGAACATTATCCATTATCAGAATGTCCCGCATTTAAAAACATGCAGATTTTAGACCAAACCAGTTCCAAAATATTCCATTTTATGATTCACATATAAACAATCAAACACCATGAAAGGTTTTGCAACTGAGACAACATGTGTCAACTGGGTTCTGATATGGCACGTTTGCATATATCTGAAGCTCTCAATTGAGCAAATTCATATAGAAGTTTCATTTTACTGCTTTTTGATGTCTAGGCTTTCTTGTCCCCGCAAGGCTTAATGCCCCCGTAAGGGATTATCGGTCTTGTAAGCCATATTCGGCACAAATATTTCAGTCCCCTGGAACAAATGCTTAGAAATTTTAGCATTTTATCTATATCAAGGTAGACCTAGGTTGCAGTACGTCTTATTTGATATGTTAAATAAGTATTTCATATCCCAGATGACTGACAATTCCTTCATTTTGTACTGAAAAAAAGTCAAAACAGAAATATCGGACTACCTATCTCCGGGTGAAATTAAATAAAAAATTAGCAGTTTGTTTTTACAAGCCCACACCTATCTTTTCCGACACAGAAATGAAAGTTGTTGGAAATAGCATTGTCCGATTTTTCAAAATCACTAAAGTCGATTAGCCCCGTTGGTACTGTAATTGGTAATATAGGCCCCGATGTAAATCCGGTTGGTAAGCGTTTCAATATGGCGCTGGAGGGAATTTTTTTAATTTACCTGTCTTGAAAACGTAAGCATTTACTGTAATATTCTTATTTGCAAAGAGGGCCAATTTTATTGCTGCTGTTGTCTGAATAAATATTCCAGTTAACCATCACGTTTTTTCATCACAAGATTTGCCAGAAAGCGAAATATCAATGGTCAAAGTTGTGCTCATGGGAAACAAAATCTTTCGAATCGAGTGATTTTCTAGAAAAATGCCGCTGATATTCATTAAGTTTTGATTTTGCATTTAGTTTCTACGACGAATATTGCGCAACAACTATCATTGTTTATATAGACGATATCCCCTTCTTTCAATTTCCGGTGAATGAAAGGATACACGAGGAAATACATTCTGACATTCATTGATTTTGTCCCAGCTGGTAACTAGCGGCTCCCGGGTGTGTTTTGATATGAAATCGAAGTGAAATGAGCCACTAATGATAGAGAGTACGAGTTGGTCAGTCCAGTATACATGCACTTCTTTGAACAGGCAGTACTTCTGCATGTTACAGCCCAAAAGATTTTTTGGACAGTGTGTTTTTGCAACAGCATTTGTGACATGAAGACGAATCTGTAAATAAATACATATTCCAATGCATTGCTTAGGGACCGATCATTAGATTCTTATTGATGGGAGTTGGAGCGGCGGTAAGAAGTTTTATGCGAGAATTTGTTCTTCCGCGACTAAAGACAGTCCTTTTTTCACGTCTCTACAATGTGTGTAACAGCATTAACCCTGGGTCTGGTTATTTTGTCTGGAAAAAGAGGCTCCTGGATGTTTTTGATTTTTTTGGTGACCTTGACTCCATTTTCAAGGTCACAGGAGGGCTCAGATTGTTGGAAAATGGCTTTTCTGCACCCTATCTCATGAAAGAAATGGATGGATTTTGTCCAAACTTGCACAACTATATTGTTGTGACATGAGAAAGAACTGATTAGATTTTGGTTACCTTGACCCCATTTTCAAGGTCACAGGAGGGCTCAAATTGTTGGAAAATGATTTTTTCTGCAGCCTATTTCCAGAATGAATGGGTGGGTTTTGAATAAACTTGTACAGCTATATTGTTGAGACAGGGACAAGAACTGATTAGATTATGGTGACCTTGACCCATTTTCAAGGTCACACTAGGGCTTAGATTTCGGAAAATGGCCCCAATCGACCACACACACGCAAAAAAATATATATATATAAATTATAGATACAACCTTTTTCAACGATAGGTCTGTTCAAACTGATGAGGAACATAGGTTTTCCTCTGAAAACACTGTTCTAGTTAGTTTGGATAGCCTTTTTTTTTTTTTTTTTTTTTTTTTTTTTTTTTTTTGGTGGTGGGGGGTGGGGGAAGAACTGTCCTTTTGGCTTTCTGCTTGTAGAGTTTTGATAGTGTTGCCTTTGCTTTAAGTGCGTCCTTCTTTCCTTTTGGTGTCTTGGACGGAAGTTGTTAGGTAATTGTATCGAATCCTGGTCATTGCCTTCCTTTCTGTTTAGATTGTATTGGGTCGAAACTTCTAAAAATGGCTCTTAGAATTTTATCACGAAGTTAAACATTATTATCAACCAAAGTCTGTCTTCTGGTATTTTTTCCAGAGTCTTGGGAAAAAGCCAAAGCTAAACCTATATTTAAAACAGGACCACAAGATTCCGTAACTAACCATAGGCCTATTTCTGTATTACCAGCCTTGTCGAAAATAATTAAAAATGGGTTTGCAAGAAACTTTTGACTTATCTAGATAACTATAAGCTTCTTCATAAACATCAGTGCGGATTAGATTCAATAGAATCGACCCTTTCACTGATAGCTGATACTTGGCTGAAAGCGATCAATAATGGGGATTTAGTGGTGTGTATCTTGGTAGATTTTCGTAAGGCCTTTGACCTGATAGATCATAACTAACTCATTCAAAAGCTACGACATTACCGACTAAGTGAATAGAGTTTACCATGGTGTTACGAGCCAGGCGTAGCGAGAAAAACGAAAGTGAAACAAGCAACACGCTTTAAATTATTTACAATATTTATTCACAAAAAAATAAGACAAGATTCAAAACAGAAGAATATAAGTAAGCAGTACCTTTCAAGATTTAGTTCATTTAGTTCCTCAGAAATATTCCACAAGAATATTTAAAACAAATCCTTTGAATAACAGTTTCTGATCCCACAATTCGAATTCAGAGTCTAATTCCAGAATGAATAAAATATTACAGTAATCCAATATAGAATAATTTCCTATGAAAGTACACAAAGACACCCACATGAAAATGTTTTCTCCTTACATATTATGAAAGACATTCTAGACTATTAATTTGCTAGAGACATCACTCATTTTTCTAGTTTTAGTCAAGAATATTCTAAATGTTCTATGACATACCAAAAAATAGCTCAATCCAAAATATTTCTTCTGGAAAGTTCTAAAAGGAATATAAACAACTTGTTATTTTAAACACAGTTTTCAAGTTAAAATAATTAAACTTCTTATATATAACTATGTTGTTTTTTTTTCGTATCTGTGTAACAGGTCCTAGCAAGTCCATATAAATAGGAACTTATCCGAATGTGATAGGGTAATGTATGGCGTTCCTCTAGAATCAATTTTAGTTCCCTTACTATTTTTTTTTTATTTTTATAAATGATTTATTATTAACCATGAGAGATGTCATTAGTTCTGTTGATTTATATGCCGACGACACTACATTATATGATGTCCAGGACAACAGGGTCAAATTGAAAATAATCATCAACATGCTTTAAATCTACTACACAAATGGTGTCTTGAGAATGGTATGCTTCTCAATACTGATAAACAAAATTAATGCTAATAACAAATCGTCAGAGAAGAAATCTTTTCACCGAAAATAATTTATAACTTTCATATAATGATTGAATTCCAAATTACACGTTGTGAAACAAATTTAGGTGTTCATTAGGATGACAATTTAGAGTGGAATAATCATTTTCAACATGTTTGTAAAACAAATTCGTCTTCCCTGTGGCTGTTTTCTCAGATAAGGATATATCTATTACAACAACATAGAATTTTGTATTATAATGCTTATATAAAGCCACATTTTGAATATTGCTGCACTATATGGGGACATTCTTTCGATTACAATATATATGAATGGAAAACAAAATAAGACTTGTCTGCAAAATAATTTTTGAAAAAGATTATGTAACATTAGCGGATGCCTCTAAAAATTTCAGTATTTTAACATTTTAAGAAATAATATTCATAAATAAAACAAAACGTATGTACAAAATTGCCTATAACACAGCTCCCACAAAACCAAAGGTAAACATTTAAAAGAAGCTTTCATATTCTGGCGCTCTTGTATGGATTAGCATTCCAACAGAAATAAAAAATGCGGACACATTAAACAGTTTTGTTTTGAAATGTTCAAATTGGCTAAAAGAATAGAATGCTTCTTAATTCAAGAATTATTGCTGTGCCATTCCCACCACAATATGTACTCCATGTTTGCAAATGCATAGAGCTTATGTTGCTTAATTTGTTCAGTATCCCTTAAAAAGGGTAAGAGTAAAGTCCAAGTTTGTTACATCGTTTCCTTTATCATTCCATTTGGATTCATGTGTAAACAGAGGAACTGTTGCGAGTTGTCATTTAATATGAAGTTTATAAAACAAGCTTTGGCGAGTTTCATAATTTTTATAATGAGTGGTCACGAGAGTAAAATTCTGTTTATCATATATATGACCATTTTAAAATGAATTTCATCAAATTTAAAGTTGACAACTGTTCAACAGAAAATGCCTGGTTGACATGGACTTGTTCCCACCACTAAATAACAGCGTCGTCATATGTCATATGTGTATGTTTGTGTGAGTGTATGAGCGTGAAATTGTGTGCGAGAATGAGTATCAGCTAAAACAAATGACTAAACATTTAAACATGTCAAGTGTTCTTGTGATAACTGTATGTATACATATATGTTGTTTCAGAGGGACCCAGGTAAGATTGGCTAGGCCAACTGGGAAAACCATCTTTAAATAAATACCTTACTTATTTACTTACTAAATACTCTGATCTATTGGCTTACCATGGATTGAAATGAGGGTTTCATGCTCGAGTACAGCCACAATCTGCATATACATTTCCTCGCCAAAATATTAGCATATTCATTGGCAAACTCAGCAATAGATACGTACTAACTTAGTAACAATCGGTGCTACTCAATGTAATCTTTGCCATTATTCTGTATGTTATGAAACATAAGCGTCACAAGTAGAGTACATGTACTATGCAAATTCTTTAAGTTATTCATCAGACATCAGTATCAGATGTTTATGGTCAAATTACCTTTCACTACTCCATAAATCTTGATACTAACGTTTTCAAATTGTTTGATGAGTTTAAAGATTCGTTTTTGGTGTGTGAATGCATCTAAAATGGTCACTGTTGAACGTTATTAGCAGGCTGAGCACGGAAATCAATAGGCTGGGTAGCTGGAGGATTTTAATGATTTGGTGCTTAGAATGTCATACTTACCATATAAAAGCGACTATTCCCTACGTCATCAGTGGATTGACACAGAAAACAAAGTATAAAATAACTTCTCAGTTTTAGGATGAAATAATGGTTAGGGCTTGACTAAAAATAAAGGAAGACCACTAGTAAAACTTCAGTGGATCCGACCATAGACTAGTTTGGTCAGGCACACGCTGTAGATAAGGTTTAAGATTGGGCCTACAGTGAACCTGTGCTCCGACCCTCCGCCGTGCAATTAAGGGGGTGCAACGAAGTTTTCATAGATGGGGCTTTCTGCTGAAAGGTACAAGGCGTTTCCTCTGTTGCAGTTCTTCTTTGTTGATATGTCTGTTATTGGAAATGCTATTGTGCCTTGTTGTTATTTGTTCCTCATCTTCTTTTTCTCTGTTTCTTTTTTTTTTTTTTTTTTTTTTTTTTTTTTTTTTCTCGGTTCCTCTGGAAGGCTGTGCTTCGTTATGTAAATGTCATTTATAGCTTTTGTACATAGTTCTACATGTATGAGTTATAAAATGGTTATTGATTAAGAGTGTATCTAACTGAAAATTGAGAGCTTTGGTTGAGTATTTACACGCGACCATGGCTTTGAAACAAATACACTTTAAGTCTTATCCCCAATAACGAATCTATAATGTGCTTATATTAAGCCATCTTGTCGATAATATTGTCCTAGATCCATAATTAGATCTTTTTACCGCAATGGTTAGGTATCCATGTTTGTCCAGGTACTTTGACCCTTGTCCTGCTGAACCCGGATATACCCCTGCCTTTGCTACCAGTGGAGATACAGATCAGTTGGCTTCTCAAGCCAACTGATCTTGATCTGCACTGTTTGTCATTAAGTATGTGACTTTGTATCAACAACCTGAATCAAGTAATCTGATTAGCTGAAAATTATAAGTGGGCGTGACATCTTAATATATTCAGCATGACAAGGGTCAACGTGAATGGATACACTTGGTAACATATCCGCCATTTTAACAAGATAGATAACTTTTATTACTTCCTGTTTGCTTTCCTGTACACTAATCCCCTCCTAAAAAGGGTTCTACTCTAAAAGGAAAGATTTTGCTCCCAAGTCTCCCTTCCGGTAAGAGTGCTATTCTAACAGGAAAGAATTTGCTTCCGAGTGGAACAAATTGTTTCCGCTTAGAAAATAACACATTTCAGAATGATCTTGGTGTGCAGGAAAAGCCAACAGGAAGTCACAAAAGTTGTCTCCTCTGTACCAAAAGGCCGAAAAGCTGCCAAGTGTATCCAGCCCCTATTACACATTTGAGCGAGCACACGACAAAACCTACAATAATACCTGTGTGACCACCGAAGACTAAGATCAGCCAATACATCCACCTGGTATTGCAAGTTTTTGTTAGGATAGCCTGTAGGCTGTAGAAGGCACATGCGATCAGCGAAGATTCTGATCAGACTGCGCGGATGCGCAGGCTGATCTGAGTCTTCGCTGGTCGCACAAGTATTAATGAAGGTTTTGTCGTGCGCTGGTTCATTAATAATTGACACGCAACAAGCGAAAACAGTCTTATGGCATTGTATATTTAGGCAACGACGACTTCGATCAGTAAACACGTCATTGCTGTCTTTGGAGAGCCTCTTTCGTCAGACTACAGTACCAATGGACTGCAGAATATATCGATTACCAGAGAAGGCATGACGAGCCAGCTGTCAAGGGCGTTCGGTTGGAATACGGTATAATTATTATCTTCTGTGAGCAGTACATTTTGGAACAATAATATACGAATCTATGATGTGCTAACAAACTAATAGGGAGCAAATTTTTTCTGTATAGAGTAGATATTTTTGCCTAGGATTGGCTTGCAAAGCCGAAGGCCAAAGAAGTCATACCAAGCTTTCAGCTTACGAAAAACAAACGAGTAAATATGCAAAGTACCGCATCCAACTATGCTAAAAAAAAAAAAAAAAAAAAAAAAAAAAAAAAAAAAAGAAAACGACCCGTGAAACAAAAAACATATATTTTTGGGTTTGAACATAATAAGTAGATTTAAGTTTACACCAAATCTTTGCTAGATGTGCGATGTAAATCATCCGAAACTGTTTGACTAAGAATTTTGAGCTCTGATGAGCTTATTCATAACTGTAAATTAGTACGCTGTAACATTAAGAGAAAACACGGTTGTTTAAGGAGATAGCCGATCTAGATGGCCGATCGTCGAAGGATAAGTACGAGTATTTGCGTATCTGAAATTTTGAAAAGTATCAACCAATTTTGATTCTAATGAGCATTACCACATGTTTTGCTGTTCCCTCCCCCGCCCTTACCCCCCCCCCGCCTGTTCCCTCCCCCGCCCTTACCCCCCCCCCCCCCCGCCCACACACACACACACTAAAACTACGTTTTAAACAGGCTAACCATATCTCTAGATAAGAGGGGATGGGGATGGTTTCAGACTTATACTTTTCTTATTCCTCCATGAAAACATATGTTGTAGTACTCATTAGAAGTGCCTTGCCGAGGCGCTTCTAATGAGCACCACAGTTTATGTTTTCATGGAGAAATGAGAAAAATATCCACACTTTTTGATTGAAAAATAAAAAGTATCTTATCCAGAGGTATGGTAATGATAACTGACCGAAAGTTTTGAATAAATGCTTATGAAGAACTGTTGACAATAGAAGACAACTCTGATGCCCAGGCTTCCAGCGCTTTGATTAGAAGGGGCTTGGTGTACAGGAATCATACAGTTATCACAGAAGTTTCCCTTGTAAACAATGTCAAATCTAGGATGTGCTAACAAAATCAGCTGTAAGGAAAGAGATGCGAATAATATTTGTTTTAAGGGAATCCATTACTTTCGGGGTTGGGTGTGTGTGGGTGGGAGGGAATGTTGGGGATAATTCTGTCCTTCTGATATAGGTGTATTCTCTAAAAGGAAGTAATGTGCTCCTCTTGGGAGCCAGTTCTGTCAAGGGGTGGGGGTAGGAGAGGGGATGCATATGTGTCATTCTTAGAGTCGCCGGCTTTGCAGAATGGATATCTTGTGCAGGAAAGCAACCAGGAACTCATAAACATTGCTTCCCTGGCAGGCGGGTAGCAAGGCGGAAGCCATGAAGCCCGGGTTCCAACTTGAATTTGGCAATTTCTAAATTCGTTCAGATGACATCAAATGGGCCGGGGCACAGCATTTCCTACAAAACGACATGTCCGCTAAGCAATGACTCAGATACGCAGGCTGATCAGAGTCATTGCTATGCGCTGAATAGCTAAACATACAAGCTTTTATTAAACGAACGACATAGGTCCTGCTTAGAATGAGTGTATGCACAGGCTGATCTGAGTATTCGCTGGGGAGGAAATGCTTGTAGGAAATTCTGTGCCTCGGTTGAAATTTCGGAGATACTTTTCGCAGGCTTCGTCTTCATAAAGTTCCTGGCTACGCCATAGAATGTCGGAATATCTAATACGTGTATCTCTTACCACTGATAAATGTTTATTTAAAATTATAAGTCGTGAGTTATCACGTTGTGAATAGTGCTTGTCAGACATTGAACGAAGCAAGGCTACTCAGAACATAATCCCTGACTGGCGTCATGGTTAAGCTCTGATAAGTACGAATATTAAGAATTACATCGGGTATTGTTCATTTCCGGGTTCAGTAAATTGACAAGTATGTGAAATTATATCCTTTAACCTTTACCACTTCTCTAGGCTAATTCGGCAGACGAGAAATTGATGATATGTTCACAGAAAATAGGCTTTGACATTTCATGCAAATTGTTTCCTTGCTAGAAATGTCCAGTCCTACTGTTCATTGTGCGACAGGGAGCCTTATTCTCTATTTCGTGTGGTGCGTAGGAGAAATTTGCTGGAAATGTCAAATCCTATTTTCTGAAAAAATAGAAAAAATATCGCCAGTCTGTCAGCGGCAAAATTAGCTCAGAGAGTGTAACTGTTAAACAGGGCCCAGTTGTTCAAAGCTAACGACGTCGTTAGTTAACGATTCGTTAAAATTTAAATCAAGTCATACGCAAATATGCTGAAATTTTTTGCTGAAAAAATGCTACTCACATTTTTTCAGCAAAAAATATCAGAATATTGTGTATTGAATCTGCTAAAACAGTTAACGAAATGACCCTTAACGAGCTCGTTAAGCTAACGACGCTTTGAACAACCGGGCCCAGATAGATAGCAATACAATGATTTACAAATAGAGAAACGTATTTGTATCCATCACTCCATATAATATGTAACTTTTGTGCTAATATGGTCTACTAACGCAAAACATGCTAAGTAAAACTCAGCGGAAAATATTCTGAAATATTTTGCCTTATTAAACGCAGAATATAAGCTTTGGCATTTCATGCAAATTGTGTTAAAATCTATTTTCTGAAAAAAAAAAAATGTCATTAATGCTTCATATGCTGAATTCGTACAGAGAACGGTAACCGTTTACCCATTTATGCCTAGTGGAATCTTCTATCTCAATTCTTTGGACAGGTCCAATTCCAATAGATGGGGGTCTGGTTAGTTTTTATTATTACCATGTTTTATGAAAATTCCTGTATTTTATGCAAACAGTGTAGATCCGGATCAAACGCCGCGTTCTGCGGCGTCTGATCAGGGTCTACACTGTTTGCCAATGTCCCTTTTATGGGACGCTAGCCTTAAATGGGTTAAATATAGATATAAATATTTTCCAGGTATTCCTATTAAAAGCAACAAAACTAAGGTCATTTTCATTAAACCACTGTACATAAAGATGATATACCCTTATGCCTTTTGATCTACCGTAGAATAAGTGAAGAAATGTTATTTATCTCTGCGTTTTTTTACGACCGAAACCTGTAGGTTCCGACGATATCTCTTTTATTGTGCTGAGCAGACACTGAGCATAAAACGAGCATCGAACGGCGACCGGTTTAATGTGCCATGAATGTTACTTTAAATACACGTTTACGATTTACATTTTCATGCAGCTTCTTCTATCGCGTCCGCGTTATGTATGGGGGTGGGGGATCCATAGTTCTAATTCAGGGCCGCGGGTATAAAACTTTTTTCATGCTCAACTCAGCTGAGCATGAAATTTTCTCTGCTAATAAATATGAAAATGCCAACAATAGTTGGCATTTTCATATTTATTAGCAGAGAAAATTTCATGCTTAGCTATGTTTAACAAGAAAGCATTTGCAATTGAAAGTAATTTGAGATTTATTAGGAGGACAAATTTCATGCTCAGCTCAGTTGAGCATGAAAAATGTTTTATAAATCTCGGGGCCGGAAGAGACAGAGCAAAGCCATGAAGACGACGACAGTTGTCCTCGGGCTTAAGGTCATGGACAGTTAAAATTTACAAAGCACAGGGTTGGTTCGATACAGTTCCACAACGAATTGTTCCAATATGTGTGCCTGCTTCTGAAGTTTTTTTTGTGTTTTTTTGCTTGCTTTGCTGCCAGAATTAGTCAAAATGTGTAATTCACACCATTTTGCAATGGATACTAGTAGAATTGTATATTTTGGCGGGTTGGTTTGAATATGAAAGTACACTGTAAAAAGATCCCGTAGATTTTATGGTAAAGACTTGCGACTGGATGCCAGCCTGAGTACATGTTCCGGAAATTTTACGTGCGTCTGTAGATCATTTACAGTAATAATAACGCATGTTAGGGCAGTGTATGGCAAGGTACGTAAAGTATAGGGCACAGCAGGGATTTAAGCTAAAGCACCGTATCTAGATTACATATCCTTACGCCCTCAGTAGCTCGAACTACCCATTTCTAGAACAAATGTCCATGGTCCCAAAAATGTTCAAGCCATTGAGGTTCGACTGTACAAACATAAATAAAAATAAAAAAAAAAAATAAAAAAAAGAACAGATCCGATCCCGGCAGGATTCGAACCTGCAATCTCCTGATCCGTAGTCAGGCGCCTTATCCATTGGGCCACGGGACCGATATGTAATATCTTTTCGTTATCGTTAAAGTACAAATAGCTCGCCTTTAGTGATCATTTTGTCTTCAGGCAGAAGAGTACAAAAATGTTGAATGTGTGTCAGCATAACCTGATTTTGCTTATGCTTGAAGACACGCTTTCGCATGAATCTGCTCATTTCATTAGGTTAACAAAACAGTCGTCTGTGCAATTTATACCCTCTGTTTCTGAGTAATATATAATGAACACAGGAGTTAGCAAGGGTATACATTGTTAGGCGACGTTTCAAAATTTTAAACCAGATTTCAGTTCGTTTATCTCTGCCATTTTCTTTTACTACATAAAAGTCTTTTTAACCTTACCTTTAAATTACCATTGTTCAAATTCTGCAGATGGCCAACTGGTGACATTTTTTTTGTTAGATTTTTACGCATAGCCTCGTAGATTTCATGCAAATTGTCTTCTCTGTATTAGATATCAGGAATGTCATGGTAGCATGGCGCTAGGTAAGAGAGATGTACGGATTGTTTTCTTGTATTTCTAAGATAGGCACGCTTATAATGAATACCATAACTATTGAAACGTGGATAAATAAAAACAATATACATGTATCAATGTATTATGACTGACAAAAGTGTCTTATCGGAAGCATGCATTTTACATGTGTGTTTTTACGTAATGTGTTTACTAAAAATGAAACACAAAAACGAACACCTATGTTGTACATGTTGTACCTATGTTGTTCACAGTCTCGACCCAAACGATAATATGAGTGACATATATACCCAGTACCCTTAAAACATCTGGAAGCCGATCCGCTTATCGTCCACATAGGTTTCAGAAATCTAACACTTTAAACATGCGAACGGTCCCTTTTCATACAAAATTGCACATCCGCCCAACGTTGTTTATGATCGTGTCTATTCGCCAGGGCATTCCACAATCTTGATCATAGCCGGGCAGCGCCATGCGAAACTTTGTCTTTGATACGTTAATATACAACTGTTTGTATGTGAATTGTATATATACCTCTTAACCATAGACGATAAGACTTTTCAACACAAACTATTAATATAACTTTAAGATGTTTCCTATTTTAATCTGAAAATATATGTTGTGTGTTGCATGACTGAGGCGCTTCTAATGTGCACTCACAACAACTCGGGGAGTAAAATCTATAGTATCAACAGCGAATAGAAATATTAAATTAACCATTACCCCTAGTCCTGCTAAACCCGGATATACGCTGCCTTTGGAAGCAGTGTAGATCCAGATCAGAAGAAGCCAACTGATCTGGATCTGCACTGTTTGCTGTTCAGTATGTGAATTTATATAAAAAATCTGGATCAAGGAATCTGATTGGTTGACAATTACAAGTGGGTGTGGAATCTTAATTTATTCAGCATGACAAGGGTTAATTGTATCGCTATAGAAGATTAGGAAAGGAAGGGACCCAAGAATATAAGCTTGTGGTTTTCATGCCATCACGAGAAGATACCTATATAATTTTGACCCCCTAAAACCCCACTGGGGTTTACAGGGGTATACACTATTTTTCTTATTTCTGCTCAAATACATAGATTGTGGGTACTCGTTAGAACCGCCTCGGCGAGGCGGTTCTAACGAGTACCCACAATCTATGTTTTTGAGCAGAAATAAAAAAAATATCAGCGTTTTTTTATCCGAAAATTTTCAGTTTTTGGAGGTGAAATTTTCTATATATTTGAATAGGCATGTTTTCGTAATGCTAAGATAGAGGCTCACTCATATGCTGCTTCTTTTGGAACATCACCTCCCACTCCACCCCAACCCTGGCATCAATTCGATTGACAACTTTTGAACCACTGAAGAGGAGCTATCTCTAGAAATATCAGTACTTATGTGATAGTTAAAACAATAACCCCTTTTGCCAGACCTTTTCGTATCTTGCAATTAACCTAAATCTTCGAAGCAAATCAAAATCCTCAGAGCTGAATTGCATACTTCTGTTTTAGGACATAACACTTACGAAAAGCAAAAAATAGCCTACATTGAAAAAAAAAAACTATCTTTTCGCCGCCATTAAAATCAGAACCGCACCTGCAGAGATAATGTTTTCTGAATTGAGACAATGACTCCTATTATGTAGCGTCTAGCACTGAAAGTGCATACAAAAAGGTCTCTGTGACACGAATGTAATTTCAACGCTTAGCATGCTGGGCAGAAGACACTTTTTGCCAGAAAATAGGATTGACATTTTGCGCAAATTGTCTCGTTAGGAGATAATTTGCATGAAATGTCTAATCTTATTTTCTGGAACATATGAGAACAAACATGACCATGTGTCTACGGAATATGCGCGTATCATGTTAAGTGTTCAGTCAGACGCAGATATTTTTTGTCCAGAAAATAGGATTGACATTTCGTGCAATTTTCATAAATTGTCAAATCCTATTTTCTGGTGCGAAAAATAAAAAAGTCACCATTATGAAAACACGCCTATTCAAATATATTAAAAATTTTACAACTAAAAAAGGAAAATTTTTAGATAAAAAAATTCTAATATTTTTCATCTTTCTGCTCAAAACATAGATTGTGGGTAGTAGCTAGAACCACCTCGGCGAGGCGGTTCTAACGAGTACCCACAATCTATGTTTTAGCAAAAGAAGAAAAATAATGTATACACCTATAAACCCCAGTTTTACTATATAAAAGTGGGATTTAAGGGGGTCAAAATTATATAGGTGTGTTTTCGTGATGCGGATTTGTTGTCTGCTGAATTTGCCCATAGCATGTTAAGTGTTAAGTCAGACGTAAAAAAAAAGAAATACTGATCATTGTCAAACTGTATTGTTCGGTAAAATGCATGAAAATGGCATTAACCATTTATGCGGATACTTCTACCGCAGCTCTTTCCAATAGGAGGGGTGTCTGGTTGGTTTGTATTATTACCATATTTAAATGGAAGTCCTGTATTTGATGCAAACAATGTAGATCATGGTCAGACGACGCGTTCTGCGGCGTCTGATCTTGGTGTACGCTATTTGCTAATGTTCCTTTTATCGGACGCCAGGCATAAATGGGTTGAACAATAATAATGAGAACAATGGAAGCCCAGTTTAGCCAGCGTATCCGCATTGTCTGATTAAGGTCTTTGTCAAGCGAACGGTGTTCGTTTACAAAACAGCTGGGCCCAGTTGTTCAAAGCGTCGTTAGCATAACGAGCTCGTTAAGGGTCATTTCGTTAACTGTTTTAGCGGATTCAATATACAATATTCTGGTATTTTTTGCTGACAAAATGTGAGTAGCTTTTGCAATGCAAAAGCTACTCACATTTTTTCAGCAAAAAATTTCAGCATATTTGCATATGACTCGATGTAAATTTTAACGAATTGTTAACTAACGATGTCGTTAGCTTTGAACAACTGGGCCCAGGTGTTTATCGAAAGCAAAGGCGCTGATCAGTCACTGCGAGCACGCGAGCTGATTGTTTGTTCTTCGCTTAGTGCATTTGTCCTATTCGGACAGAAAGGCTTGAATATATAATTATACTTCCTTGACGTCATTATGGTTTACTTTCTTGTCTGGAACTGATATAAATCGCAACACACACGAAAAGGCTCTATCGCACACTATCTTTAACTGAACCCATTTATACCGAGAGCAGTCTCCTTTCTTATTTCTTTAGACCAGACTGTCACCAGTAGAAGGGTGTCTCGTTAGTCTTGATTATGACCGTGCTTTGTAGAAACTCCTGTATTTAATGCAAGCAATGTATACCCTGATCAAACGCTGCGTTCTGGGTATACACAGTCTACAAAGTCTCTGCTATGGGATACATGGGTTAGAAATTGGAAAAAACGCTGTACCTTAACCCTTGTCCTGCTGAACCCGGATATACCCTGCCTTTGCAAACAGTGTAGATCCAGATCAGTTGGCTGAAGAAGCCAACTGATCTGGATCTGCACTGTTTGCCATTCAGTATGTGAAACTATATCAACAACCTTGATCAAGTAATCTGATTGGCTGAAAATTAGAAATGGGTGTGGCTTCTTAATTTATTCAGCAGGACAAGGGTTAATAATCCTAAAAATTTGAACATGTCCTTTGTACTACATGTTGGTATGGCTAAAATCTATTGGATAAGTGGCAAATAGTGTAGACCTATATCAGATAGTTCAGAAAGTGTGTCTCCTTATGGATAGAAAGGCCCTAAGACTATCAATACTGTAAAAAAACATTATTCTAAACGACCTTGAACAAATGACACAAAACCGAGTTATGATCTCATTCTGCATGTATTAACTGGCTGGACTTCAGCCTAAATAATCCCATTTCCACACACATACCTGCATCGGTGGCTCAGTTGGATGCACGTCCGACTGGTGATCAGGAGGTTGCGGGTTCCGCCCCTGCAAGGTCGGCAATATTCTTTCATGGAGATTGATCATGAAATATTTTCTACGGTCATTCTCTCCCTTCCGCTGATTCAAGAAGGACAGTTGTCAGTTTCCGGCGAAAGAATGTGCACAATACTGGTTAACCACTTAGAGGACTAAGCCTGCCCAGTAAAGGTCTGGTTAGGTAAATGACCGGCTCGACATGACCTCAACAGTGTTGAATGGGCCTTAAAACGAACTCAAACAAACAGAATACAAAAGCAAAAGTAGACACGATGCTTTTAAGTTAATGATAGTAGCTTTTGTCGTTAAGTGTTTGTATGGCGGCCATAAAACGTCTCCAAGTATTTCGCTATAGAGTGCTGATATACATTAACCTCTTTATAACACGGTTCGTTATAACACGGTTTTGGATACAACACGGTTCAAAGACGGATCCCAAAAGTGTATAGATTATTTAGAAAAATGACCATTTAATCTATACATTTTCTTTGGATATAACACGGTTGTATGACTAGCACGGTTTATGCTATGGACCCTAACAATAGTGTTATAAATAGGTTGTGGTGTATTTTTAATTTTGTGGTGCTTTGGGATTATTGAGTTCACCCAAGTGAAAATAGAGTACCGCTTAAAGCACCTCTAGGGGACTTGACGGATTCTGAGTTTATTATCCCTCATGAATAGACTCCATAAAATGGAGTCTGTTATTTTATATCTTTAATTTTATTCTGTTTTCTAAAAGAGCATTTTTCATGTTATTTTAGGTAGCCCCCTAGCAATAAGGCGAACTGGTACATTTCAAGGGAAGCAACTGTGTAAAATAAGTTTTTGTCTCACTTCTGAAAAGATGTCTACTTTGAAAGAAAAGAATTTGCTGACCTTACAAGGGGAGCATATTCTTTCATTTCAGAGCATACCCCTTTCCAGAAGGGTGTGCACCAAAGCAAACAGGAAGTCACAAAAGTCGTTACTTTGTAAACAAAAGGCGGAAAATCTATAAGGTGTATCAAAATACAAAAAAAAAAAAAAAAAAAAAAAAAAAAAAGAAAACTAAAACGAAACGATTGCATTTGGAAACAAAGAACAAGTCCTTTAACCTGGAGATCAGGGCCCAGTCGTTCAAAACTAACGATGTCGTTAGTTAACGTATCGTTAAAAGTTTGATCATTAAATATGGATTATACGCTAATATTTTTGCTGAAAAAATGTGAGTAGCTTTTGCATTTGCAAAACCTACTCACATTTTTTTTTTCAGCAAAACTACCTGTGAATTAGAGATTGTACGTAATAGAACAGTTACATTTTGACCACTATCGAGCTCGTTAAGCTAACGATGCTTTGCACAACTGGACCCAGAATGGCAACTTTTCTTGCCCTGTAAAGATCGTACGTAGCGTATGGTTTCGTTGGCTCACAGAGAACAGTAGTAAATGTATTTGAAATTGAGAACCATGCTTTAGTTGTGCCAGTTATGTTATTCTCTTGAAATGAAGTTATTACCCAGTAAGCATTCTACATAAATCTACAGCGGGCCGTTATCGGCCCGTCAGCTACCCTGACGGGCCGATAACGGCCCGCTGTAGATTTATGTAGAATGCTAGCTGGGTACTAGTATGAAAATACCACAGATCGGGTAAGACATTAATAGTATTTGCGTATTGAAGCTTCCATTGTAAATGAGAAGAAACTTATCTTAAATCTTATCGCATTTTTTATGTCAACATATCGACTGTTAGGAGTAAACAATTATCAGCTTGCTACCCAGATAGCATTCTACATAAATCTACAGCGGGCCGTTATCGGCCCGTCAGGGTAGCTGACGGGCCGATAACGGCCCGCTGTAGATTTATGTAGAATGCTTACTGGGTAGGTCAAATGATTTAAAAATCGAAACATGCTAAAGTCGAAATAGGATCGTATCACAGCAAAAACGTGGACAAAATTCATTTTCCCCACACTCTCACTCAAACACTTTTAACTTTTCACTGCACTGACCCCGGCCACATCACAAAAATATGCCTATATAATTTTGAGATCCCTTAAACCGAACTTTCTTAGACTAGAACTGGGATTTACAGGGGTATATATTATTTTTTATTATTTTTGCTCAAATACATAGATCGTGGATACTCCTTAGCACCGCCTCACCGTTCTAACGAGTACCCACAATCTATGTTTTGAGCAGAAATATGAAAAATATCAGAGTTCTTTATCTGATCCGAACATTTTCAGTTTTTGGAGGTGAAAGTTTCTATATATTTGAATAGGCGTGTTTTTGTAATAAGAAAGAAAGGATCATTTCGAGAATAAACATAACTATGCCAATTTTAGTCTGCCAGTGGTTCACTGAACTGCGCATTCAGAAGTCCCAAAAAGTTGAACTAACCTGTTAGATTGCAGATTTTGGCACGTACTATACATCCCAGACCGACGTCACACCAACTGCCATGGTCCACAAAAATAGTAGCCCTAGAAGATACCTATGTCAGAGAAAAAAAGCTGCCCCACCAAAGCAGCTACACATTTTATGACAACAAGATGGCTATGATGATCCTATATCACTTACCTGAGCAAACAGATTTGCATACTTACTATTGAAGTTTCAGCCAAGTTCACTGCTCTAAGATTTTTGTATAAATTTTATAGCCCTGTTTCCTAGCGGTCAAGTATTTTAACGCATCATGACGGCTTGAACTGAATCTTGATAGAGGGTCACCAAGGGTACATTTCTGCCAAGTTACATTGAAATCGGTCGAGTGGTTTCTGACAAGAAGATTATTAAAGTGTTTTATATAATATAGGGAAAATAAGCTCCGCCCCCTAACGGCCATGTTTTTTTGGTGAATCATGACGGCTTGAACAATCTTGGTAGCGGGTTACAAAAGGATCATCCCTGCCATATTATATTGAAATCGGTCCAGTGGTTTCTGACAAGAAGATTTTTAAAGTTTTCCATATTGATGTATAGCGAAAATAAGCCCCGCCCCCTGGCGGCCATGTTTTTTGAAGATTCACGATGGCTTGAACAATCTTGGTAGAAGATCACCAAAGGAACATTTCTGCAAAATTATATTGAAATCGCTCCAGTGGTTTCTGACAAGAAGGTTTCATTTTCTTTTGGTTGCAATGGCAACAATAATTCTGCATGAATTCCAAATCTTTGAACAACGTTCTAGTCAGTATCACCCAAAGATCAATTCTGTGAAATTTGGTTAAAATTGGCTCAGTGGTTTAGGAGGAGATGTTGTTTAAAGATTGTGGACGGACGGACGGATAGCGACGACGACAGACGGTGACTGATCACAATAGCTCCCCTTGAGCTCTCTGCTCAGGTGAGCTAAAAAGCGAGCAAGAAACACGTTCAGTTTGAAGAACAGAATATAGCAGACTCGGTTTATAAACCCTTTCCCTCGAAGTTGCTGAAGTGGACTCATCCATCTTTGAATTTGAGCATGTCCAATGTTGCAAAAAGGGGTTTCAGTCTATAATAAAAACAAAATGGCAAACAGTGTTGATCCAGATGAAATGGATCAGTATGAGCCATCTCATCGGGATCTACACTGTTTGCTTAGGTAACGGTGTTGATCAGTAGGTCTGAAAGAGTTAGGTCTATTTGTATGCAATAACGAAAAATACGCAAGACAGTTCACTCCTCCCAGGCACGGACTGAGGATACACTAACATAAATCAGCTCAGTGATTCCAGAGGACTGAGTGAACAGCTATAGTATAGTCACTTTACATCAAGAAAACATACCTATATAATTTTGATCCCCTTAAACCCCACTTTTATATAGTAAAACTGGGGTTTACAGGGGTATACATAATTTTTCTTATTTCTGCCCAAAAACATAGATTGTGGGTACACGTTAGAACCGCCTCGACGAGGCGGTTCTAACGAGTACATACTATCTATGTTTTGAGCAGAATTATGACAAATATCAGAATGTTTGTCTGGAAACTTTCAGTTTTTGCTGTTGAAATTTTCAAACATTTGAATAGGCGTGTTTTCATAATGAGCAGCGTGTGAGATGCTGTATAATAATTTAGTATTATTGCTAAACTTGGTATAGAGAATAAATTTACATAGAAACAGTGCCTTCCCCAACAAGGCAACATTTATACCAAAGTAGATTCCCCTCCCTCTCCACTCCACCCTCCCCCCGCACACAGTTGTTATCCAACTGACCGTTCCAAGGCGATGCCTCTGTTGCAGTTCATCTTTATTTGTGCGCCTGTAGTTTCATATGTGATAGATGTGTTGTTCTTATTTGTTCCTCATCTCTCCTTCTTTTGTTACCTCGGAAGGGATGTGCTTCGTGATTATGGAAGTCCTTGGTTAAGCTCAAAATGACGAATTGTTAAATGGAAATATGTATTTTTATCATTGCAAAACGATGTGATACTAAATTGTTTTGATTGATATTAATGTCAGAACAATGCTGTTTTTGTTTTTTGTTTTTTGTTGTTTTTTTGTGTTTTTTTTTTTTTTTTGTGTTTTGTTTTTTGTTTTTTTGTTGTTGTTTTTTGTGTGTTTTTTTATTATTATTATTATTATTATTATTATTATTATTATTATTATTATTATTATTTTCCTGATAGCTTAGTATTCCGCTGATAAGCATATCTCCACATAATGCACTTTCGTCGACCGAAAAGTACACACATGTTTTCTAATTTCTCCATGGAAACAAATGTTGTGGTACTCATTAGAAGCGCCTTATCGAGGCGTTTCCAATGAGAACCAAAAAAATATGTTTCTTGGAGAAGTAAGACCAAATAGGTGGATGATACTTCTCTTATCTGAAGCTATGGTTTATAAACGAATCATTTCAAGGCGAGTTTGATTATTGCAATTACATTGAAGGATGTAGAGTTTTCACAGCAGAAAAAATAACAACTCGCAAATAATTATAGTCTGTTCTCGATAATTACTGGTAACAAGCATCAAATTAATAAATAACTAGGAGATAAAAAGATTTCCCTGGTATTACTGTTCGAGTGAACACTATAACAAATTAACCCTAAAGAGCTAGGCAAAACTGTAACAGATGACATTATATATAATACTGTTCCATGAAACTTGTTTTTTAACAGTAATTGTGCAGTGACCCTGAAGGGCTGGGCGCTACCGTCGAAGCCGGCATGGGTTCGAACATCACTCAGCCCAGTTAAAAAGAAAACAATTTGCTCCCCTTACATCACGAAAACAGGCCTATATAATTTTGACCCCCTTAAACCCCACTTTTATATAGTAAAAGTGGGGTTTACAGGGGTATACATTATTTTTCTTATTTCTGCTCAAAAACATAGATTGTGGTACTCGTTAGAACCGCCTCGCCGAGGCGGTTCTAACGAGTACCCACAATCTATGTTTTGAGCAGAAATATGAAAATTATCAGAGTTTTTTATCTGAAAATTTTCAGTTTTTGGAGGTGAAATTTTCTTTATATTTGAATAGGCGTGTTTTCGTAATGAGTTTGGTCTTAAGGGGAAATGATACACTTGAAAGGGAGACACAATTGATTTTGCTCCTTTTTGAAAACGGGTCTACTCTAAAAAGGAAAGAATTTGGTCCCTTGGGAGCAAATTATTTCCTTTTTAGAATAGACTTCTTTTCAGAAGGCGTTTGGTGCAAGGAGGCCAAACAGGAAATCACAAATGTTGACTCCCTTGTAAAAAATGGCAGAAAATGTATCCAGTCCCTTTAATCTTTTTATATGTCGAACATTTGGGGTTTAGTGCTGACAACAAGACTGAAACGCACGTTTGTACAGCATACTTTTGTTCGGTACGGTTAAGTTAACTGCTCTAAAATGAACACATTTACGTATGCCGAATAGACTCTTGTACCTTAACTCTTTGGACAGGTCCATGTTTGATAGAAGGGGTATCAGGCTAGTTTTTTATCATTTAAATATTTCATAAAAAAATCTTGTATTTACTTCAAACAGTGTAGACCCAGATCAGACGCCGCGTTCTGCGGCGTCTGATCCGGGTCTACACTGTTTGCCAATGTCCGTTTTATGGTTTAGAATGCGTTGCTCATTGGAGGTTATTTTAGCGGGTAATGGCTTACCATCTATCAGTGACTTTTGGTAAGTTCGCATGTGTTAGCTGTAGTAACCATGACCTACAAGGGTTGTGTTCAGAAGTGCAATACACTCGCAGTTACGCCATGGATCCCTGCTCCTATTGGTGTTCATCCTTAAACAGAGGGAACCAGCACAAAACCTACCCAGTCACTTTGCATTTCTAAATGCAGCCCTGATATCTGCGGCCACCATGTTTCGTGAGTACATGACAGTAGAGATGCTTACCTCTTTTTTTACCTTCTCCGTCGATAACTCTTGTCTTATATCTGTGTGCTACGTTTTGTGGCGATTGATTTGTTTATTTGTTTGTGTTGAGGTTTTACGGCCCAGTCAACCCAATGGGGTCATGTCGGGCGCGCTCAGTTTACCTGAACACACGTTTACTGGGCAGGCTTAGTCCTCTAAGCGGTTAACCAGTATTGTGCACATTCTTTCGCCAGAAACTGACAACTGCCCTTGTTGCCTCCCTTCTTAAAAGAGTGTCTATTCTAAAAGGAAAGAATTTGCTCCCAAGGGGAAAAAAATCTTTCCTTTTAGAGTAGGTCCAATTTCAGAAGTGTTTGTTGTGCAGTATGACAAACGGGAAGTTACAATAGTTGCTTACCGTGTAAATACACAAAAAATAAGCATCTGGACCCAGTTGTTCAACGCGTCGTTAGCTTAACGAGCTCGTTAAGGGTCATTTCGTTAACTGTTTTAGCGGATTCAATATACAATATTCTTATATTTGTGCTGAAAAAATATGAGTAGCTTTTGCACTGCAAAAGCTACTCACATTTTATCAGCAAAAAATTTCAGGATATTTGTGTATCACTCGATGTAAATTTTAACGAATCGTTAACTAACGATGTCGTTAGCATTGAACAACTGGGCCCTGGGATTTAGCATTGTCAGCTATTACCATATCCTTTACGAAAATCTAAAAAAAAAATAAATAAAGAAAGTAAAGAAAAATAACAAGGGAGCGAAAGATCAACACAGATTAAGGATTGGTAGCGTTGTTCCTGCAACAAGTTCATCACAGACCGAGGATTCTAATGGTGTAATTGCTGCAATACGATCTATGTTCTGGATTTAATAGGTCAACAATTTAACACAAGGTTATCAATGATGCAACATAGTGAGCGAATTCTGACTTTTATATGTTCGGGATGCTGTTCCTCAAAATAAGGAATAATGAATTAGCATTATACATACATACATACATACATACATACATACATAGATGAACGGACAGGTAGACAACAGATGGACATAGATAGATAGATAGATAGATAGATAGATAGATAGATAGATAGATAGATAGATAGATAGATAGATAGATAGAAGAACGGACAGATAATGAACGGGCATAGATAGATAGATAGATAGACAGATAGACAGACAGCCAGACAGATAGATAGATAGATAGATAGATAGATAGATAGATAGATAGATAGATAGATAGATAGATAGATAGATAGAAGAACGGGCAGATAATAGACGGGCATAGATAGATAGATAGATAGATAGATCTACTATGTACAATTTACTATGTGCAGTACAACGATACATTCATATATTTACACGCTACTACACACAGATGTGAGTTCATTTAATAAAGTACATTATGATCACTGATTATCACCAGCTATAAGTGTCTCGAACAGATTCCTGCGGTGATTCTTCGAAATCAACCGTAACAAATTAGACATAAGATAATCAACATCAATATCTGACCGCTATTCAAAGTCGGACTTAACCTAGTTTCTATGGCGTACTAGTCAACTAACGTATGCATGCATGTATAATAGTAGAATGAATGGTCATATAAGCTTTATAAGGGGCTTGTATATGCCCGCTACATTTTTCGCCATTTTAACAAGGGAGACAGCTTTTGTAATTTCGTGTTTGCTTCACTGCACACAAAGAACCTTCTGAAAATGGGTCTAGTCTAAAAAGAAAGAATTTGGTCCTAAGGGGAGCACATTCTTTCATTTTAGATTCCTTTTCAAAAGGAAGTAAAACACTTATGACAGTTGATTCCGTTGCAAGTGAATCAAATCCCCATAAAGGCTCCATATTCCTTAAAAATAGACATTTTTATCCAAAAAAGGTTTAATAAATTGATATATAGTATTAATATGGTCGTAAAATGTGGCATCTGACAGCCTGTAAATTTTCAGCTAGTCTCTCGTTTTTGAACTTGATCAAAACTGAAATGATTTTTTTATCGCATCTCTGAATTAATGTTGGCAACTGTTACATTAAATACGCTGACGGTAAAAAACAAAATATTTCATTTCGAGAACGAGAGACTAACTGAAAGTTTACAGGCTGTCAGGTGCCACATTTCACGAGTATGATTGTATTAATACCATGTATCAATTTATCAAACCTTTGTTGGATAATAAAGTGTCTGTTTTTGAGGAATATGGAGTCTTTTATAGGAATTATTTGCATTGTATATACATTGTACTTTTCCCGGGCCCTTGAACTGTTTGTCTGGAACATGAACTATAATGCTTTACTCGACGCATCAGGCGCAAAAAAATATAGGTCTACACTACACGAACCCCACTATTTCTTCACTTCTTTTTCTTTGGGTATAATTGATGGGGAAAACTATGCTGATAATGGAATCAGGCACTTTCATGAAACAAAACCATTGCGAAAATAATTAGTTTACTATGTAGTTTATTATGTTTAATACAAAATTATTGTATAGACACGAAGCAGCTTTATGGGGTTTCGTATCCTGTACAATTTAAAGTATCAGAAAAAGTGTGCGTACCTGTGTGTGTGTGTTTAGACTTGCTGGATTACTTTTATACACGTCTCGTACTTTCTAAAACGAATTGGTCATACCAACATGCTGTCATTCTGAGACTTAAAATCATAGACTATTATTGATCCACGTGTATGGATATGTATGCGAAAAGGAAAACCCTAATTGAGACCCCAGTGGGGATGAGGGGGTGGGGAGAGGTACTCTAGATTGTACCTGCTACATAGGCTAATATTTGTACTGTTATTTGGGGGGTTAGAAATTTGAATTTTACTATTTTTGGGAGGTTGGGGAAAAAGTAGCTATTTTTGGGGGTATTGGCCAATTGCAGGCATTTTTGGGTCACTTTCAAAACTGACTATTTTTCGGGGTCTATCAAAATTTTTTTTTTTTTTTTTTTTTTTTTTTTTTTTTTGTGGGTGGGGCGGGGGCCTGTATTGTAAGAAGCGGGGTAAGAACCATCTGTTGATCTGATAGTTGGTTTTATTTAGTTTTAACAGCTCTATGTCTGCTGTGCATAAGTTCAATGACAGTAAAGTGAAAACTGAGGTACTCTTGGAAACTGTTTAAAGCACTTATATTACAAATACTATCATTATACAGGAAAAACAAACGAAAACCACACTTTTATAAAAAAAGAAAGAAAGTGGAATATTTTTGTGTAAACAGCTCACTTTTCAAGTAAATATTGACTGGACAATGATTTATGCAAATACATTGTATAACAATCCAAAATGAATTGCATTTACTAAGGAGAAAAAATGCATGCATTTCACACAATTTAATTTTAATTTGTGACTGACAACTGTATCTAGCGTAAACCTGCTCCTACAAGATCAGGGCCCGGTTGTTCAAAGCGTCGTTAGCTTAACGAGCTCGTTAAGGGTCATTTCGTTAACTGTTTTAGCGGATTCAAGATACAATATTCTGATATTTTTTGCTGAAAAAATGTGAGTAGCTTTTGCACTGCAAAAGCTACTCACATTTTTTTAGCAAAACATTTCAGCATATTTGTGTATCAGTCGATGTAAATTTTAACGAATCGTTAACTAATGACATCGTTAGCTTTGAACAACTGGGCCCAGTTTGGCAAAAGACGACTTTGAGTGGTAAGTAGAAATTCTTTCACTTGGTATGTTTATAAACTGCTAAAATATTGAACGGTTTCCAAGGCGAATAAAACCATTTCATCAGCTTTAAGAAGTAGTTGCGGTCATGGTACCTAAGCCAAAATCCAAACTCATAAATCCGTAAACGAATGACGAATCAGAATGTGCACACCAACAGACAGCGACCCCAGAAGAAAGGGTGCAATCAGACGTCCGCGGATAGTAAGCATTACTTGGTAAGCAAGCTTCGCCCATCATGCCCAGGCCTGAACGAAGAAGCGTATGTCCGGGATTTGGGGTCTACTTATGGCGAGTCATTGGCAAAAACATCAGAAACAATTCTGGAAAATGCCACATTGTAGGGATTGATCAGATCATGATTCTCCCACAGAACTTCTTAAGTGTTACTACCAGTTTGGTTTTTTGATACCCCTGGCTCAACAACTTTGTAGTGAGCACTTTCCCATGCTCCATGAAATCCTGACAATTTGAACAGGCTCTGGCATAACGGATTAACTATGAAACGTAAACGCCGTAATGTTGTTCTGAAAGAGATATTACTGCTCAGGAATGGAAAGTTAACAATGGGAAAATTGAAGTCATCCCGCTTGTTGTAAAGCCTAGTAGTAAGCTTTCCGTTGTCAATGTAGAGATAACAATCCAAGTATGAGGAGGAGGCTGCAGTCTCCGTTGTTTCCTTTATTTCAAGTTCACGTGGATAGATGAATTCCAAATACTCTGCAACTTTTGTGTTTTGCAGAGACAATACATCATCTATATATCTGTAGGTGAAACTGAATTGTTGTACAAGGTGTTTCTGGCCTGCTTGGATGTCCAAGATGCGTTTTCTACAAATTCAACCATCACGAAAACATGCTTATATAATTTTGACCCCCTTAAACCCCACTTTTATATAGTAAAACTGGGGTTTACAGGGGTATATATTATTTTTCTTATTTTGCTAAAAACATAGATTGTGGGTACTCGTTAGAACCGCCTCGCCGAGGCGGTTCTAACGAGTACCCACAATCTATGTTTTAAGCAGGAATCTGAAAAAAAAATACCAGAATTTTTATCAGTAAAATTTCCCTTTTTGGTACTAAAATTTACAGTTTATTTGAATAGGCTTGTTTTTCGTCATGCTTATCATTTAAAACAGTAATATGAAATTTTCTTAACACGTGTTTTCGTCAATAATTTATCCACTGGATCCTTGTCTGCTTAGCCTACATTGTAGTTACCTGTAGCATCACTCTCTGTCGTTTTAATCTTTAATAATGCCTTTAATTATAAACAGACTGGTCTAAAATTGCTATGGACATTTACGAGAACAGGATTGAAATAAACACGTCACTGTCTTGTTAGCTCGCCTGAACTTTGCTCAAGATGGCCTATTGCGATCACGTTTCGTCCGTCGTCCAAACACCGTCCGTTTCTCCGTCTAAGCATCCGTTAATACTTTTGTATATCTCCATAACCACTGATACAATTTGAACCTCATTTGCTGGGGTTGTGGGTTTAAGACTCTCTTTTGTTCTTATTAGCTATTTTGATAAGTTTGCTTGGTAATCAGCCGTCCCCATGGTCTTGTAAGGGGGAATGATTAAAAAATCTCCATCAATAGAGCAATTTGAGCTAAACGTAGCACAACTAGTCTATTGCTGACCATCCTCGACGAGGCGGTTCTAACAAGTACCCAAAATCTATGTTTTTTGAGTAGAAATAAGAAAAATAATGTATACCACTGTAAACTCCAGTTTTACTATATAAAAGTGGGGTTGAAGGGGGTCAAAATTATATAGGATGTTTTTGTGATGTAACATTGTGACTACCTTGTTTAGGAAGAGAGAGCTGATTGCTTTGATTTTTTTTTTCTTTTTTGTGACTTGTGTACTGTCTGAATAGAACCCCTTTTCAGAAGGCGTTTGAGATGCAGGAAAGCAAACAGGAAATTACAAAAGTTATCTCCCTTGCAAAAATCTACTAAGTGTACCCAGTTTTCTTCAGAGACAATGTAGACTGGCTCCAGTCTCCAGTGACTGAATATTTATTCTTATAATCCTGTTTGATAATCTACTGAAATAAAAGCAAAACAATATCATGACTATGAAGGCTGGTCACCAGTGACCAGCCTTTTATAGTCATGATATTATTCTGGTTTTAGTTTAGTGGATTATAAAACAGGATTATAAAGAATAAGTATTTAGTCACTGGAGACTGGAGCCAATCCAGTCACAATGCTATGACTATTATACTCAGGCGAGCGAGTTGTGGTCCTTGGACGTTCTGTAGTCGATCTGCTTAAAATCGTAAGCTCTAATGAGGAGAGCTTTAAATCTGTTTTATTGACAGAATGTTGTTCAGGAATGTGTTCTATTTTTACATGTTTTTATTAAAACCGCGTCCAGGAAATCGCTGTATATCATACTTGCATTGCAAATATCTTAGCCAAGATCTGGTAACAGAGCAGTTCATTACGTACGGATGTTGCTTCCATAAATTCAAATCGTATCAGCCATTAAACGCTAATTAAACTATAAGGCATAACAAATTTCAGCTGAGATCAGCCGACTATGGCATTCACCGTCTCCTTAATATAACGAAAACATGTCTATGTAATTTTGACCCCCTCAAACCCTACTTTTATATAGAAAAAATGGGGTTTACAGGGGGACTAATTATTTTTCTTATTTCTGCTATAAAACATAAATTGTGGGTACCCGTTAGAACCGCCTCCAAGAAGAGGTTCTATTGAGTTCCCACAACCTCTGTTTCGATTAAAAATAATAAAAAAAATCGCATTTTTTCATCTGAAACTTTTCGTGTTTGCAGCCATAAAAAATGCCATTGTATTGAATGGGCGTGTTTTTGTAATGCTATAAAAAATCAACAAACGACATTTTGAAATTGTTTTGTTTCTTTTTCCAGAAAATAGGCTTTGATATTTCGTGCATTTTGTACAAATTATCCTCTGAGGAGACAGTTTGCATGAAATGTCAAATCCTATTTTCTGAAAAAAAATTGTTACAAGAATATCAACAATCTGGCATTTGATGAATTAGCAGAGACAATGGTAAAGGTTAATCAATTACAACATAGTCTAAAAAGCACCGGCGAAAGACAACGACGGATATGCTTGAAGATCTTTGTGTTTGCTGTATGTACATGTTATACTCGTATTTCACTTATTACAGCCAAGTTGATTCTACACTCACATTACCACATTAACATTATTGGAGTATACTATTAAACCATTAATACTTAATGTATTAATGCTTTGCATTCTGGATAAAATTTTCAGCAGATGGCATTCTGAAGTATATACATATTAATACAGGTTTTCGTTTCAAGCAAATTTCTCCTTACGAGCAATTTGCACAAATGTCTACATCTATATTCTTGGAAAATATCATCAGATTCTCGTCTACTGAATTTATCCATAGAATGGAAAAGGATTAAGACTTCGGCAAACAGTGTAGATCCAGTTCAGAAGTTATGGGTTGCAGTTCTGATCAGTATGCGCACTGTTTGTCAAAAGCTTGCATGCAAATCTATTCTTAAATATCTCTAAATACTGAATGGACGCCTCCAGCTTTCATCAGACGTTCGGCTGAGGTTATTTGCGTTTCATCTGCCAAAATTCAACACGCCCACGTCTAGTAACCCTCATTTTCATTACGAAAACACGCCTATTCAAATATATAGAAAATTTTACCTCCAAAAGCTATAAAATTTTCAGATGAAAAACTCTGATATTTTTCATATTTCTGCTCAAAACAAAGATTGTGGGTACTCGTTAGAACCGCCCCGGCGATCTATGTTTTTGAGCAGAAATAATAAAACGGAGTGACTATTTACAGTCAACTGTAAATAGCCAAAAAACGTTAAATTGGCTATTTACAGTCAACTGTAAATAGCCCCAAAACGTTGATTTGGATATTTACAGTTGACTGTAAATAGCCAAAAAACGTTAGATTTGCTATTTACAGTCAACTGTATATAGCCAGTAAACGTAAATTGGCTATTTACAGTCAACTGTCATTAGCCAAAAAACGTTAAAATGGCTATTTAGAGTCATGTATGTATTTCAAATTTGTTCCCGAAGAAGGGGTATATACTAGAAATAATATAATTGTAATTTATGCTATGGAATCATGTGCGATCTGGTACAAATATATCATTATTGTTCACTCACTAAGTATACAAGTAAAAACAGGACGGTTCAGATAAAATGTATACGGATTTGTTATTAGTAAATTATGCCGAGTGATCGAACTGTATATATGCACTTTTCGTGTTCTTTGTAGTTGTTGTTGTTAGTGTTGTTGTTTGCGTACTACCTCACCGGCTCGGTGGCTCAGTTGGATGCGCCGTCCGACTGGAGACCAGGAGGTCGCGGGTTCAACCCCCGTCGAGGTCGGCAACATTCTTTCGTGGAGATTGATCATGAAATATTTTCTACGGTCATTCTCTCCCTTCCGCTGATTCAAGAAGGGCAGTTGTCAGTTTCTGGCGAAAGAATGTGCACAATACTGGTTAACCGCTTAGAGGACTAAGCCTGCCCAGTAAATGTGTGGTTAGGTAAACTGACCGCGCCCGACATGACCCCATTGGGTTGACTGGGCCGTAAAACCTCAACACAAACAAAAAACTCACCAAAAGCACATCATGGCTTTTAGTGCTCAAGTAATGCAGGCTGGGGTTTTTGGTATATGGAATATGATTCTAGCACATACGGAAAGTCCGTGTTCCTACAGTTGTATAATTGCTATAAAAATAGACGTCGTCAAAACAGAATGATGTTTCAGTTACTATGTGCGAATGCGCAGGCTGGTCTTGACAAAACAAATGCCTAAAAAACCTATGCATAATATGCCTCGGCGGCGGATGCAGAGGGAGCTCATAGGGTTCAGTCGAACCTCCCTTTGATTCAAAATTTCGTGTTCATGATGGGAAATTTTGGATAAATTTCGGATACCATATTTACCCTAAGTGTTCACACCCTTATTTTTTACCACACACTTCTCTTCAACAAGTCATTTGTTTCTTTCTATGAATGTGCGTAAAATTGCTAGATAAGTTGAAAACAATGTAAACCCTGCTCAGACACCGCATTCTGCTAAGACCTGGCTTTATGTAAAGTATGGTAATTTGATCAAATCAAAACACATCCTTGATCCGACCCTGTTACCTGAAGTCGTCTTTTCACTCGATGTTGACTTTTTGAAAGACCACATAATCTTATGTACATTCTTTTAGCTATAATGAATGAGTTGCGACATGAGCGCTGTCTAATCAGTATCTTGGATAGGCGATCTGTGGGCAAGGAAAGGTCTATGGTTTCGCATGGTGGTATGGGCCTTTTCTGTTTGCATATAGGCATAGTTAATACTAACGTACTATTTGTAAATAAAAAAGCGAAAAACTAGTTCTATACAAATATCATAATCATTACGAAAACATGCCTATTCAAAAATACTGAAACATTTACCCACAAAAAAATGAAAAATTTCAGATAAAAAAACTCTGATATTTTTCATATTTCTCCTCAAAACATAGACTGTGGTACTCGTTAGAACCGCCTCGTCGAGGCGGTTCTAACGAGTACCCACAATCTGTGTTTTGAGCAGAAGTAAGAAAAATAATGTATACCCCTGTAAACCCCAGTTTTACTATATAAAAGTGGTGTTTAAGGGGGTCAAAATTATATAGGCGTGTTTTCGTGATGATTTACAACAAATAATTTTTTGTCTGCCAATGTTTGTATTCAGCAGGTTCAGTAGTAAATGGTGTTTGGTCACATTTACTAGATGTGAAAATCCCCATTCACAAGGCATTAATGACAATCTCATTAATGACACCTACTGACTCGATCCCCGATCAACACCTTTGTTAGAACATCTTTAACCACTCTTGGGGCTATTTCAGCAGATGACACACCATATGTTTCTTGTTTTCCCCAAGAAAACAGGATTTGACATTTTATGCAATCGTAAATTCGCAAGAAATATCAAATCCTGTTTTCTGGAGAAGATATGAATATTTCAAAAAGTCGTCTGCTGAATTTTTTTCCTGAGTGCTAAGCGTTTAAAATAACGTATACCCCTGTTAACCCCAGTTTTACTATATAAAAGTGGGGTTTAAGGGGGTCAAAATCATATTTGCATGCTTTCGTGATGGCTCGTTCCAAGGCGATTCTTCTTTTCAAACATTGTATGTACCTATTGGTCTAGTTGATCTTCATGTTGATTACGTAAATTGTGCTATGGTGTGTATACTCTAGGGATGGCTGTATCTTCATTGCTTATGGCTTTGTCTGAGTAGCTTTTCTACCATTTATTTTATTTCTAAAGATAGATGAATCCTCTATCCCAGTCAGCATTCTACGTAAATCTATATCGGGCCGTCATCGGCCCGTCAGGGTAGCTGACGGGCCGATGACGGCCCGATGTAGATTTATGTAGAATGCTAGCTGGGTACTAGGCATAAAGGAATTAACCCATATCCTGTTGAATAAATTAAGATGCCACGCCCACTTCTAATTTTCAGCCAATCAGATTACTTGATCTGGATTGTTGCTATAAATTCACATACTTACATATAATGGCAGAAAGTGCAGATCCAGATCAGTTGGCTTCTTCAGAAGCCAACTGATCTGGATCTACACTGTTTGCAAATGCAGGGTATATCCGGGTTCAGCAGGACAAGGGTTAAAAGTAAAATGAAATATACATGTAACAATTGCAGTCGAATTCACCATTCATGTGGATATGATTTCCAGGATCTTATACAAAAGTATCGGAGCCTTAATGAAGTCCCACCATTTAGAGATAATAAAAAGAAATGACATTTAGCTTTATATTTGTATTTCCATTGTAAAAAAAGTAAATCGCCAAGATAATTTAGGTGTATATATATCTTCTGGCTTTCTTTCACTCATTCTCCCTTTCTTTCTTTTTTCTTTCTTTCTTTTTTATTGTTAAGTTTAATTTTATTTCATTTTTCCTTTGAGTGTGTATTTATAAGTTTTGGGGTGGAGCCGAACAATATTTAGTAGAAAGTCACACTCAATCATCATCAATTCGTTGACACGCAGCCACTTCTGACCCAAATTCCGAGCTCTGGCTGTAGATTATATTTTCTTCCTTCTGAAACAAATCCTCTTAAATGAGTGATAAATCTCCTAATAGAAAGAGCATTTAATTAGTAGGGGAAACTATTTGCCTTATAAAATTAAAAGCTACACATACGTAACATTGAAAGTCTATGTGCGCCAAACCCTCCAAGTAACCTGATAGGGGGTGATTGGGGCGGGGGCGGGGGGGGGGGGGGCTGTGTACCTTGTCCGATTTTTTTCTCCATAATTATAAGAGAGAGAGAGACAACATTTGTAACCATTTCGAAAACACGTTTAATCAAATATATTGAAACCCCCAAAAACTGAAAGTTTTCAGATAAAATTTCAGATATTTTTTTAATATTCCTGCTCAAAACATAAATTGTGGGTACTCGATAGAACCGCCTCTGCGAGGCGGTTCTAACGAGTACCCGCAATCTATGTTTTTGAGCAGAAATAAGGAAAATAATGTATACCCCTGTAAACCCCAGTTTTACTATATAAAAGTGAGGTTTAAGAGGTCAACATTATATAGACATGTTTTCGTGATGTGTTTGATTTCCTCGACACCAGGTCCCTTCCTAAGAGATCTTCTCTAAAAGATAAGAACTTTCTCCCAAGCTGACTATTGAAGTACTTAAAATTTACTTGGGGAGTTAAAAACGGCGTAGATTCAGATCAGATCGGCCTTCTGCGATGTCTTATATGTATCAGGGCCCACACTGTTACTCCAGATACGGAGGGCAAATAGGTTAGATTTGAACGGTTGACATTACGTTGAGGGTTTTGTAAAACACCTGCGAACTGATTAATTCATACTAGCGAAACAAAAAATGCACGTTCGGTTTTGGTGTCATATCTTTTTCTTTGAGAAATAACATAGGCTGTCTACGTTAAAATGTCATTGTGGACATGCTAACTGGTATAAGAGTAAACGTTTCATTAAAAATTGGTCAAAATTGTTCAAAGCACACGTACGTTAAAACGTTTGATCGAAATCATTTAAGTATTCTATTATTTAACTCCAAAAGAAAACTTGCGTTGTTTATTTCCGCTGATGTATATAAATTACAAGATAATAGGGTCTATTTATATATACAGTCTAACTTCAATAGCTCGAACACCGATGGCTCGTTTACCATGGCTCGTTCGAACTTGTTCTCGAGTCCCTACGGAATTCTTCCGACGGTTCAAAAAAAAAAAAAAAAAAAAAAAAAAAAACACAAATATTAAGAGAAAATTTCTTATTTTATAATGTAATTGTATGTTGTGTGTACCTATTAGAATCGCCTCATCGAGGCGATTCTAATGAGTATACTCAACATACCATTATTGTATAGAAGATTAAAAAGACATTACTAAATTATCACCATTTGCTTCCTGACCTAGCGCCATGATTAACCCTCAGTGGTTCGAACTAGCCATGTCTCGAATAAAATTCCAAGGTCCTGAAGATGTTCAAGTCATTGAGCTTTTCATTTATGAGCCACAACATGAGAAGACGTACCTTCTGACATTTGCGCCCAACGAAGACTCAAAAACGCCTATGCAGTCTGATCAGGGCATTCGTTGTCCACATGAAGAAACGTAGCATCGATGACTATCCGAAATGTGCCTATTGTAGATTCTATTCAGACTACGCGAATGCGCAGGCTGATCTGAATCTTCGCACGCCGCACATGTCAAAAGTACGTTTTGTGACGTCCCGGCTCATATATTTTAGAGCACGTCAACGGTACGTTTTCTGACGTCCCGGCTTATATAGTTTAGAGCACGTGAAAGGTACGTTTCCTGACGTCCCGGCTTATATAGTTTAGAGCACGTCAAAGGTACGTTTTCTGACGTTCCGGCCCATATATTTTAGTGCACGTCAAAGGTACGTTTTCTGACGTCCCGGCTTATATAGTTTAGAGCACGTGAAAGGTACGTTTTCTGACGTCCCGGCTTATATAGTTTAGAGCACGTCAAAGGTACGTTTTCTGACGTTCCGGCCCATATATTTTAGTGCACGTCAAAGGTACGTTTTCTGACGTTCCGGCCCATATATTTTAGTGCACGTCAAAGGTACGTTTTCTGACGTTCCGGTCCATATATTTTGGAGCACGTCAAAGGTACGTTTTCTGACATTGCGGCTCATCCAAGTACATGTAAGAAGATAAAAAATATCATTTCTAGTAGTACAATAGCCCGTAATCTATCTATCCTTTGAACTAATTGCTAATTATATGAATCGCCAAACGAAAACGTCTATTCCAGCATGTGAGAGTGAAATATCGATGCAGCTTGTGCACCTGCGCAGTGTGATCAGGGAGTTGTTGCTCTTTTACAGACTAGAAGATGTCATTGAGGACAACGGCCCGGGTAAGACTATGCGTAGGCAATTCATAATTTGGATTGAAAACAAAGTGTCTTTGAAAAAGACAGCTACCGATTGTACCACCCAGCTAGCATTCTACATAAATCTACTGCGGGCCGTTATCGGCCCGTCAGGGTAGCTGACGGGCCGATAACGGCCCGCTGTAGATTTATGTAGAATGCTTACTGGGCAGACCGCTACCGATTGTACCAGACCCTGCCTTTTGTCTAGAAGAAATCTGATTTTTGTACGTAAGCGCGGGCAGTAAGCCAGGATTCAGTCCGGATTATGACTCCAGCGTTGAAATGCAATAAAATAGCAACTATGATATCTAGTATGATTATAAATCGTCAAATCACAAAGACAACAAATGAGAAAAACGTATACCTGCCACTAGGATCGAACCCACGACCTCCCTGCAAAATGGACGTGGTAACCGTGGTAACAAAATTACCCCTAAGTTACCCCCCCCCCCCCCCCCCCCGAGATTCAGATCAACCTGCACATTCACATAGGCTGATCAGAATGTTCATTGCGCGCATTTTCGATATCCAAGGATGCAAAATTTCATCATGCGGACTACGAGGACTGATCAGACTGCGCGCAAACGCAGTCTGATTTGGGCATTCGCTGGTCGCATATGCCAGAAAGTACGTTTCTCCCAACTTTGCCTATCTGAGATAGGCTTTTTGCCCATGTGAGAAATTTCTATCTCACATAACCACGCTGGTCCTAGGAACAATCCACTTAAAGGTGGGAGAAAAAGAATCCATCTTGAGCCCGTCCATGCAGGATTGGGAAATCTCACCCGAGGGGCAGGAATTTCAACCAGGGGCAAGCCCCGTCCCTGGTTAAAATTCCTACCCCTCATGGACATTCATGATGAATTCTTATATTCTCACTTTGCGGCCCATATTTTATATTTTGGGCCAAACAACAGCGTGTACACGATACAAAATGAAACTCATAAAAATATGCAATATATAGAAATGAACAAAGATTGAATACAAACATGAAATTATAGGCGTTTGAATAACAGCTGTTGAATAATGAGAATAGCCGGAAAAGTTAACTAACTATTCTATGATATTGTGTATGCTTCTAACAACGGTCCCGTGGCCCAACGGATAAGGCGCCTGACTACGGATCAGGAGATTGCAGGTTCGAATCCTGCCGGGATCGAATTTTTTGTTCGTTTATTTTTTTATTACTTTTTTGTTTATTAGTAGTAGTAGTGGTAGTAGTACACATGCAAACTGATTATATACTTTAAGATGCACGTGAAGAATTTTGCTGGTGTGAGTTTATTGAGATCTATTCCAAGTAAACACAACGTCGTAACAACGTTGTCTGGACGTCAACAGGACATCGTGACGTTGATAAGACGTAAAGACGACGTTGGTACGACGTTGTGTGTTTGCTTGTTTATGTCGTCAGACTAGATAGAAGTTAATGCACCCTAAGTTTAAAGTTCAGTAAATATTTCCCGAGCGAATTGCAAATCCGATCAACAACGAGTAAATTCGCTTTAAACTCAAGATGTATCAGATCATATTTGATTGAGTTGGGGTTTAACGACACATCAACCCTTGTGGGTCATTTTGTGTCGTCTCCCAGAGAAAGGGAGGAGAGAGATAGAAGAGATAGAAGAGGAGATGAAAAAGAGGGACAGGATGAAAAGGAAAATGAGTGAAAGTGGCGGAAACTACCGAGCATGTAATCAATAATTGACAGGCGATGATAATGGACTTCTGTATCAGTTTATCCACTAAGCAAGGTAACTCCGGGCGTAACTTTAGCAAGTAGATTGGATTATGTCGCTTGTTTTTCGTTTTCAAAGTCCCTGATGTTATGCGAACAACAAAGAACCTTTGCATCCTTGGCTATCCAAAATGCACGCACTGGATCTTCGCTCTGCGCTCAAGTCCTAAGGTACGTTTTCTGACTTTGAAACTCAAATGGCAATGAAATTGTATCCTGTATTTACCTGAATAGCATAATATGATCTAATGTTTACAAACAGCAGTGTAGCCAAGCTTTCGGATTGGGTATTTCTTGATAATTTTGCGATATTTATCTACTTTTTCCATAAATCTTGTTTTGTAGGAACTCGTTTGATTAGCCTCGGTACGAGACCTAAATTCGCAACTGCAAAACTGTCCGTGAATATCTAAAATTCACATGTATATAAACCAGAACAAAATAAAAGTGAATAAAAATTATTTCGATCCCGGCAGGATTCGAACCTGCAATCTCCTGATCCGTAGTCAGGCGCCTTATCCATTGGGCCACGGGACCGGTCTATCCTATTAAATGTTACATTATTGTATTATTATTTCTTGTTGTCTACGCCGACAAACTAGTGTTTGCAATTCCTCCAGAAACACTTCATGGAGAATAAATGACTGATCCAATACCACAGACTGGTCAAAGTGATATTATAACCAAGTATTATCTTTAAAAAAAAATAAATAAATAAAAAAAAAAAAAAAAAAAAAATAATAATTCGAAAACACACCTATTCAAATTTAATGGAAATTTCACAACCAAAAACTGAAAGTTTTCAGACAAAAATTCTGATATTTTTCATATTCTGCTCAAAACATAGATTGTGGGTATTCGTTGGAACCGCCTCGCTGAGGCGGTTCTAACGAGTACCCACATTCTATGTTTTTAGCAGAAATAAGAAAAATAATGTATACCCCAGTAAACCCCAGTTTTACTATATAAAAGTGGGGTTTAAGGGGGTCAAAATTTTATAGGCATGATTTCGTAATGAAAAATACGCTTTGCACACATTGTGGATCAAGCTTTTGTGAAAGTTAATACTTGTTATTGTATCTATATTTTTCATATTTGAAGGCAATCCGTGTTCATTTCTATTTTAATACAGAAAAGATGCTTTCGGGCATATGCGCCCAGTGAATATTCCGATCGGCCTACACATTCGCGCCGTCTGATTAGAATCGTCACTGGGCGCATTTTGGCTAACCAAGAATGCAAAGTTTTTGCACGCCTACAACGAAGCCGCTGATCATCCGCGCAGGCTGATTTGCGTCTTCTTTGGGCGCACACGCCAAAAGGAAATTTTCCCTCTTTGCGGCTCATCTGTTTCGGTTCTAATGTCTTTGAAATGATTGTTGTTTTAACCCATTTATTTCGAGTGGACTCTTCTACCGTAACCCTTGGACAGGTCCATTTCCTATATAAGGGATATCTGGTTAGTTTTTATTTATTATCATGTTTAGTAGAAATTTCTGAACGTAACGCAAACAGTGTAGACCCTGATCAGACGCCGCGTTCTGCGGCGTCTGATCTGGGTCTATACTGTTTGTCAATGTCTCGTTTATGGGCCGTTAGGTTTAATTGGTTTAATAAGTGCAGTAATAGTTTCTTAAAACGCAGAAAGAATACACTCATTATGATTATTTTCATCTACTGATTTTGGGCGCACATATCATAAAGTACGTTTTCTCATGTTGCGGCTCAAATGTGTTTGAAGGTCATCTAAACTTGAAACGTCAGCGTTCTGGGTAGTTCATACATTAAAATAAAGTTTCCTTTCAAACGGAAAGGCTTGCCAAGTTTTGTCAGTGACCTCTCTGTATGCACGTTTATAGGAATGCAAATGTTACAAACCATGATCCTAGTTTGTTCACACAGTTCCCTGTATTCCAAATAGAATCGACATCTATTTAACCTGTCCCATATATCAACCATGTATCATCAAACTATCTCAAAGCGTACCGCGGTTACCGAGCGTACACAATTTCATAACTAAACATTCCAAGGGAAAGTAACTCGAAAACTAAGGCAATGTGAATTGCCGTTTTTGAACACGACACTTGGTTTGTCTTACATACATGTGCATATCAAATATCATCAAACTATCTAAAAGTATGTAACTAAATATTACCAGGGGATGTCATAAGTTTTGTTATAATTCAACGGGCAATTCATGCTAAGAAGTTGATGGAAATGGTCTAAACTTTCCATTCCACTGCAATATGATTTCCCTTCTGCATGATTTAACCGCAACCCATATTTCTGAGTCTGATAGATTTTACAGCCTGTGGGATGCATTTCCTACTTTACGTACAATGCAAAGACAGTAAATCCGATCACCTCGAGGGCTTCCAAACAAAGTAGGACTCGAGAAAAAAAAAAAAAAAAAAAAAAAAAAAAAAACATATATACTCTGCTCCCCCAGTATTTGCCAGTATAAATCTGAACTTCAGGCACCAGCCATTTTGCACAATGCTCCTTCCCACGCGTTAATTCCAAATTTGCCGGTTTTGCCGGAAATACTTCTTAAACGTGTCTGCCTTCAAATGCTATCGTCCTTTCGTAAGCTGACTGCTCTCTGTGTCGGAGACCCGTAGTTGTAAGCTTGCGCTTAGACTTCATACTGCATCCAGTAATGTACTTATGCGGCAAAGCTTGTCATTGCCAGGCTGGTCTACGAGGAGAATTTCTCTTGCCATTCTTGGGCAACCATTTTTTTTTTTTTTTTTCAAGGCATGTCCTTGTTATTATTTGGGGTATACTGAGAATAGCAAATAGGTAAATGAATGTCTCTTGTATTGTTAAAGTAAACGTAAAAAATGAATTTTGAAAACTAAGAACACACAACGATTAGAAAATGGGAGTCTCGGTTTTATTGAGACTCTTCATAAGCAGTAATGAAGTTTGCAACACTGCTTACGCCCTCTAGCGTATACATGAGCAGAGCTCCATTTCCAAATATACCACAATGGGCCCAATGATCCTAAAGGAAATGAAATATAACCTGCACTATGGTGATGTACGGGGAGACGTTCTACCGCCGCCACACGGCACTAACACCAGCTGCAGTGTAGTAAAATAAACGTCAAGAAGATTGCCTTAGGTAACAAAGAACACGCAACGAACAGAAAATGAGAGTTTTGGTTTTATTGAAAACCTTGGAAATTCATCCAAACAGTATGTCCAAGTCTAGATAGTTTATACCGATGAATGAATCTGTTTCATTTTCCGATACACCCAACAACGACCGTCACATTACAACAAGCCAATATACCGGCTCTTGGAAATAAAAAAAAATTATCGAAATGCTGTCTCTTAAGGTGCATTCGACGTATCTTTACAATGTTTTAGCTCACCGAGACCTTGAAAATATTACGCAAAGGTTCTAAGGGAAAGGTTTTCGAAAGGTGGCCGATATTCCCCCTTGCCCTACTCTCCTTTTTCCGTTAGCTTGCTTTCTAGTCAATCCATTCTCAGAGTGGGTAATGGGGTTTACTGCTGTAAACATGATAATAACGGACACAATATGTAACAAAAATAATTATGAAACAGAAAAATAACGAGAACAAGAAAAAGTATAACATGAAACATCATGTTATACAAAGGCGTTGATAATAAATTCATCTTCTTAAATACTTGAAGTAATTGGTAAAATCTACATGAAAAAAAACAAACTATTTATTAGATATATTAAGGGCAGATAACTTAAGAACGTAAATGACCAGAGTAGTGGCCCTTGGCCTTAGTATTCTTTACAGCGTAAAATTTTATTCCATAAAAGAACTTCGGCCATAATTGATTTTCTTTTTCACATACATCAAGTGAAGATAACTAAAAAATGGAATATGCAACTTATAGTATTATATACATCTGTAAAATTTAATCAAAATATTCCATATAGTAGTCGAGCTACTGGTCAAAATGTTTCATATACGGCCGCCGTGGCAGCAACCGCTGGTTATTCACCCGTCTGCCGGTTGTCCGGCACCTTATACACCCGGCAGCCGTGTTAATATACACGGCCGCCGTATCAATGGTCGTTTACATCAGTAGACGGGGTTTCCGACTATTCTTGTTTCAAAAGATGAATGAGCACTGAAAACGAGGACAAATACAGGCTAAAACCGGAACGAGCTTTCCATTCTAAAGGCTTGCGTGCAAAGATTCAGATCAGCTTGTGCATTCGCGCAGTCTGGTCAGAATTTTCATTGGGCGCATTTTGGATAGGCCAGGATGCAAAATTTCTTCTTGCAAACAACAAAGACTCTGATAGGACTGTGTGGATGTGCAGGCTTATCTAAATCTTCGCTGGGCGAACATGTTTGAATTTACGTTTTCAGACGTTGCAGCTCAAATTAATTGTAATGTCGAGTGACCAACGGCAGAAGACACGATTTTTAAAGCTTTCCGGAAATTGTCCCATGTTGGGTCTCTCGTATAGTTAAGTTCGTCTAGCGTAAGGCACGTTATCATGAAAAGAAATTGCCAAGGTAATAAATTTGTTCATATTGTGATGTTGCCTTCGCTAACATACCACTTCCGCAAAATGTTTTTTTTTCCAATAAGAAACGAGTCACGTCATGACTTGATGTGTCTTTGGGGAAAATGTGGACAGTGAAGGCCGGAAATCAGAAAAACGTAACTGTATTTTTGTTTTGAAAAATGTCATAAATTACACATTTCCTAATCGTTGGCAGTTAGTGATACATTTGGACATACTGTGTTTTAGTGACATCATACCAGAATTGAAGAACCCTTGGCTCTTTTTATGTAAACCAACCTCTAAACTGCTGCCTTAACTTCTTCATGATATTATATATCCGTTTCGTTCTACAACATCCTTTGAAACCTTGAAGATGTGGACCCTTGCATTGTCTTGCTGGGTAAAGTCTTCCGTGAAACCAATGAAGCAATTTGAATTAAACATGATAGTAATGTTACATTACGAAAACATGCCTATTCAAATATACTGAAAAGTTAATCACCGAAAAATTGAAAATTTTCAGACAAACAATTCAAATATTTTTCATATTTCTGCTCAAAACATAGATTGTAGGTACTCGTTAGAACCGCCTCGCCGAGGCGGTTTTAACGAGTACCCACAATCTATGTTTTTGAGCAGAAATAAAAAAAAGTAATGTATACCCCTGTAAACCCCGGTTTTACTATATAAAAGTTGGGTTTAAGGGGGTCAAAATTATATAGGCATGTTTTCGTGATGACCTGTGTGGTCATCTACTGCTTAGATTCATTACGCTGTATACAACCTTAAACCAGAAGCTAACATCAATCCAAGTATCAACTGGCCGTAAAACCTCAACACAAACACAAATAAAATCAACAAATTCCAGACACGTATTGAACGTAAAAGTAGAACATTATGCAAAGTCCTTGATCTCACTGTCACTGAGGGCGATGGGGTGGGAAGGGCTTGCACTTTACAGAAGTCTGTAAAGTACCTATCTTCAGTTCAATTACAATTTAAATCCAACGAGACATTCAAAAGAAAAAAAAAAAAAAAAAAAAGCATATTGAATGTAAAGCTTCGGAAGAAGGGAGTGAGGGTGGGCAGCAATTCTAGCTCGCAGCAATTCTAAGTCTTCAATTCAAAGACCTGTTCACATTATAACGCCACATATCTAAGGCTTAGATGAGTGCACATGCAATATTGTAGGAAATGATGTGCCCTGACTCATATTCTGTGCATTTGCAAGAGCAGATAGCCCTTTGGGATAGAAACTTTGTCCAAATAAACTTATTGTCACTAAGGCCATTTGGTTGAGTTGTTGTTTTATACGTTTGTTTCATGATTTCATATGGGCCACGATTCGCTCAACTGAGTAAAACAGCTAGTGCATATCAGCAGATGTCATGCGAAATTTTTCGAGTATTGCCACAGCAACTAATCAAAATACTGGATAGTCTTTAAAAACAAATTTTGCATCCAGCAGTTTTCCATTAACAAGTAAAGGGAATCAAATTTAACTATGCATAAAAAGGTCAAAGGCCTTCTGTCGAAGGAGAGTTGAAACTTTGTTTAAATGGTCAGTGACCAAGATGGCTGCTATACCCATAGATGTTGAAAATCATTTAAAAATCTAATTCAGAACCAAGAAAGCATTGGACCTGAGTCTTAGTATACAGCATTGTGGATGGGAAATCTGCCAGCATTTTAAATCCTAGGTTGACTACACATGAATTTTGATGAACATTGGCCCTGGCCGTGACTGCAGAGGAAAATACGTTTATATATGTCATGATTTTATACATGTATACAGCCCAGGAGCAAGGGTAAATAATCCCAAGGGGATAAATAGTTTTCTTATTATTAAAAGGTTTTGCTACTCTTATATATTGTAAGATTCAACCATTATGCTATACATTTTGAGAAAATAACACTTTCCCCAAACAAATATGTAGGATAGCTTCATCTTGCCCTTAAAAGGTTTAATGTCAACCTGAGATTATCATTTGAACAAATTTGGTAGGTTTCACAATCCCAATACTATATACCAAAACTTGGTCACGAAACTTTCTTGGCTCTAAAAAGTTTAAATGTTTTAAAGTATATGGATATGGCAGACGTCTTGGGCAACAGATTAAGACCATTTGACAGATTGTCAATCTTCCAATAACAAAAATTACCATATGAAATTTAGTGAAACCAGGCCAAGTGGTTTCAGAGGTAAAGTTGTTTGAAGATTCCATGATTTTATACATGTATATAGACCGGGAGGGGGGAGGGTGGGGCGGGCGGGGAGGGGGGTGTAAGGGCAGATAACTTCTGGGGGATTAATTTTTCAGTGTAACAAAAAGGTTTTGCTACTTTAATCATATATTGTAAGTTTTAAAGTTATTCTTTAAAATGTTTTGAGAAAATGATTTTTCAATATTTTTGACATACAAATATATGAGGAAACAAATGGCCTTGTTGTAAAAAGGTCAAAGGTTATCCTAGGATCATCATTTTAACAAACTTGGTAGATCTTGTGTCCCGAATGCTATATACCAAGCGTGGATCCAAAAAGCTTTCTTGGTTATTTAGAATTTTAAGTGTTTTTATCATGTATGGTCATTGTTACGATACAAAGCATCCTGATGATTTTTAATTTATTTTTTTTTTGTGTGTGTGTTTTTTTTTTGCATAAGTTTTGTCTTTGTATATGGTACCTTTTCTACTCCATAAGTCAATTTTCTACTTACGAGTCAGAATCATACGATACTGCGTAGGACGAGAAAATGTGAATTCCGTTATTCTTCTATTTTAGACCTTGGGCCAGCTAAAGATCGCGCACCACCGCAGGTTGGATTTTGTATACTGTGATTTTCTAAAATTACATTATATAAAAAAACAAAATGACACATGTAAGCTCTCTGGCGATGGGGGTATTTGCGTGTAACACCCGTGTTACAAACGTTACCCTAAAAACAATAAAATAATTTGGAGTAAATACTAAAGTATCCATATTCTTACTTAATAACATGTTATTTGCTACAAATGCCTGTGGTTTTATCGAGACAGGTATATTAATATGTTGAACTGTCAATGATTTGAGATACAGCTGTTACATACGTTACTAAAAGTCATAAACCTCATATATGTTTCTTGATACAACGGTTTGGACGACTTTGACCAGTCAGTGACTAGAAATTTAATTTAATACTGTTTTACAATAGATGAAATTTATATGCCTTCCTTTGTACGTCAAGAAATGAAAACAAACCAGCTTGACCTAGCAAATGACATAAGAAATGACAGTTACTTTAAAACTTCTTTTCTGAAAAAAAAAAAAAAATGTTATTTCAACTTCCTAAACATTTTCTTTTACTGTGGTTGCGATTAGTAAAATGTATTTAACCATTAAGATTGGTTTAGTGCATTATATGCTTTGAATAAGTGCTTTATACACTTCTTAATGTTACATATGTTACTTTTTGACTGATATTTTATCGACATTGTATAAATGGCTGTTGATATTTTGTATATAATGGTGAAGGGAAATCAGCTCTAAAATTCTTTTGAAAACAAACGTAGTAAATTATTTCTCAGATATCTTTATAGTTTGATGAATTTAGAGAAAGAAAACCCTTGCCAATCTTCTGCGTTTGTATCCGATTAATAATTCTATCTTTAAAATAGTAAAATGTACCCTATAACAAATACAGAAATGTCTCCTTTTCATACATATTTACATAATATAAGCTCTTCAATGCTTATGTTCTATGCATAAAGCTGATTTTCAAAAACTTAAATCGATCTAGACTGCCAGGAATAATGCACACTCAATACTGTTACACACTTTATATATCAGTTAAGTGTTCTGATATCAGAACACTGTTTCCTACCGACAGTGTTTGCAGGAGAAATCTCCTCAGTACAACTCCATTAATGAAAATACTGTATACTTTCATAACATCATGAATGAAACAAAAACAAACATTCTGATGGCACAAATTTTTCAAGGAGAACTTTTTCATTATTTGAATTTACGTAGAATGCTGTGGTATCCATAATGATAATAACATTACATATATATCAACACTACACTGCAATTTTAAGTAATCTCTCAGATGTAGCCAAATACCTAGTATGCACACTCTGGCACTTTTCTGTTGCCACAGTGTATAAAGTAAAATGTTTTATGCTGGCTAGAAGATAGTCTGCTTCAATACAATATTCTTTATTATGAAATACCATGTAAAAAACAACACATATAGGTCTGTCATACATAATATAATTTGATGATGAGCACATTAAATAAATGATAATTATTATCTATCATCTATAAAGTTATAAGAAAATCATTTAGATACAAAATTATACAAAAGTCTTGTTATAACATTTATTAGTGATACAAGAAATAAGAATAACACACAACAACATTAATCTTAATGATTTCTATTCTCATTGTTACTTTATGATAGACCTCAAAATGTGTACTTGATAGTCAAAATGGTGATAATATGAAATAACTGATAGAATTGGCTGTGTGTCTAAGCCTTATAAGCCTAACGACAGAGTCTGAATTAGATTCAGCTGCCAAGGAATTATAATGAGATAAAAATTTATATATATATATATATATATATATATATATATATATATATATATATATATATATATATATATATATATATATATATATAAAACTTCTTCGGCCCCTGTCCCTGATATACCATTTATTACAAGATTATTTTGATGCCAAGATACGACATGGTATTTTATTTAACCTTTATTTCGATTGCAATTTCCGACATGACAATAACCTAGTACCTACTGATGGTCAATGATTCTGTTAAGATGAATAGTTTACTACCAATATAAAATGCCAATGCAGATATTATCATTTACCTAACATGTCTAGTAACGTGTGTAACACAACTGTAACTGCAATTCTTAATCAGACTCCTTGCATATCTCCACTTCGACTGTTACAAATTTTATTGTGCTTCTCAAGACAGACCAAATCACAGTAAGACAAAACAATGAATTTTCATTACTATCATGAAAGCTCTATGTTCTCTAAGGCCATTTTGCTTCTGCCCAGATACTGATCGATCTTCAAATTTACATATAGGAGACATACTCTGGTGCTTAGAATACAACCTCTGCTGCTCAGTATGCATAAATTGACACTAAGAATAGCTTTTCTAGGTCCTTTCATAGTTAATTTCAAAGTCATATGTAAATATGTCACGCTAACTATAGCTAATTATATCCAACAATTTGATCTGACTTGTTCATAAGTTTTACCTAAGTACAGGTAGTTTATGTTATAATAACAAATATATGCATGGAACAGAAGAAAATCAAGTCCCATTTTTTTTTTTCAATACAAGAGTGGCTAATCTCTAAAGGTGCTAAAGTCACTGAACTGCTTTAATATATATTTAATTTTTATTGTGTTATGCATGTTTCTAAACTTGCCTAATGTTACACACTTATCTTTAAGGATATTTTTTTTCTGTATATTTAGAGGTAAAGCAACACTGTTTGTCTGGGGTGGGGTGGGTGGGGGCGAATCATATTATCGTAAGGCAAAGTGTTATATGCTTTATGTTATCATAATGAATTTTAGCCACAGCATGACAAAACTTACGATTGACTCGTGCAACTAGCGAAAACTCAGATCAGCCCGGTTGTCTGCTCAGTTTGATCAGTCTTTGCAGTCTGCATGAAGGAAGCTTAGGTCCTTTGCTATTCAGTGAGCACACAGGGAAGTCATTGACCAGTTATCGTGTGTTCATAGGCCCTGCTGCAGCTTATAATACTGAACATTTTGTTTTAATCAGGACTACATATAAATGCTACATAACACACCTGCAAAAGTGTCATTTTTATCCTTTTATTCGGAAAAATAGGGTACAGTAGAATTTTAAAACTAAGTATTAATTCAAGAGATATAAGTATAGGTAAAGATCTTTACAGAGACAAAACCACCTTAAGATTAAGACATTAAGGTGCTACATATGTTACCATTGATAATTTATTAAGCAACATCATGTGAGGGTCTGTTATATAATTCATCTGTAGAGATTTTATTTAGACATAAAGTAATCATATGCATTTGCCATGCATTGAAAACTTCAGGACAGTATTCAGTATTTATTTATTTATTTATCTATTTCTTTTTTATTTATTTTATTTTTTTATTTTTATTTTTATTTTATTTATTTATTTTTTTTTTTTTATTTATTTTTTTTTTCAAAAGTGGCCTTGATGCAGACATCAACTTTACTTTATTGAATGTATATAACTGACAATGAATAGCGGCATTAAATTTGCAGTTTTGTAAATGCTTACAAAAATTTCTAATTATCTATCGGCTTTCAATACAAAACAGAGGCACTAAATACTGATGCAGAATACCGTTCCGAAAACCACCAAAGCCCACATTATGTAGATATTTTAGATGTTACCTACGATACTATGGGCAGAATGATATGACAGACACAGGTTTAAATGCGCCTAAGTATCTCATTTTACTGAGATACAATGCTATAATAAGAATTAACTTTATTTGTACAACTTCTAGGCTGCATTTGATCTGATATTATGTGAAAATGATGTTTTCAATTTGCATTTCACAGTGGGGTGATTTTGCTTAACATCCAATGACTCATAAAGAACAGAAGCTATAGAGATAATGTTTGCAGTTTTGGAAAGGGGAAATGGTATTTAAAAACTGTATCATAAATTACAAAGTTAAGATCATAGAGACAATGTACAATCTGTGAAAATGAGCTATATGAGTTAAAATACTCATTTTTAAAGGGTACAGTAGAAAACGTAACATGCGTAAAGCCATGTAAGGCCAAAAAGAACTTTCAAATATCACATTTTGTAGCTAGTGGACTGTTCTGTAACTTCATATATTTAGTTGGAACATATAATTATTTTTATTCCAATTCTCATATGTTTAATAGTTTTATATCGTATCATAAGTTTTGTAAGGTAACGAATGTAACAGGCTGTTACTAGGTGATGCCCGCATCGCCAGATGGCTAACATGCTGCAAAATCCTTACAAGATAATAGGCTTAAAGAAAAACATGGTCTACAAAATTCCTCCTGGGGAGAGGGGATGGGGAGGTAAACCATTGCTGGCCAGCTGCATATTTCCCGTTCTGTTGCAAAATCGATATTCACTATTTTACTTTAAATAAACCCCACTGAAAGAATATGGCAGAAGGCCAACAACGCAGGCGAGGCGTATGTGTACATTACGTCTATTGTGACATCAGTCAGGCTTCTTCAGTGAGTGGTATTATATTTCATTCTAATTAATTTATCTGTCGGCTTTCAGTGCAAATTTCAAAATGTCTGGTTTGCATATCGATACTGATAAATGAAAACTTTCAAACTATTACTTCACAGAAGTTACTGTTGTGTGCAGCTTGATTCAATTCTGCACACATTATGCGGTTATTGTCTGGAGCGCTGAACAGACTGCACTGACAGTAGTGTAGTCTGATCAGGATCTCTCCACAGTATGCGCAGGTTGTTTTGGTGGGAAAAAAAGAATAGAGCAGAGTCAAACTTGCTGAGTACAAATGTAGACTTGCGGTACGGTAAGGGGTAGAATCGGGATCATACCAATTTAATATAGATAAAGCGTGAATCTAATTATGAAATTAAGATAGCGCATACACATGCACACACCCACACACCATGTACTTGTGTATGTTGATGCATGTGTATGTGCGCAGTCCCCTGGTTTTTGCAGAAAAAACTATTAACGAATGCGGGTGTATGCACACGTACATGGTTGCATGCGCGTAATCATTTAGACGCACAGACATATGCAGTTTATTTCATAAATTTATATTTCAATTTCGCACAGTCTATCCGGGCATACAGATTGTAAGATGAATTGGATTATTGAGTTCTCCCCCTTAGACTAATAACCAAATCCTATTGAATTAATTGCAACAAAAATTTTCAATGGGATATATCTCCGGTATAGGCAGCGATGTAAACATCTTCATAGCATTCGGGTAGCAACATTTGGAAAGTCTTGACCCCCTTGTTATTCAGGCATTGTGAAAAATATTAATGAAAGAGAACTCACAAAGTGGTGTATTTATTGTCTTGTTGAAGAGAGGAAGCTTGCGTTTGACTTTTGATTTCGAGCGACGGTGTCAACAGTTAGTGGATTGCTCACTGTCGACGGCGCCAATGTCGGCAACGGGGAAGTCAGTCACGGGACGGTCACGTCGACGTCAGCGATAATCAGGATGTCGATAGCGCAGCCGCGGCATCAATGACGTCACTCACTCTACCTAGGGACGAGTGTCGTAATTGTAGAATAATAGTATAGAGACACATAGTAGCAAGCTTCATCTTGTGTTATTGTAGAATGCTTAGGGTGTGATTGTTCATTTGTTATAGATGGTGGCCCTCTCCTTTCCAAGTCTGAGCTGAAATGAACAGTTAGAAGCACATGGTGCCTATCAATGGTGCGGAACCATTTGAAAAATTGTCCATACTGATTCAGTGGGTTTGAAGGAGTTATTATTTAAAAAATTCCTACTTTAAAATTTAGTGTGGCAATGGCAGCCAAACAAAATGGCTACTGGTCATAAAACATATAAACTGGGTAGGCAATCAACAAATGATCACAACTGCCAAATATGGTTCACATCACTGGTTATGGAGAAAATGCAATTTAACCATTTTCCCATATAAGTCTATGGGAGTCTATTGCCATGGCAACCAAACCAAAAGGAAGATTGGGGGAGTTGTCTTTTAAAAATTTCCTACATAGAAATTAAATATTGCCATGGCAACCAAACAAAATGGCCACTGGTCATAAAAAACACATAAACTGAGTAGAAAATCATCAAATAATCATAACTGCTAAATATGGTTCACATCACTTCACTTATGGAGAAAATGCAATTTAACCATTTTTGCATTATAAGTCTGTAGAGCCTTTCAGTTGTGATAGAAATCAAACAATTATGCAGATCTCCATAACTTTAGCTATTTTTTTCAATCCCTCTACCCAAGCAACGCGCCTGCCATATTATGGACACATTCCTCTTGAATGCCTGAGTTGTCATTTAAGTGTTAACGGATGGACAGACTGACGGACAGACAAAAAGTGATCACTAGCATATCTCCGTAACAGGGGCAGATAATCGATTGGCGACGATTTTGCGAGCAAATGTTGCAAGCTATAAATCTCTTTGAACTGTGATTTTATACATGTATTTCATGTTTTTATATATGTAAATAGCCCAGGGGCAGACCGTGAATCCGGTAGGACACAGAAGTTTTATGCCAAATGAAAATTTTTGTCACTATGGCCTTATGGGCCATTATTTTAAATGTGACCATAGCCCTGTGGCATGGGCAAATGACCCCGGGCCAAAGTTTTGCTGTCAACAGATACCGTTGCCATTATAGCTAATTGATGCAAGTTTCAAAACAGTCTAAAATGTTTCTGAAATATTCATTATTTTCACTTTTTTTCCCACACAACAAGCATATGTGTCTTCTGTAAGACAATTTGTTTTTTACAATATGCTGCATATATATGCCTCTTCCTAAAAATACTAAATATAAATATGGAAAAATCAAGGAAAATGATACAGCACCTTCGAAATAGGCAGAATGCTTATGTTACTGTCAGAGGTCCTTACATCACCAAAACACGCTTATATAATTTTGACCCCTTTAAACCCCACTTTTATATAGTAAAACTGGGGTGTTCAGGGGTATACATTATTTTTCTTATTTTGCTAAAAAAACATAGATTGTGGGTACTCGTTAGAACTGCCTCACCAAGGCCATTCTAACGAGTACCCACAATCTATGTTTTGGAAAGAAACATGAAAAATATCATAACTCTTTATCTGAAAGTTTTCTGTTTTTGGTTAAATTTTCAAAATATTTGAATACGTGTGTTTTCGTTTGGGATGTTTCTACTGTCTATTCAAGGGCATATGGTTTAATAAAGCAAAACTCATCTTTTATTGATTCCTTTATTAAGCTATATATTAGTTATCAAACTTAAAAAAATGTACACCTTCATTACACATTGGAATACCACAACAATACACTTCAAAACTCAACAGATTGTTTGTGTATTTTAAAATGATAGTAGCACTATACATACAATAATAATAAACACATACATGAGCCATAACGTAAAAAGACGCACCTTCAACATGTGCGCTTAACAATGACTCAAATCTGCGCAGTCTGATTAGTTTTCGTTGTCTGGATAAGGACATTTTGTATCTTTGGCTATCTAAAATGTGCTCAGTGACCATACTTATCAGACTGCACAAATGTGCAGGCTGATCAGTACCTTTGCTGGGCACACATGTCAGAAGGAGCATTTTCTGATGTTACAGCTCCCATCATTTTCACTGAATAAGCCGCTGCACCAGTTTTGTGAGAAACACATTACATTAACAAGTCTATGTAAAGTCTCAAAAAAGTATACCAGTACATATATATATATTTACTTATTTCAGATAAAATGTATACATTACTGTTACAGCTCCACATAAGCCAAGTTTTTAACCAGTAAATATTAATATTATTTTCTTATTTCCCCTCAAACACCTATGTTTCGGTACTCACTGTAAGCACCTTGCTGATGAGGCACTTCTAATGAGAACCCAAATAATACCATTTTGAGAAGAAATAAGAAAAACATATTTGTCTTTTTATCTAGTGCTATCTAAGCCATGGCATTTTCACCATATAATATGTGAAATGAAAATGTTGGTTATTAAGCATATTAATCCTTCTCTTGCTGAACACAACATGCCCTGTCTTAGCAAACAGTGTAGATCCAGATAAGTTGGCTTCTGAAGAAGCCAACTGATCTGGATCTGCACTGTTTGTCATTAAATACTCGTATGTGAATTTCTATAAAAAACTCAGATCAAGTAATCTGATTGGCTGGAAATTTGAAGAGGGTGTGGCATCTTAATTTATTCAGCATGACAAGGGTTTAAGACATATTTATGCTGTAAAAAATGTTGCTAGAAGAAGCAAACACTAAAAGCTGGTTTAAAAACTGTGAAATTCTGATAATCCTTCATATAATGGAGACACCTGCAGACTGAGTTTCCCATTTTCACTCTGTATTATGGGTGAAAATGGAGGTACACATTACATGGACTCGTCAAAGTTACACGGACTTGTCAAAATTACATGGACTAGTCAAGATATTAGAAAAGAAAATAGAGCAAATAGAATTTTACAAGGATTTCTATGGTACTAAGAGATTAATACACAACAAACACCATCTTTATAAAGATAACTTTTCCCCCTTGGGAGCAAATTTGTTCTAAAGCAGACTCATTTTAAGAACAATTTTGACAGTTACCTCCCCTAAAAGTGTACCTTAAATCAACAAAGTCTTTGTTTGTTTGTTTGATTGATTTAAAGTTTTACGGCCCAGTCAACACTGTTATGGCCATGTCAAGCTGGTCAGGCAACCTGCTAACATTTTTTCGAGGGCAGGCTCAGTCCTGTAAGTGGTTAACAAGTATTGTGTGCACATACTTTTGCCAGTAACTAACAACTGCCCTTCTTGATTTCCATTTAAGTTAAGTGGCCGAGCTGAGATGTGCACTTGTGACGCCTGGATCTGCAGTCAGGCACAACACTAATGACTGCTATGGAGCCAAGCTACAGCAAGGTCTCTCAAAGCCAAGAAATAGCAGTACAAAATTTAATGCAATTATTGGTGATATAAACTGCACAAGTATACTGAAGGGGCTTTTAAAAAAATCATGACATTTTTTCTGAATAGGTTATGGGTACTTATTTCAAATGCCTCACTGAGGCTCTCCTAATGAGGACCCACAACACATTTTAATGAGAAACAAAAGGAATAGTTTCTGAAACACCCTCTTATCTACAACTATGGACATGCCTATATTCACAAGGTAGACCTGGATCAAACTGCTCAGTCTGATCAAGGTTTGCATTGTTTGCCTTTCAGCCAGCATTTTTCCAGAAACATCACAAGCTAGGCAAATTTTCTTGCTCAAATTTTAGGAATGTACAGAGGAGTTCTGTTGTCTTAATATTCGGAGATTATACAATAAGCAGCAAGCATATTGAAAACAGGTTTACAGTGTGCTAAATTTGGGGAATGGTACTGATTACCTATGCCAGTAAATGAGACTCGAATCAACAAGTACCAAAAGCTCAGACCAAAGCAATTGAAGCTTAAATCAGCCTTTATATAACCTGATCAAGATTTTCACTGACCACTTACAGAAACATTAGATGCTGTTATCTGTTAATGAACAGAGAAGGTCCAGATCAGACATGTTAACAAACAGAGAAGGTTCAGTTTGGATCATGCTGACGGGAGGCCCTTGTGGAAGATTGGCATTGCCAAACGAGTCACCCTCTTTAAACAAAGCCAGCTTACTTACTTATGTGCAGGCTGACCTTGATTTTCACCTTCAGTCTGTGTGACATAAGGGCCCTTTTTCTGCACTGCATATCATGTTAAAATCCAAACACAGATGCCCTACAGACTGTCAGGGATCCTGTTTCTTCATGCAGATTGCAAAGACCCAGATAGTTAACCTGTATATTTTATGCTATCTAATCAGGGCCTTTCTTAAGCTTGCCTGCTTATAGAATTGTTGATACTTTAGTATACTAAAAAACAGAAAGGTTCCTTATCAGAATGCACAGGAGGATATGAGCCTTCACTGTTCACACATGGCATAAGTGTCCTTTTTCCACAATACGCAGTGTACACACTAAATCTTCATTCAAACTCCGACATATTTTTGCTATGCCTACAGTATACCAAACTGAAAATCAAGAACATATTTCCACAGCCTTAACCCTTGTCCTGCTGAGTAAATAAAGATGCCACACCTACTTCTAATTTTCAGCCAATCAGATGGCGTGGTCCGAATTGTTGCTATAAATTCACATACTTGATGGCAAACAGTGCAGATCCAGATCAGTTGGCTTCTGAAAAAGCCAATTGATCTGGATCTACACTGTTTGCAAAGACAGGGTATATCCAGGCTCAGCAGGACAATGGTTAACAAATGTCCCTTAATTACCATATCTATCCAAATACTGGGAATCTGGGGCACCTTAAGTGCACTGAATACACTTGGTATCTTTTCTTCCCGTTTTTTACAGGGGAAATAGCTTTCAAATTCGTGACTTCCGATTTGTTTTCCTGCCCACCAAAGCCCATAAGAAACGGGACTTTTCTTAAAGGAAAAATTTGCTCCCTGCAAACCCATAATGAAAAGGGGTCTAATCTAAAAGGGAACAATTTTGCAAATCTTTCTGAAAAAGGGCCTAGTCTAAAAGGAAAGAATCTGCTCCCCCACGGGGAGCAAATATTTTCCTTTTAGAGTTGACCCCTTTACAGAATGGTCAGATATAATTTGGACAGAGTTGCTTCCTCTGAAAGTGCATTTGTTCCCCTTAGCTCCTTACCATACTTGCCCTATAAGTTGAAAATGTCCTTTTCACTACCTGTTGTTGTGTCTAAAAACCACTGGGTGAGCCATATGCTGCATTACTAGATGATGCATTCTGCACATTCTGTCTGACCTAGGTTTACACTGATTGGTCTTGCATGGCTGTCCCAATACTTAGGGTAACAAATGCAAGTGAGCAGAGCTCACATATTCCCCTGGATGGCTGCTCTGCCTTATCAGAAAAATATCAAATGCACTTCAATTATTATTAGGTCACTGTGACCTTGACCTAATTTAAGTTGACAGGTTATGCCATGTCAATCGAATATTCTAAGTATCAAATAGAAAGATGTGATGCAAAATCACTGGACCATGACTGTCACCCCAAACCCAGTCCCCTTTACACTTTAGATTTCTAGAACTGATCCTTCTATTTTTAAATCTGGACACATGTTCAAGGTCATCAATCATATATCACAAACAGAAATGCAAACAGTGGCGATCCTGATGAGATGACTCATAAATAGCCATCTCATCTGGATCTATACTGATTGCACAGGTATTAATTTTGGACTGCAGGGTTTAAAATGTTAATGTTTCACTTTTTTCACATGAAGTATAGTGCAATATTGTAATGGCTGTGAAATGTTGTTGATAACTATCAGTCTGGTATGTAATATATTCACATTATCAAAGAAAACACTCTACTCTGAAAAGATCACACAACTAGGCTTAGCCACACTTACTAAAACCTGAGAGGACAAACATGTAGTTACAACAGTTCAGATCTAATATAATTTACAAGTAGCTATATACAGCTCATTTCTAACATACCACCAACATCAACCCATTCCCATCTCCCTCACACTCACAAAACAAACTTCCAACTTATTAACAGAACATGTAAAAGCGGGATGCTAAACGGCATTCAAAATTATACAGATGTATGAGGAGAAAAACTGAAAGAAATACCAGTCTTATTTTCTGTGAAAAATTAGAACATTTTTAAATGCTGCCTGCTTTATCTATAATCAGCAGGTTAAGATTTAGCTTTCAATTTCAGAAACTCCAGAGAATGATTTTTGCAAAGTTAGGCTGCACCTAATTTTCTGTGCATGGTTTAATTAATGTCATTTGCATCATTTCTGAAGTTTCAAACACAATCACAAAAATAAATGCTTTATGCATTCAGAATTCAGATACCTGTAACACCTCCCTCACACACCCACCAATTAATTCACCACTTGGTGTTGTAAAAAGGAGGAATGTGTGGAGTGGAGAGGGCTGAAATCAGGAGACAGTACATGTGATAAAGCAAGTATTTTTGAATAATTTTGGAAAAGTTTTTGTCTTTGAAGGTATTTCTTCACACTAAATAGCCATAAAAACAAAACACATTTTTCTGAGTGCAAAATATCCACTGAAAACACATTTTTCCAAATGTTATATATCCACAACAACAATTTTTTCTCCAACATGAAATTACCACAGAAAACACATTTTTTATTTAACAATAAAGTATCATACGTACAGTCAACTCTGGTTAATTCCACTTCGCTTATCACGAATGACTGCTTATCTTGACGAGAAAATCTGGTCTCTGTTTTAACATGGAACTCAAACAACAGATAAAAAATATTGTGGAAGGAGCAATTTCTTCTCTTTTTACCACAATATTTTCAACAGATATGTCTAACTTCAGGAGTCAAATTACATATTCATTTGTGAAATGTGCTCGTTCGATTTATCTTTTCCTCAATTCGGCAAATCTAATATATCGAACTACGGATATCTCGAAGTATTTCAGAGAGTCTGTAGGACTTTGAGATAAGGAGTGTCAACTGTATGTCTTTATCAAAGCAATCCAAACAACATTTGAGCTACAAAGTAAGAAAATATACCTTATGAGTTATGACGTGTGTCCAGCAAAAACTTAGATGAGCCTGTGCATCCATAGTCAGGTCAGTCCTTCAATAAGGTAATGGCATTGAATTTTTCAGTCCTTTGGGACCATTGCACTCACACATTACATGCTCAAGGATGCTAGGGGGTGTGAAGGATGTTGCAATTTTCATTATTCATCATGAACAGACTAAAACCAAGTATGTTATTTTCTGTTTTTGATTTGTTCTGTATTTCCAAATCCCTATTTTGGTGTTTTGCTAGGTGTTATGTGGCTAACACAGAATCCAAGGCAGCTTTAGAAAGGACAGGAATAGATTGCACAGATGTACACAGTGAACAGAAACTTTGCTGGGCACACATCATAAATGTTCTTTTTCTCATTTTGAGGCTTGTCTTTTTTCTCTAACAGTTCAAATTAAAATGTCTCTAACATACATCAGAAAAAAAGTTACAAATATCTCAATAAATATGCTATACAACGAGCAATTACATAGCTTCAGATAAAAAGATTATCTGGTTAAATACTTTTCTTGTTTGTCCACAACGATGGGTACTCATTAGAAGCGCCTCGTAAGCACATTCACGATCTGATGTAATGAGTACCCACAACATGTTTTTTTGTGGATATATAAGAAAAATACCAACAGTTTTTGATGAAAAAATGCACTTACCTGAAGGTATAGCAAAACAGAAGCTTTAATCACGAGTGAAATGTCACACCCATATTGTGTTTATGATCGCACCCAGGGCCCAGTTGTTCAAAGCTTCGTTAGCTTAACGAGCTAATTAAGGGTCATTTCGTTAACTGTTTTAGCAGAGTCAATACACAATATTCTGATATTTTTTGCTGAAAAATGTGAGTGCTTAAAGCTACTCACATTTTTTCAGCAAAAAATTTCAGCATATTTGCATATCACTCAATGTAAATTTTAACGAATCATTAACTAACGACAAGTTAGCTTTGAACAACTGGGCCCAGATTGTGTATATGGTGACTTCATATTTATAATATTGTGGCTACTCATTAGAATCTCCACACAGAGGTAATTCTAATGACTAAGCGACATGTTTTTTTTTTTGTTGTTGTTTTGAAATAAAAAACTGTTGCAACATGAGAAAACATATAAACCTATATATAAGGTCAGTGGACTGAGATAAACCTGCGCATCTGCACAGTCTGATCAGAGTTTTTCACCATCCCCCTGTAAACACTTGGCTGTCCACAGAGTGGCCAAAAAAGACTAATCAGACAGCACATATATGAAGGCTGATCTGAGTCTTTATTGGGCATACATATCTGAAGGTTACACTGTCTTGCGTTGTATATGATTTGTCTCATGCACACCCCATTTATGTAGATGCACTATTCCTCTATTTTACAATCCATATACAATGACCATGTACTTTAATCTTAAATCCATCTTATTATTACTTTATTTACCCTAAATCATGGGACAATTGAATTTCTTACCGTACATGTCCTAATATTTGAAAAAAAAGTCTATTTTAACCCCTACTGTTGTGCCTTAAAACTGCTAAATTCTGCAGCATCTGATCAGGGTCTACACTGTTTGCTCAGGTATGTCTATCCCAATACTTAGGGTAAATATGGTATTTATCAAAGATAAACTTACACTGAATACTGATCACATTTACAAAACTTTAACAACTATGGCAACTTTAAGGAATGTCACAGAAAACAAAAGAATCATCGCACAACAAAAACTACACTTCAACCTCTTATAACACGATTCGTTATAACATGGTTTTGGATATAACACGGTTCAAAGATGGATCCCAAAATATAAAGATTGTATTGAAAAATGACCATAAATGGTCATTTTTTTCAATATAATCTATACATTTTTGTTTCGATATAACACAGTTATTTAACTAACACGGTTTATGCTATGGACCCCAACAATAGTGTTATAAAGGGGTTGTGTGTATTTACGCTAAGTACTCGGACACACAGGCCTAAGCAAATAGTGTTGACCCAGATTAGATGCCACAGAAGGCGAGGTCTGATCAGAGTCTAAACTGGTTGTCACTCATCCATTAATTTCTAGATACAACAGGAAGTAGCAAAATGGACTTGTTCAATTCCAGGACAAATATGATTTGGTGTCCCAATATTTAGGGTAAATACGGTACTTTATCAGGTTAGAAAATGGCATACACACTGACAAAACAGGAAGATGTTAATCAGGATTTTCACTTTGTTGGACTGATCATCAATTAGAGCATTTACACTAAATATTGGTACAGATTAATTCCTTATCATACTTGTCTCAAAATTTGACCATTAAATTTTGTCTACCTGTTGGTGTGTCCAAGAACTGCTTGATGAGTGATAGATCTGGGTATACACTGTTTGCTCAGGCCTCTCTATCCCAACACATAGGTTATAAATAAAACAAGATGATACCTCTATGGTCAACATTTAGTAACAGCTACCTCCCTATAACAGCCACTGTTCTCATTCCCCAAAGTGAGGATTTTCCTATGTTACCATAGCTCCAGATAAGGAGCTTTTTTTCTTTTCTTTTTTCAAACCAAAAATAGTTGACATTTCTCTTATTTGTCCATAAAAACTTATGTTTTGGGTACTCATTAGAAGTGCCTCATGATGACACTTCTAATGAGTACCCACAACATATGTTTTCTTGGAGAAATAATAAAAACATTTTCCTGGTACACTCTCTTATCTGGAACTATCAGTTGCTGCTCTATGCCTTCACAGGCCTGGCTGGTGCAGAGAAGTTGCACTATAAATTTCAAATCTGATTACCAATAGCAAAATTTATCATATCTATCATTAACCCTTGTCCTGCTGAATAAATTAAGATGCCACTCCCTTTTCAAATTTTCAGCCAATCAGATTATTTGATCCAGGTTGTTGATATAAATTCAAATACTGAATGGCAAACAGTGCAGATCCAGATCAGTTGGCTTCTTCAGAAGCCAACTGATCTGGATCTACACTGTTTGCAAAGGCAGGGTATATCCAGGTTCAGCAGGACAAGGGTTACTATTCCGACACCTTAACTCATTACCAAAGTTATCCTAAACTTTGAACAAGTCCATGTGACTACCTCATGATGTCTAAAAAGTTGTGACAGGTTGGCAACCAGTGAACTGCTCCATTAGGAATAGTTTGATTGCTCGGGCCTATCTGTGCAGTCTCATAAGGGCAGTGTTCATTTACATAAGACAGAGTGGATACCCAGGCTAACCTGTGCTTTTGCTATCCATATATGCCCCTAAGATACATTTTCCAGTAGCACAACTCAAACATGACTTTTTTATTTAGATATTGACAAGATTAAATGGGGAAAAGTCCATTTAATATATAAATATAACACGACATACACTTACAATGCAGGGATCAATTTTAGCACTTGCTAAATGCTGGTTAATTTCCTCAAAAAGCAAGCTGCAATTTCCATCACTTGCTAATCCTAGCAAGTTGGAAAGTTTCTCTTTTATTGGCGGAACCTGAGGCATTGCTGAAGTTTTGCAGTTTCTTTTCCAAAAGCAGTGATGATATTTTTCTTATTTTTCCCAGAAAACAGGTTTTGACATTACATGCAAATTGTCTCCTATGGAGACAATTTGCATGTAATGTCAAAACCTGTTTTCTGGGAAAAATAAGAAAAATATTTTAAAATGTCTGCTGAAATTTTTACCCAGAGTGCTAAGGTTTAAAGCCACATTTAACAGTGTTTGTAAGTGTGAAAAAGCAAGTTGGCTGAAAGGTTTAGCAAGTAAAAAATAATATGCTACTTGCTAATTTTAGCAAGCTGTCAAAAAAGTTAAATTTGAACCCTGCAATGCATATAAAATGGTATAAATGAACAACACAGCATTAAATGCATATGAAAGGGATCTTAAGTATGCCCTGACAAACAGAAATGAGCCTGCACACGACAAAACCTACAATAAGACTTGTGTGATCAGCAAAGACTCAGACCAGTCTGCGCAACATGTCTTCTACAACCTTCAGGCTGTCCAATGAAGGATAAAAGAGAACACTTGCTATACTGGGTGGATGGACAGGCTGATCTGAGTCTTTGCTGGTCACACAGGTCTTATTGTAGGATTTGTCATGCGCTAGCTCAAATGATCCAATTTAGCCTGCAGTTTGATCTTCCTCAGCCAGTTTAATGGGCCTAGATATATATAACTGGTAGATTTTCTGCCATATTTACATGTGACAATATTTTTACTTCCTGTTTACTTTCCTGCATCCCAAATCCCTCTGAAAAGGGATCTACTCTAAAAGGAAACTGCTCCCATAGGAAGCAAACACTTTTCTTCCAAAGCAGACTCCTTTTTCAGAAGGGTGGCAAAAACTGATAGCACTGACTCTGCTGAAAATGTATCCATTCCCCTTAACCCTTGTCATGCTGAATAAATTTAGATGCCAAGCCCACTTCCAATTTCCACAAATTAGATAACTTGATTCAGATTATTGATATAAATTCACATACTTTATGGCAATCAGTGCAGATCCAGATCAGGTGGCTTCTTCAGAAGCCAACTGATCTGGATCTACACTGTTTGCAAAGGCAGGACATATCCGGGTTCAGCAGGACTAGGGATAACACTTAAAGCACTAATCACATGACATTTTGATTTTTTTTTTTTTTTCATTTTTCAAAGAAAATAAAGAAAATAAATCTTGACTTTTTGTGCCAATCATCTGCCAAGCAGACAGACGAAACTCAAGGAACTGTCTACCAAGCAGATGATTCACATAAAATGTCAGGACTTATTTTCTCTGAAAAATAAAAAAAATTAATATTGTCTGCTATAAATTTTGTTGGCAATTTCAGGGTAAACAGCAGCTGGTATCTCAGTAGGCTAACAGTGAAGGCCTGAGTCAGTTTGTGGATGTTTACATTACCATATTTAACCTAGCTTTGGGACATACAGGCCTGTACAAACAGTGAAGCCCCTGAATGTGGCATCCAATCAGAGTCTTTACAGTCAACCCTCTTTATACTGACTCAATAGATCAACAAATTTGTTTTAATGATTATTTGACTGCCATAAAACCTTCACTCAAGAGGTGACAGTTAATCAGAAATTATGCAAAAACAGTTTTTTAATACTTCAAGAAACATATGTTCTGGATATTTGTTAGAATTACCTCACTGAGGCAATTTTAACAAATATCCAAAAACATATTTTTTTTTTTTTTGATTTGGGGTTTATGGCCCTTTCAAGAACATTTCACTTATATAGAGCTGATCATTCATTAAAGGTGGGCGAAAGCCGGAGAACCCGGAGAAAAACCACCTGACCATCTGTAAGCAGAACTTGGCTTTCTCACATATGACCCGAGCGAGGCTCGAACCACAGCTGTGAGAAACCTAATGGATTAAGAGCCAACTCTCCTATCCACTAGGTTATGGGGGCCCACAATATCCAAAACGTATGTTATTACAAGATATAAGAATAAATAAGGCCTTTCTTACATATCATCCTGCTGAAAGCTTTTGGATAAGTGGCAGTGTAGAACTGATCACATTACGAAAACACGCCTATTCAAATATATTGAAAATTTTACAACCAAAAAAAAGAGGGAAATTTTCTAATAAAAACTTCTGATATTTTCATATTCCTGCTCAAAACATAGATTGTGGGTACTCGTTAGAACCGCCTCGATGAGGCGGTTCTAACTAGTACCCACAATCTATGTTTTGAGCAGAAATAAGAAAAATAATGTATACCCCTGTAAACCCCAGTTTTACTATATAAAAGTGGGGTTTAAGGGGGTCAAAATTATATAGGCTTGTTTACGTGATGATATGCCACAAACTGCAGAATATGATCTTGATCTACACATGTGTCTCAGGCCTACCTGTCTAAATATTAAGGTTAAATATGATGAAAGAAAAATATGAAAAATAAATACTAAACTAACAGACCAAGAAACAAAACAAAAATGAAAAATAAGAAAATAACAATGTATGGATAATAAAGATTTTTCCTTAGACCACAGTCAGAGGTGAACAACACAAAATGTTTTGCAAATAATATTAGTCCATTAAAGCTGCTTACGTACAAATTCATTTAGTAATTAAAGCATGCTGCAGGGAAATTAACAACACACCAAATGCAAATGAGCCACTCCCAACAAATACTGATAAAGTGACATCAAGAGCAAGAGCTTTGCTTTCTTCAACACTGCTTGAACTTGTCTTTCCAAATACTTAGGGCAATCCCAGCAGATTTGTAGCCTATAGCAGCAAATTTCCCTGCAACATGCACCAGTTGTATAACTTCACACAGATTTACAACACTTCTAAACTTGCAACATTTCTAACTAATTTTGCTCCCTCTTCATACCGATAACTTACGCTACACTATGCAAAAAGGGACAATTGGGTCAAGAAAATGGAGCCCAGATCAGCCTGGATATTTGCATATTATGCTAAATGCTTTCATTCTCCTATATTCTATGGGTAACAGGTTATATTGTGCTCAAATCATGAAAAAGGTCCTTATGCTTACTGAGGCCAAGAAAGACCAAATGATCCATGATGTTCTATGTACAGTTTATTGTACTGTGCTCAAAACAAGAAAAAGGTCCTTATGCCTTCTGGGACCAAAAATGCCCTAATGAACATGCACATTCACACACTGAGATCAGGGCCTACCCTCTCTTCATGCAGAATCAATGAGTGAAAAAGGTTATACACCACAACCCCTTTATAACACTATTGTTGGGGTCCACTGTAGTATATCCAAACAAAAATGTATAGATTATATTGAAAAATGACCATTTATGGTCATTTTTCAATATAATCAATACATTTTGGGATCCATCTTTGAACTGTGTTATAACCAAAACCGTATTAACAAAAATGTATAGATTATATTGAAAAATGACCACTTATGGTCATTTTTCAATATAATCTATTCATTTTGGGTTTCATCTTTGAACCGTGTTATATCCAAAATGGTGTTATAATGAACCGTGTTATAAAGAGGTTGCAGTGTATTGAAGGACAGAGAAAGCCCTTATCAGACTGTGCATATGCATGATATGACATTGCCCTAGATAAAGCACTTTTTTTCCAACTAAATATTATTAACAGTTCTCTTATATCTCAATCAAAACATATGTTGTTGTGGGTACCACTACAACAGTGTTCTGGCTGAGAAATAAGCACTAAAAAACATGCCTATTCAAATATATTGAAAATTTTACAACCAAAAAACGGACTATTTTCAGATAAAAAAATTCTGATATTTTTCATATTTCTACTCAAAGACCTAGATTGTGGGTACTCATTAGAACTGCCTCACAGAGGCAGTTCTAATGAGTACTCACAATCTATGTTTTTGTGAGTACCCACAATCTATGTTTTTGAGCAGAAATAAGAAAAATAATGTATACCCCTGTAAACCCCAGTTTTACTATATAAAAGTGGGGTTTAAGGGGGTCAAAATTACATAGGCGTGTTTTCGTGATGGGAAAGTATCAATATGGATATCCTGCTTAACTGGAGCCACCCTATTCCCACACTTTGTACCACAATTACAAGTTTTCACAGCAAAGACTGTTCAGACGTTGGGATAAATCTGGTTCTTCCCGAAGTCCCTTCTTACACAGTGTGGCTTAACTTTTGTAACATTTTCCCATCTGCATCTTCAGATTGTATCAGATTGTATAAGGAAGCCATTCTTTTGTGCTTTAACCTGCTTCTGTTGAAATTTATTTGACATCATAGCTCAAGATAAGGCACCTTTCAACCAGAAAGTATTGATATTTTTCTAATTCCACCATGAAAATGCTTCTAATGAGTACCCAAAATATATGAGGAGAAATAAGAAAAATATTTACCTTATACCCTCTCGTAACTGGAGTGCCGCTGATATTCTAACAAAGATTATAAGGCATTTTTTTTTCCCAACCAAAAGGTTCTGATAACTAGTAACACGTGTCTTCAGAGAAAACATATGTCTCCCCCCCCCTCCCCCCCCCACCACCCCCCATCCTCCCCCAAACCCCAGACCCTCTCCACCATGAATTTTCAGTTTTTCTACTGCTGTGTTAAAAATTAGGTCAAGGTCACCAAAATGTAATCAGTACTTTGTTTTGTCCCAATTATAGATTACAGTGTGATCATACTTTCCTGTCTGCACAATATCTTGTGGACCAATGGTTGGATTCTTATCAAATTTTCATGGATCTATAATAGGGACATAACAAAGAACTGATTAGATTTTGGTGACCAATGCAAATGAGATCTGCACCAAAGTCAATATTTTCCCCACTTCTTAGGTGGGGGTACATAATTTTATTATTTCTGATGAGTACCCACAACTTATGTTTTCATGGAGAAATAAAAAATATCTTCTGGATACTGTTTATCTAGAGCTATGTTCTATCGTTTTTGTTGTTGTTTTTTGTTGTTTTTGTTTGTTTGCTTATTTTGCTGCTTTTTTTCTTCTTATTTTTTTTCCCTGAGAAGTGAGCATGGCATTACACGAAATTGTTTCATTATGATATGGTTCTAATGGAATGGCAACCAAACTTTCAGGGAATAAAAAGAAAAACATCAAACATTTGTCATCTTCTAAATATCAGCGGCTGCAGGTTAAGCTTCAAAGATGTTACTCCATCACAGATGTCTCTTCCAACTCCAATCTAGTTCTCTCTTTCATGTCCCTCTTCAAAGAAACCAGTGTTTTGTCTATCTAAATTCTCCCTGTTGTCTCGGTTGGGCCTCCTGGTTGGCCAGGTACCGATGGGGGCTTGGACTGGACCTTATGCCAGGGTGTCTCCTTGTACAGGAACCACAGGTTACCTACCCAGACTGCCATGTTGAGGAAACCAAATATCTGTAAATTAGAAATAAACTAGACATGTTAAAAAGCAGTTAACCCTTAAAGCGCCAAGCAAAATTTGTAGCAGATGACAGTCTAATTTTTTAAAAAAATTTTTATTACCTGACATTTCATGTGAATCATCTGCTGGGCAGATGATTCACATGAAATGTCAAGTCTTATTTTCTCAAAAAAATAATTAAAAAAATATTTCAAAATGTGGTCTGCTGCAGTTGTAATTGGCATTTTACAGGTTAATAATGTCAGAATGAATATTTAACTTCTAATTTCAAGCTAAACCTGCTTTAGTCAGAACAAAGCTACCTTAACATGCATTTCGTTTAAGTAGACTGGATACACTTGGAAGATTATTCACTTTTACTACAAGGAAGGCAACTTTTGTGACTTCCTATTTGCTGTCCTACACACCAAGCCCTAAAGCTGACTAACAGAGCTAAAAAAATAATCAATTATCTGTCCTGCCATTGCGATCGATAATCGATTAGTAATCACTGAAGATTTGGTCGTAATTTTACCTGTAATTTTACCTGTCTGTCTGAGCATGACTCTTACCATACATGTCATACTTTACTGTATGTATTTGATCTGACAGGCCTGAGCAAACAGTGTAGACCCAGATGAGACATCGCAAATGCAGTCTCATCTGGGTCTACACTGTTTGCCACTCATCCTGCTATTTTAGACACAACACTGGGTAGCAAGCTGTACTTGTTCAAATTTTAGATTAAGTATGGTAAGGAGTTGAGGTGTCTGAATACTAAGGGTAAATACGATTGGATAACATAGAAATTAAACGATTATTAGCAAATCTGTAATGATAATCATTTCTGTGGAATTTATCGATCAATTAAATGATTATCCGATTAATTGTGCCAGCCTTACCAAACCCTATCTGAAAACTGGTTGACTCTAACTGGAGCTAATTCTTTCTTTTAAGAGTAGACTCCTTGTAGACCCTTTCTCAAAAGGGAGGCAAAGAAAGTTTTGACAGAGTATCCTTCCCTGAAAATGCATCAAGTCCCTTTCAATCATTCTAAAAATACACTTTGCTGATGGTTCAGACACAATTTACAGACCCTGATATTAAAGGCTTAGGTTGTGGGTACTCATTAGAAGTGTCTCACTGAGGTGCTTTTAATGTGTAGCCACAACATATGTTCTCGTGGAGAAATAAGAAAATTATTTACGGTAAATGTCCTAAAATTTCAAACGCCAAAATGCGTGACAAAATGACATGCAAACAGTGCAGACCCAGATCAGACTGCTCCTGAAGGAGCAGTCTGATCAGGGTTTCCACTGTTTGCCATTCCACTAAGTATTTTAAGAAACAGCTGCAAAAAAAGCAAAATTAAAGCCAAAATAGTATGGAATAAAGTATTCAAAATTTTAGGACATTTACCGTATTCAAAATTTTAGGACATTTACCATATCTGGGTACTCCTCTTATCTGGAGCTATGTTTTCACAGTTTTGATTCAATTGTTCAGAAAGACTATTTGGCATGAATCTGATCCATAGTCAATGGGCATGTACCTCCCATGCAATGTCAGTTCATATAACAATGTAAAGACCAAACAAAGTTGCTTGTGAAACAGATCAAGTGGCTGCAAATATTTCAACTCGGTAAAACCATCCCACATTAGTTACAGAACCAGGCAAGCATTTCATATTGTTCCCTACGAGTTGAGGTTTTACGGCTCGGTCAACCCATTAGACTCATGTTGAGCACGGTCAGTTAACCAACTCACACCATCCATTAACCAGTACTTGTGCACAAACTTTTGTCAGTAACTGACAACTGCCCTTGTTGAATCAGCAGAAGGAGAAAAATAAGCCCAGAAATTATTTCATCAAGACTCAAGTTATGTGGCCTAGCTGGGGTCCGAACTTGCAACCCATGAACCTGATATCAGATGTGCTACCAACTGCGCTATCATGTCTGGCTTTTACCCTACTGTCCTTTCGACATCTTTTGGAAAGAGGTTTTTTGTCTGGCATTTTATTTTAAATAAAAATATTTTGTTCTGGTTACCCATATCTCATCAGAAACCATTTGTCTTTTATGTTTCTGTATTTTGTTCTCAAATATTTACACAAAAAATAAAGTTAGGACCAAAAGATGGCTGTACCTATGCAATTTCTATAGTAAATTGATAATTTGGAATTTTTGTCTAAGAAAATATTTTTTACTTTTCTTTATTGAATTTGAATTATTGATGTTCTACAACACTATTGTGAAAATTTCAGAAAAATTGAACGAGTGGAACTTGTTGAAAATGTGGGTCCAAGTTACCTACCCTGCAGATTTCTGCATTATTTGGCTTCAGTTTTAGTATTGGAAAAATTGAAAATATTTGATTTTTTAAAAACCAATGACTAGAATAAAAGTTTTTGTTCATAGGTAGTTACGACAAATGGTTTTGCATTAAATCATGACAAAAGTGTGCAAATTCACTTCTTCTGTGTAAAGCGTTAAGCAAAAAATAACTGACTGAAAGATGTCGAAAGCACAGTAAGTATTCAGTCACCTTTAGTCTCTTTAACATTCTCATCCTAAACTCTGAACATGTCCATTTTACTACTCTTGATACATCTGAAGACTACTGGATGAGTAGAAACATACTTGTATTGATACCTTATTGGTACTCACAGAAATAAGTATACACAAGGAATGTTTCCACTTAACCCTTGTCTTGCTGAATAAATTAAGATGCCATGCCCACTTCTAATTTTCAGCCAATCAGATAACTTGATCAGGATTGTTGTTATAAATTCACATACTTAATGGCAATCAGTGCAGATCCAGATCAGTTGGCTTCTTCAGAAGCCAACTGATCTGCATCTACACTGTTTGCAAAGGCAAGGTATATCCGGTTTCAGCAGGACAAGGGCTAATTAGGATAATAAAAAAATATTTTCAGAATACTTCAGAAATGGCCCTTAAAGCACCAGTCACAACAGCAGAAGACAATTTTTTAAATAATTTTTTTTTTTTTTCTTTTTAGGAGTGAAAATAAGGCCTGACATTTCATGTGAACAATCTGCCAGGCAGACAATTCACATTAATATTAAGGCTGATTTACTCTAAAGATAAATATGTACAATGCTAAATGGTACATGAAGGGACAGACTTTTCTACCATTCTAATGCTATGCTATCTTAAGGATTGCAGCAGATGACATTTTGAAATATTTTTCTTATATTTTCCAGAAAACAGGCATTGACATTTCATGCAAATTGTTCTAGGAAGACAATTTGCATGAAATGTCAATGCCTATTTTTTTTTTTAAAAGTTAGAATACATGTGTATCATCAATGTGTCATCTGCTGAATTAGCCCAGATAGTGATAAAGATTAATTTATGTGTATGTATGGGAACCTACAATTGATACATTGAGACTAGCAAAGTTTGCCATCATCGTCTGCTGGCAAAAGTTTGGACTTAAGCAGCCACGAACTTGCTTGAAGAATTCACAATCTTGCATGTCTGTGTAGTACTTGAGGTCCGTCACACCACTTGCCCATGCCGATGAGCCGATCAGCCAGAGAAGAACCACAGCACAGGATATTACAAAATCCTGTAACAAAGTAATATAGATAGTTATTACTGTTTAACTCTTAGCATGCTGGGTTAGAAATTTCAGCAGGCGACATCTTGTAATATTTTTCTTATTTTTTCCTGATAATAGGCTTTGATATTCCATGAAATGATGATGCCTATTTTCTTAGAAAAATAAGGAAAAATATTACCAGTTTGTCACCTGCTGAATTAGTCCAGCGACAGTAAAGGGTTATCTGGTCATCATTCATTCTTGAAATTTCTACAATTTGGCAGGAAAATCATTTCTTATTTGACCTCATAGGCTGCAACGTCAATAATACAACTGCAAGAAAATAATATCAATACTACAAAGATTTCATGTTGTTTATATTTTAAATAGAATGTATGTTTGTAATATACTATTTCCCCAAATATATGCATATGCTTGCTAAACCTGAAAAGGGACATCACTCCCATAAAATAAATCTATTTTATTTCAAATGTTCATCAACTGATTAACTCCTCAGCCCCAATAAGTCTGCCAAATATCAAAGCCCTAGTAGTATCATATCATCATAATCCGATTTTTGATTAACATGCAGGTACAGGGACAACATCCACATCAGTGGGCCCCCTTCCAGATAGCTGGCTTGCTGCACGCATGGCAGATCTCACACCAGATCTCCAGGTATGTCTAACATGAGGATTGATAACCGAGAGCTTCCACTCTCTACAATCTCTCTCTGTCAGCTGCTTCCATGTCATTTTGGGCCTCCCAGGCCCACGCTTTCCATCAACGTGTATGTCAAAGGCTGTCTTGACTGCACCATAGGAGCGTTCCACATGTCCATACCATCGGAGTCTTCTCTCCTTCAGAATGAGGTCCAGATCCTCAATGCCAAGCCGCACAAGTAGCTCACTGGACCTGGTGGTGACAATGTCTTGCGGCCTGACATTGCAGATCTGTCTGATCATTGCCCTGTCATTTCGCTGCAGACACTGGAGGTTCGGCTTTGTCAATGGCCAAGACTCTCTGGCATGGAGCATTGCGCTCCGCACATAAGAGCTGTACACATGGCCACGTGTTTTGAAAGAGAGGTGGCGTGAAGGGAGGACTGGTAGCAGATCCTTGAACTTCTTCCAAGCGTTTTTCACACGTGTTGTGGTTGAAAGCTCACAGCCACCTGCTGCTGAGAGCATGTCTCCTAGGTAGCAAAAGGAAGCTACCACCTCAAGCTTGTCAGGTCCGACCTGCACTTCCTTCTGTGGTCTGGCATCCAAGGATCGTGCAGTTCCCTGGCATTGTGTACATCTGTAGTCAGGGTCCTTTTTCAAGCGCTTAAGCCAAATGCATTTCTTGTGCACCATTGCAGCAGATGCTGTTGCTGCTCACTCCAGTGCGACAGACGGTGCATGGAAACTCGCCTGAACTCTGCAGAAGGTCCAGTCTTGTACCGCAGATCATGACCTTTGTCTTTCCTGCATTTACTCTCAGTCCTTTTTTCTCCATTGCTTCTTTCCAAGTCAAGAGCCTCCTGACACATTCCTCAAGCGATTCAGCGATGATAACAAGGTCATCGGCATAGAGGTCCTCCCAGGGGACCCCAGAGCGGAACTCTCGTGATAAGGCTTCAAGCACAATGATGAAGAGCAGCGGGCTGAGTACTGATCCTTGGTGAACACCAACCTTCATTTCAAACTCTTCACTGTAGCCCTCACCAACACGGACACGGCTCCATGCATTTGCATACATCCCCTGCACCAGTCGCACAATCCACTCCTCCACAATAAGTTTTCTCAGCGCCCACCAGATGACCTTCCGAGGTACTCGATCAAACGCCTTCTCCAGGTCTACGAAAGCCATGTAGAGTCTCTTATTGGCAGATAGATACTTCTCTTGCAGCTGCCTGACAACAAAGATTGCGTCTGTAGTTCCTCTGCCTGGGACGAAGCCAAACTGGGAATCGTCGATTGACACCAACTGTCTGATGAGGCCGTCCACAATCCTCACAAGGATTTTCATAACCTGCTCTGTCAGCTTGAGACCGCAGTAGTTGCCCCTTTCCAATGCGTCCCCTTTTCCCTTGTAGAGGCAGACAATGAAACTCTGCTCCCAGTCAGAGGGTACCTTACCATCACGAATGATTGCAACTGTGAGGTCACTGATCATGGAGGCTCCCATGTCACCGGCGGCTCGTATCATCTCCACCACTATGCCTGATGGGCCCGGTGCTTTGCCAGCCTTCATCTGTGAGATAGCCTTCTTAACCATATCAATGGTGATTGGGATGGGCGGACCTTCCACTGGTGGTTGATATGACAGGTGATCTGGGTCCCAGTCAAACTCAACGTTGAGAAGCCTTTGGTAGTGCTCTAGCCAGGCCTTCTGCTTGGAGTCCTCACTCATTGACATCTCTCCTGCATCATTCTTCACAGGTCTGTCACCAACGACATCAGTGTTGTCTCTTCTAAACTGGTTAGCAAGGCGGTAGACTTCTGAAGACTTGGGGTCAATATTCTCATAGACCTTCTTGTCGGCTTCTTGACGAGCATGGTGCACTGCATGTCTGTACCAGCGAGTAGCTCAAGTACTTCCTGAGGTATCTTCTACACAAGGTAAAGTGTGACGTATGGAATAACAAATGGACAAACATAGCAAATGCAATATGACCCTTAAACTTTTTTAAACAATTCTATTATACACACAAATTTGGCAAACAAAACAATATTTTAAGCTAGTCCAGCTGAACCGGGATATGTCCTGTCTTTGCAAATAGTGTAGATCCAGATCAGTTGGCTTCTTTAGAAGCCAACTGATTTGGATTGCACTATTTGTCATTAAGTATGTGAATTTATATCAACAACTTGGAAAAAGTAATTTAATTGGCTGAAAATTAGAAGAGGGAGTAGCATCTTAATTTATTCAGCATGACAAGGGTTAAGTTAAAATTTAACCCTTGTCCTGCTGAATAAATTAAGCTGCCACACCCACTTCCAATTTTCAGCTAATCAGATTGCTTGATCTGAATTTTTGCCATAAATTCACATACTTGATGGCAAACAGTGCAGATCCAGATCAGTTGGCTTCTTAGAAGCCAACTGATCTGGATCTACACTGTTTGCAAAGGCAGGGTATATCCGGGCTCGGCAGGACAAGGGTTAAAGATAAAATATCACATTTGCCTACTGTTTTGTATTTTTATGTTTTGTATTTTTATCACAACACAGACAGACCAGGCTTATAATGACTTCAAACCAGGGCCAAATTTAATCAGTAAATGCTATTTGCTGAACAAGCCTCTTTTCAGTCACAGTGCTTAAATTTTTCCACACAACATACATAATTCCACATAAGGGTGCTATCCATGAAAAAAAAAATTGTCTTATTCCTCCACGCAAATATTTGTGGGTACATATTAGAGGCACTTCTAATGAGTACCCAGAACAAGTTTTCATGCAGAAATAGGAAAAAAAAAGAGTACTTTTGAGTTGTAAAAAGTGCCTTATCTGGAGCTATGTACCTGGGCCCGGTTGTTCAAAGTGTCGTTAGCTTAACGAGCTCGTTAAGGGTCATTTCGTTAACTGTTTTAGCGGATTCAATACACAATATTCTGATATTTTTTGCTGAAAAATGTGAGTAGCTTTTGCACTGCAAAAGCTACTCACATTTTTTCAGTAAAAAATTTCAGCATATTTGCGTATCACTCGATGTAAATTTTAACGAATCGTTAACTAATGACATCGTTAGCTATGGAACAACTGGGCCCAGAAAAATTATGAACATCTTTAGCTGATGCAATTTCATTCATTTGATAATTAGACTTAAAGGGACTGGTTACACATGGTAGATTATCTGCCATTTTTACAAGGGAATTAACTTTTGTGACATCCTGTTTGCTTTCTTGTACATCTAATCCCCTTCTGACAAGTGTCTACTCTAGAAGGGAAGAATTTGCTCCCAAGGGAGGGAAGCAAATTCTTTCCTTTTAGAGTAGACCACTTTTCGAGAAGGATGTAAAACAATTTTAACAGGGTTACCTCCTTGAATGTTATTTATTCCCCCCTTTATGGGATGTTTATGAGGAATAAAACAAATTTGTTTGTTTGTTTGTTTTATTTAAGAAATAGATTAGCTCCAGCAGTGATTTGTTGAGTAATAAATCATTATTTGGAGGTCAGTTGTAAAGTAGATCAAACCACGAGCATGGAGCGCAAGTGATTTATCTACTTACAACTAGCCTACAAACTGTGATTTATTACTCAACAAATCACACACAAAAGCTGATCTATTTTGATTCTAACACATAGAAAACAACGAAAAAGTAATTGTATCCTTCAGATTCTTCCAACTTTCTGCCATCGCATAAAGAAATCCCGCCAACAGTTTTGACTGAAACACTGATGTTTACATGCATTTCTTATGTTGCTGACTCGAGAAAAGCGACCTTAGACCGTCTAACATCATGGCAACAAAGACTGATGTCAGCAGTGTAAAAATGATGTCAGAATGGCACCAGACTGGGACATGTGTCCAAAGTACACAAATGCCCCTGCCCCACTAGCCCTACCCAAGGGCATGTCCCAGGGGCAAATCTAGCACAGAGTTAAAGGTTTAGATCTGAGTAAGTTAAGTAGAATGCCATTATGACCTCCAGGAGAAATGCCTACATATGTTAATGTAAATTTGAATGTAAATTTGAATGTAAACTTGAATGTAAACTTAAACAGTTCAGTTGTGACATACCCACGTAAAAACACGGCTAAATGCTATATGCTCCACTGCTGCCTTTGGCAGGCCGGGGCTTAAACCATTTTCCTACATAAACTATACATTTTTGTTTGTATATAACATGACCATTTATAGTCATTTTGCTATATAATCACTACATTTTTGTTTGCATACATGACCATTTATGGTCATTTTTCTATATTATCTCTATATTTTTGTTTGCTTTTGTTTGCGTTGAGGTTTTACGGCCTAGTCAACCCAATGCGGTCATGTCCAGCACAGTCAGTTTACCTAACCACACTTTTACTTGACAGGCTTAGTCCTCTAAGCAGCTAACCAGTATTGTGCACATTCTTTTGCCAGAAACTGACAACTACCCTTCTTAAATAAGCGGAAGGGAGAGAATGACTGTAGAAAATATTTCATGAACCCGCAACCTCCTGATATCAGTCAGACGCACATACAACTGAGCCATCGAGGCCGGCTTTTTTTACATGAAGACCATCTACGGTCATTTTTCTATATAATCTATACATTTTCATTTGCATAAAACATGACCATTTATGGTCATTTTTCTATATAACCTATTTATCTTGCGATTTGCTTTGGACCTCAGCAATAGTGGTATGAAGAGATTGTAATACTATACTCACCCCTACTGTGCAGGCATTGTGTTTTCGGTAGAAGTCATCACAGAAAACATACATAACCAACGCAGCCAAACAGTAGAGAAACACTATCACTCCCACAAACACATAGAACTCTGCTGCTGATCTTGAACCTTGTAGGAGAGTTTTTGCATCGGCATTTGGGTCTGAAGCGTTGCATGAAGGGACGTAAAAAGTGTAACTCTCTAAACTGAAAGTATAAGAGAACAGTTTACATAGATACAGAAGATGAATAATTATTTCTCTGTGAAAAAGTATGTTGTAGGTAATCATTAAAAGCTCCTCTGTGAGGCAGGCAGAAATTTCAGCCAGAGAAACTAGCCATGTCTCCTTTCTAGAAGGCTGAGCATACGCATGGAAATGGTGATTCAACAGAAAGTTCAAAGTGCCTTTTTCTCGCAATGCGGCCCATTGGAAAACTGCTTTTTTGTCAAAAAATGTAATGGCTATCCAAATTACTGATGGCATTGGCTTAATTACAATGGAAAAATTGTGGAATGAATCCAATTTTAACCCTAGTCCCACTGAACTAGGATATTTGTTTGTGTTGAGGTTTTACAGCCCAGTCAGCCCAATGGGATAATGTTGAGTGTGGTCAGTTTACCTAACCACACCTTTACTAGGCAGGCTTAGTCCTCTATGCAGTTAACCAGTATTGTGCACATTCTTTCGCCAGAAACTGACAACTACCCTTCTAGAATCAGCTAAAGGGCTGGACCCAGATATGTCCTGCCTTTGGAAACAGTGTAGATCCAGACCAGTTAGACTCAAAGGAGCCTATGCACCCTGACAGCCCATCACGAAAACATACCTATATAATTTTGACTCCCTTAAATCCCACTTTTATTTATAGGGTTTACAGGGTTATACATTAGGCGGTTCTAATGAGTACCCACAATCCATGTTTTGAGCAGAATTATGAAAAATATCAGAATTTTTATCTGAAACCTTTCAATGTTTGGTGGCAAAATTTTCAATATACAGTCAAACTTCAAACATGTTTGGGACCATAGAAAATTGTTCAAGATATGGGTGGTTCGAGCCACTGAGAGTTAATTATGGTGCCAAGTCAGGAAGCAAATGGCGATAATTTAGGGATTTTTTTTTTTTCAATTTTCTACACAATAATTGTATGTTGAGTGTACTCATAAGAATCGCCTCGATGAGGCGATTCTAATGAGTACAAACAACATACAATTTCACGATAAAATAAGAAAATTTCCCTAAATATTTGTTTTATTGAGCTATCAGAAGAACTTCGTAGGGACTCAAAAACGAGTTCGAATTAGCCATGGTAAACGCGGCATCAGTGTTCGAGCTATTGAGGTTCGACTGTATTTGAATAGGCGTGTTTCAGTAATGCTGATTGGTCTGTGTTGTCCATATCAAGAAACTTTGCATCTTTGGTTTTCTAAAATGCACCTTGTGAAGCTTCTGATCAGACTACTCAAATGTGCAGGCTGATCTGAACCTTTCTGGGTGCAGGTCTGTTGGTACATTTTCTGTCATCATGTTGCTTGTATGTATATATAAGGCCATACCAAAACAATAAATAGATTCTCATCCAAATTTTAGAAAAAAATGGGGCGGGTGGGTGGATTTTATATTTTATTTTTTAATTTCATGGAAAACATTTATCAAAGCAAAACAAGGTAACAGACAGTACTGATTGTGGAAAAGGCAGCAAACCTTTTGTTATTATTCTTCCTATAAAAAAAGATGCTTTCCAATCAATAAAAGCCAGATAAAAGCTGTCTTGAACATTAGCATGGCTGCGTGTGAAAAAAAGTTTCACCCCAAAATTTTTTATTGGTCAGATTTTTTAGGGGTGGGTGGGGATGAGAATATAAAAATTTATTTTGTATTGCCTAATACAGAGGAATTGTTTAGGAGTATTGGGTGATAACTCTGGATAGAAACATGAATTTCTGCATAAAAACATGTTGTGGTACTCATTAGAAGTGCCTCTGTGAGGCACTTCTAATGAGTACCCACAATATATGTTTTTATGCAGAAATGTAGAAAATTATCCATAATTATCACCAAATACTCCTCCTTAACAATTCCTCTGATAAAAAGAAACTTAAGCTTAAATTTCAACATTCAAAATCCACAACCTTGGTCTTAAAGACAAGGACAAGGTTAAAAGAAATAAAGTATAGAACATTGGTCCCATATATATCTACCACCAAATCAAATATCAGTAAAATCTACACAACTGTTTTGATAATATAAACTTGTGCTTAAAAATGTAACATGAAAATTTTCAATCCATGACTCAGATAGCCTGATATATAGGTTGCTGTAAGAGGCGAGGTGGTACTGTAATAATAAGAGCTGTCACAGGACAGCATAGCTCGCCTGAATCATGTTTGCTTCTATAAACTATAACTAAAATTTTAACATAATCTTATTTTTATAAGTCTGTGACCTTGACCTTCATCTGGGGCTGGATCTAACATCAGGGCAAGTAGGAACTACTTCCATCAAGAGGTTCAGGAGATATTCAGCTCCTTTTAAAAACTTTAACAAAAACTTTAACCAATGCCACCATTATGCCAAAGTTGTGGTGACTGTGCTATAGCTCTACATGTATTTGCTTTTTACAGACGAGTTTAAAACTATCAGTTTATACCTACCAACACGCCAACTACAAAAATCATTATCCAAAAGGACAATAATATTACGAGGGTTGTTCAGAAAGTTCGTAGAATTTAGTAGAACAAAGAATTTTATACCTATCTTAACTTCAACATCTCCTCTATAAATTCAATGAAAACCAAAATGATACACTTAAACACAAAAAATTTATGTCCATTACAGGTACCCGGAGCACACCTAAGTTAGTATGACATCGCGAAAACATCAAGCGTTGTTTAAGTCCAGCAATCGTTGCACTTTCTCAATGTAGTCACCTGCAATATCTACACATTCCAAGTTCTTCAGTTAATATCCCGTGTACTGCAGAGCACAAAACACCAAGCCTATCAGCTTTAACTCAGACTGGTTCTTCTGTCCATGTTAACCATGTCCTTAACCAAAGCCTTAATGGAACAAGTTACGACTGCCGGTTGGACGCTCCTGAAATTGTTCTCAATTGATTCTCTTCCGCTCCTAAAACCCGAGTGCCATTTATAAACAAAAACTGGACTGCATTTATCATATTTTCCTGTTGATTTGATCATTCTCAGTGTTTCGGTCGGTGATTTAATAGAGCAACACAGAACTTCACCACACTCCGCAACTCAATTCCACCGTTTGACTTTATTTTTTGTTACCACTAATTGTCGCAGCGAGAGAGCAAAAATATTATAGTTTTCTTCCGGAAGAACAGATTGTTTTGAAATTTTCAGGGAATGACTTTGTGACATCGAATTATGGCTTGATGTTTCCGCTCTTTTTTGACATTGAGCAAACAGTCGGAAATTAAGTTTATTTCTTCAAGATCATGTTTGAAAAAATGGCATTTTTCCCGCTGCTCAGGGTACCCATAATGGCATTGCTATGGCAACCCATATATCCGGTTTCCTTGATCCATTTTGTTTTATGTTTTACAAATACTTTTAGGATAAACAAGAAATCAGCGGAAGGCGTCATCGCACTTGCTGGCGCAAAAGTCACAGGAGCCACAATCAGAATGTGGTTATTAAATAAGTTTATTTCATTCTTAGCAGTGCTTAGTTGGAAAACTGGGTTGAAAAAAAATGAAGACAAAGTGCCTAGTGGGGCACATATATTCCAGGCCAGTGCCATTCCCTCTAATGGCTATATCTTCAGCACTAACTTTTCGTATTATACAGCCCAATGATAATGGAACGTCCACGTAAAATGTGTAAAAGTCACTGGAGCGTGAAATATTGAAATATAGGTCAAGGTCACTGGGTCAAGGTACCTGCCAAGCCAGTGCAATGAGGTGAAGCACTATGCAAGGTTTAGTGGTTGTGGGTCTTATATTTGAGGAGATACCGAACATCAACATAAAATGTGTCAGTCACTGGAGTGCAAAATATAGGTCAAGGCCACCAGGTCAAGGTACCTGCCTAGTCAGTACATCCAGAAGAAGCACTATATAAGATTTGGTGGTTGAAGGCCTTACAGTTGAGGACATATGGAAGGGCGACGTAAAAGGTGTAAAAGTCAATGGAGCGCGAAATATAGGTCAGGGTCACCCAGTCAAGGTACCTGTGGAGTCCGTACATTGAGGAGAAGCACTATGCGAGGTTTGATGGTTGTAGGCCTTATAGTTGAGGAGATATTGAACGTCAACATAAAATGTGTAAAAGGCACTGGAGCACAAAATATAGGTCAAGGTCACCGGGTCAAGATACCTGCCAAGTCAGTACATCTAGGAGAAGCACTATGCAAGGTTTGGTGGCTAGAGGTCTTACACTTGAGGAGATCTGGAACGTTGACGTAAATTATATCAAAGTCACTGCAGCCAAAATATAGGTCAAGGTCACCAGGTCAAGGTATCTGCTGAGTCAGTACATTGAGAAGAAGCACTTTGCAAGGTTTGATGGTTGTAGACCTTATAGTTGAGAAGATATCGAATGTCGACGCAAAATGTTCAAAGTCACTGGAGCGCAAAATATAGGTCAAGGTCACCGGGTCAAGATACCTGCCGAGTCAGTACATCTAGGAGAAGCACTATGCAAGATTTGGTAGCTGTACGCCTTCTAGTTGAGAAGATCTGGAACGTCAACGTAAATTATGTCGAAGTCAATGGAGCGCAAAATATAGGTCAAGGTCACTGGGTCAATGTACCTGCCAAGTCTGGAGGTCAGGGAGATGTGTCATGCAAGGTATGATGGTTGTCGTAGAATTGTAGTTGATTAGAATACTAACTTTGACGTAAATGTCGAACTTCGACATAACAGAACTGTTAACAGACAGACGGACGGATGAACGGACAGACGAATGGAAAAGCGGGCACCTATGTCGCAAAGTCAGGAGGGCAGGGAGATGTTTCACATAAGGTTTGATGGTTGTTTAGTCTTGTAGTTGATTAGAATACTAACTTTGACATAAATGTCGAACTTCGACATAACAGAACTGTTAACAGACGGACAGACAGACGGACGAACGGACAGACAAATGGAAAACCGGGCACCTATGTCGCAAAGTCTGGAGGTCAGGGAGATGTTTCATGCAAGGTTTGATGGTTGTTTAGTCTTGTAGTTGATTAGTATACTAACTTTGACATAAATGTCGAACTTCGACATAAATGTTGACAGACAGACGGACGAACGGACAGACGAAGTGAAATCCGGATACCTATGTTGCAAAGTCAGGAAGTCAGGGAGATGTTTCCCGCAAGGTTTGATGGTTGTTTAGTCTTGTAGTTGATTAGAATACTAACTTTGACATAAATGTCGAACTTCGACATAAATGTTGACAGACGGACGGACGGACGGACGGACGGACGGAAAATCGGATGCCTATATCGCACCCTGCTACAAGCAGGTGCGATAATAAAGATTTATGCATACCCAATTTCATGTATATTGCATGAAGATTATTAGAGATATAACAAAATTCTATGAATTTTCTGAACAACCCTTGTGTATGTTCTGAAAATTTTAACAGTTATGGACACTAATTTAGGTTAATGTCAGAATACAGAGCAATAATTATTCTTATTATATACATAGCCATAAATATTGAATGACTGAAATGTGAGAAAGAAGAAAGAGTGCAGATATCACTTGATATATAAGCACACTTACTTGATATTGCATGCTTACTTGGATGCCTTTGAATGTTACCATTACATTGACATTGCTCAATTTTATAACTTGTGATGCAGTCAAGACAGCCTTTCACATATAGGTTGAAGGGAAGTGTGGGCCTTGGAGGCCCAAGACGACATGGAAGCAGCTGACAGAGAGGGATCAATGCAGAGAGTGGAAGCTCTTGGCTATCAACCCTCATGATAGAAATATGTGATCTGGTGCGAGATCTGCCGATTGCGTGCAGCAAGCCAGCTATCTGGAAGGGGGCACCAAAATTGGTTACACATTTGTGCAGGCTCTGAATTTCAGACACTAAAAATGCCTATTTCTGGGCTACAAACAACTGAAAAAACTACAAAAATTCATAGCTATATAATAAATAGGTTATTGGCATGATATTAGTGAATATTTGCCATCACTGGGTTATCAAAGGATGTAAGCTTGTGAGAGTGAGCTTGCCTTTGATATCCCAACCAGGGGCAATAATTCACCAATATCAGTGCAATAACCCTTAATAATTTCCCAAAGATTGGCAAATATTACTCACTCAAATGGATAACCAACTGGAGCCTCAATGCTGGCATTTACTGTACTGGAACCATTACAGTGAACATCAAATTTGATTTGTGTATGAACGCTTGTTGTCGTAGCAAATGCAAAGATAGACAGGATCTGAAATAAAAAAAAACAAGCAGTTAGTGTATGTCAACCTTTACCACTCTCTGGGCTAATTCTACAGATGACAATTATATTTTTCTTATTTTCCTAGAAGAGATGATTTGACATGTCATGCAAACTGTTGCCATAACGACAATTTGCATGAAATGTCAAAACCTGTTTTCAGGGAAAATTAAGAAAAATATTCCAATAAGTCATGTTTATCAAATACAGTTGAATCTCCACCAATGGTCCTCTCTCCACAACAGTCTCCTCCCTATACAGCAGTCACTTTTCTGATATCCCAAAGTGCATTTTTACTGCAGCACATAATTATATAGTTCTTAATTCAAAAATTTTCTACAAAATGAGTTAATATGATTGCAAACTATTCAAAAGTTAGATGTATCGCTAAAAAAAAAGTTATTATTGGCAAAACATGTAAAAAACACAAAGTCTTCACAATTACCATATTCAACCTAATGACCGCACTGTGTGCTTAGTTTTTTCAACATTACTGGGAAAACTTGTGGCAAAATTTGTATCAACCTACTAAGGTGTATTTTAAAAAAAAAGATCAAAAAAGGACTTATTTGATGATGATTTTTTTTCTTCTGATTTCCTTTATAAAAGCATTTGTTGTGGGTACTCATTTGAGTTGCATCAAGGAGTCGATGCAATTCAAATGGGTACCCTCAACATATGCCTTCATAAAGAAGACAAAAACTACATTTGCTGTGATCTGAAGACTACGGAATTGTGTGTTTATAACGGTATGTGTGGTATTAGGTTGAATATAATTTTTTCATATACAGTGACCCCCTCCTTATACCAGCCACCCTTGGAAACAAACAAAAACCTGGCTGTTGTAAAGAGGTAGCTATTGTAGTGAGATTGCACTGTATATGCATGTAGTCATGTGCATTCAGTGCACTCTCAAAACAAACTGCTCCTAAAATTGTCTGATCCAGATCTGCCATTCAACCACCTCTTTTTCAGACATAGTCAAATGGGTTCGTTCAAATCATGAGGGAAATATAATTAACCCATTGTCGTAGGGAGACCTGTAAAAGGGTAATTGGCAAACAGTGCAGACCCAGATCAGATGCTGAAGAATGCGGCGTCTGATCAGGGTCTCTACTGTTTGCTAATAGTTTAGCCATTTTTCTCCTGGAATATGTAAATCACATAACCGGACATACCTAAAATTGAAATTGGACTCTTCCAATATATAGTGTGGGAGAGTCTATTCAGTCTAACAATGGGTTAATTCTGTAAATTAGCTTTCTGCATCTTATCATGCATTAGCTCCAACAGGTCATTGACTTCTTCAAAATGCCATTACCATCGAATTTCATTTAAAACTAGAAATGTGTGCTTGTAAAAACAAAGTGCCACAGCTGAAAATGGGAATACAGTAACACAAAATTAATCCGAGTTAATCAGGTGATCTACTCCTCAGCCCCAATGAGCCCACCAAGTTTCAAGGCCCTATATATGCCTCTAATAGTTATGAAGACATCTTGCTCACAAGAAAAGTATGATGAAAAGACAGTGAAACAAACAACCCAAAAGCAATAATATATGTCCCTCTAACTGCTTAGAAGTCGTGGGTGGGGGCGGGGGGGGGGGGGGGGGGTGGGGGGGGCAGGGGTGGGAGGGGCCACAATGATATGGTGAGTACATGGATATTTGCTATTTTTCCTGCAAAAGTTTGATTTTAAATGGAAAAGCTGAAATCACCAATAATATGAGAATTTTATATGGAAAGCCATGCATTGGACTGTCATATGAGAGGTGATTGGTAAGTTTGTGTCTTGTTAGGTAGAAGAGATCAATTTAAGGGGAATTGATACACTTTTAAGTGGGACAACTCTGTCAAAGTTATTCATGCTTATAACTTTCTGAAAATGAGTCTACTCTGAAAGAAAAGCATTTGCTCCCAGAAGGAGCAAATTCTTTCCTTTTACACTTACAGTCCCCTTTTCAGAAAGTGATTAGTGGGCAAGAAGGCAAACTAAGTCATTTCTTGTAAAAATGGCAGAAAATCTACCAGGTGCATCTAGTCACCTTAACCCTTGCCTTGCTGAATAAATTAAGATTCCATGCCCACTTCTAATTTCCAGCCAGATTACTTCATCCGGGTTTTTGATAGAAATTCCCATATTTAATGACAAACAATGCAGATCCAGATCAGTTGGCTTCTTCAGACTTCTTCAGAAGCCAACTGATCTGGATCTACAATGTTTGCTAAGACAGGGCATGTCGTGTTCAGCAAGAGAAGGGTTAAGAGAATCAAACACAGTCATTTATAAACACAGTCCAGTAAAAAAAATTCAGCAGACAACCTTTTGAAATATTTTTTCTTAGTTTTCCAGAAAATATGATTTTACTTTTCATGCAAATATTGTGAATGTACATCTCCTCTGGATTATAATCTGACACAGTTATTGACTGTCAGAGTCATAAGTTATTCTACACATTTATTGACTGTCAGAGTCATAAGTTATTCTACACATTTATTGACTGTCAGAGTCATAAGTTATTCTACACATTTATTGACTGTCAGAGTTATAAGTTATTCTACACATTTATTGACTGTCAGAGTCATTCTACACATTTATTGACTGTCAGAGTCATAAGTTATTCTACACATTTATTGACTGTCAAAGTCATAAGTTATTCTACACATTTATTGACTGTCAGAGTCATAAGTTATTCTACACATTTATTGACTGTCAGAGTCATAAGTTATTCTCTGATGCTTTTTTGGAGGAGGTGAGGATTTTTCACTCACTGTATCACAGACTATGAGACATTGATGTTGAAAGTATTTAGTGCCTCCAAATATGTTGCCAGAAAACAATGAATAGATACCACCACAAAGATTTGGTGTAACCTTGTTATTCACATTGTTATGATGTTTTGTCTTTGTTCATCTCAAAACTGAGAGCAGCTAAGATCCGTTTCAAAAGTGAAAGTTGTATTGGCAATCACGGATGCCATCTTGGATATCTATATTACTTCCAAAGTAATTATTAATTCAATGATTAGCGAATATATACAATGTATTTGTCATTCACAAAGTACACACAATGTATGTTTTTGTGGAGACATAAAGGAAATGATATGCTCTGACTGAAAAAAAAAATCATCTCAGTTGAAGAGACAGCATTCACCCTAAGTATTAGATCAAACAGTGTAGACCCAGATCAAAACATGGCATATGATCTGGGTCTACACTATTTTTTTCAGTGATTCATCATTTTTTAGTTATCAACATGTAGTAAAATGGAGCTATTCAAATTCTAGGACAAGTATGGTAAGGAGTTAACCCTTGTCCTGCTGAATAAATTAAGATGCCACGTCCACTTCTAATTTTTAGCCAATCAGATTTCTTGATCCAGATTGTTGCCATATATTCACATACTTAATGGCAAACAGTGCAGATCCAGATCAGTTGGCTTCTTCAGAAGCCAACTGATCTGGATCTACACTGTTTGCAAAGGTAGGGTATATCCGGGTTCAGCAGGACAAGGGTTAAGGTGTCCAATATCTGATAAACAAAGACAGACCTGAACATTCTGTCTTCATATGACAGTTTAATGGGACTAAATTACAGAATAAATATGAGACAAAAAATCCAAACCTAAGGGAATGTATTGATCAGTAGTGGACCAGATAAGGGTGGTATCCAGAAAACATTTTTCTTACCATATGAAACATAATTACCATACTGTGTGCTTAGATTTTTTTTTTTATTTGATTGACTGTGTTGGGGTTTATGACACAGCAACCCTTGTGGGTCATTTTGTATGGTCTCCCAGAGAAAGAGAGAAAGAGATATAGTAGAAGAGATGAAAGAGAAGAAAGAGGAACAGGAATGAAAATGAAGAAACAGAAGAAATAAAAACACTCACCCTCTACCTTTACCTGCTACAAGTATAGCAGGCCAGACTGCCCAACTGGAAGCCAATATCAGATGGATGCCCCGGTGATGTAAGATACCCAACACCTTCGCCAGACCCAACAACCCCCAGATTTTTTTTTTTTTTTTTTTTTTTTTGAAATTCCTGAAAAACTGTGTAGTAAAATATCCAACTAATAAAGGCACACTGGTCTTTTATAACTGAATACCATTGGTAAACATCATTGATGACATACAGGGGTAACACTATATACCCTTTCCACTATTCTTCTAATGGCAGGGACATAAAAATCTGTGATACTGTAATTGGCACTAGTTAGTGTGTTCTGGGGCTGTCACTATTTGACCGATTCCCCAAAGTGCTGAAGTGGACTCTTCTATCCTTGAATTTGGATATATCCACTGATGCAGAATTGGGGTTTCCCCCTATAATAGATAAAAAAGCACTACATTAGCCAACCATGCCCAACCACTGCATTTACATCAAGCAAGTGCCATAACTCTGTCAAAAATAAAATATGTTCTACATGTTATGTCCCTTTACACTTTTGCAGGGCTTCATGGAAAACTCTAAAACCGTTTTCAAGTTATAGAAGGGGCACACCTATATGACTTGGATCACTATTGATAATGTTCAAAGGGCAGCAACAGCAGGTAAGTCAGAGTTACTGTTCTTGCATTTTGCAAACTGTATCATGGTGTTATACATTTACATAAAGTTTCAAGAAAATATCTCAAATAGTTTTCAAGATACAGAGTGGACACAAATACATTACAGAAATCGCTATTTTCAAATTCAAAGGGCCATAACTCCAAAAGTAGGTTAAACAGAGTTACTGTTCTTGTATTCTGCACCTCGTCTCATGATGCTTTACACTTGCGTGAAGTTTCATCAAAATATCTAGAATGGTTTTCAACTTACAGAGCAGACAGGAGTACGTAATAGAAATAGCTATTATCAATATCTACTATGTTCAAAGGCCACAATTTCAAAAGTAGGTTAACCAGAGTTACTGTTATTGTGTTCTGCACCTCATCACATGATGCTTTACATTTGTGAGAAGTTCCATCAAAATATTTGGAACGATTTTCAACTTACAGAGCGGACACGAGTACATAACAGAAATTAGGTATTTTCAATATCTATGTTCAAAGGGCCATAACTCCAAAAGTAGGTTAACCAGACTAACCGTTTTTGTGTTCTGCACCTTGTTTCATGATGCTTTACATTTGTGAGAAGTTTCATCAAAATATCTGGAATGATTTTCAACTGAGTACATGGTAGAAACGGCCATGTTCAATGTTCAAGGGGTACTAACTCCAAAAGTAGGCAAACCAGTTATTGTTCATGTGTTCTGCATGTCGTCTTATACTGCTTTACATTTGTGTGAAGTTTCGTGAAAATATCTGGAACGGTTTTCAACTTACAGAGCAGACACAAGTACATGGTAGAAATGGCTATATTCAATGTTCGAAAGGCAAAAACTCCAGAAGTAGGCAAACCAGAGTTACGGTTCATGTGTTCTGCACGTTGTCTCATAGTGCTTTACATTTGTGTGAAGTTTGATGAAAATATCACTGACGGTATCAGAGTTATGGCGCACACACTAATGATGGAAGGGCTGACAGATGGACAGATAGACCGACCGACGGACGGACACTCAAAATTTCGGACGGTATACCATAATACCCTTTCCACTTTTTGTGTTGGGCTATAAAAACTGAATGGCAAACAGTGTAGATCTAGGAAAAATGTCAATTATCAACTTCTGTTTGGCTCACGTGTTTTGGAACTGAACATTTGGCACTCATGGACACAAATTTAAGGCTCCTTTTTGCAATAGGAAACCATCCACTTCATATGTCCATAATGACATATCTAATCCAAGGTATGGAATAAAAGAATCAAGATGACTCTGTTAACCCTTGTCCTGCTGAACCCAGATATACCCTGCCTTTGCCAACAGTGCAGATCCAGATCAGTTGGCTTCTTCAGAAGCCAACTGATCTGGATCTGCACTGATTGTCATCATCAAGTTTATGAATTTGTATCAACAAACTGGACCAAGTGATCTGATTGGCTGAAAATTGGAAGTGGGCTTGGCATCTAAATTTATTCAGCATGACAAGGGTAAATATTTGCAGACAACCTTTTGAAATCTTTTTTCTTATCTTTCCTAGAAAATATAGGTTATTTTTCTTTCCTAGAAAATAGGATTTGAGCCTTAAAACAAATTGTCTCCTAAGAAGACAATTTGCATGACATCTCAGATCCTATTTTCTAGGAAAAATAAGAAATTATCATCAGCTTGTTGTCTGCTGAATTTGCCCATAGCATGGTAATTAAGTGTTAAGTCTCTTAATCTTAAAATCCATAAGCTGATACATGTATCTGATGTGTTGTATTAATTTACTTTAAGTACCGTATTAATCCGCCTATAAGACGGGGATTTTTCCAAAAAAAAAGCCCCCAAAAATCCAGACCCGTCTTATAATCGAGGTCTTTGGCCATATCGGTATTTTCGGCAAAGTCCGGTGGTGCCACGTGGTCACGGAAAATGCCGATCTTCGAAACCGGTAGAAGGATATAATGTTTACCTTCGTCCCTTGATAGAAATAGCAGCAAGGTAATTTTTTAGGTGAAGTACCGAATTTTTCTGTGTATTACTCGCACCCGTGTATAACACGCACTGAATATTTGCTAAATAGTTTTGAAATAAAAAAAAAAAGATGTTCCTATGTAAAACACAAAGAATTTATCCGTGCATTATTTACTAAGTTACCAGATAATAAGTGTGTCAAATTTCACTAGGATTGAGTTGAAAATGGCCGAATTCGGAAGGTTTGGAGTAGAAACAGGCCGAATTTACGATAATGCTAACTGAATTTTCATTGTGCAGCTCTGTTACCATGGGCCTCAGGCAACTTGATGTAGTGTAGGCAGTTCTTTGCTTCCCCACTGCAGACGCTATGACAATAAAAATGTAGTTATTTCTTTTGAGTTCTCATAATTAACACCTTCTTTGTGTCACTTTGTGTCACTTTCTTAACTGAGACGTGAAATTATCAACTCAGTGCCTCAGGGCAATGCAAACAACAACTAAAGTCGACTAGTTGTCATTCTGACTGCCAATTAACCAATTAAGTGCAAAGATGTATGCTGGTAGTTTTTGTTTTCTTTATCATAAACATTGTTTATTTCAAACAATTTTTTTGGTAAGTTGGAAGAAAAGTTAAAAAAAAAAAAAAAGATAAACATATGGTAAGAAAATAAAAGATAAAATGCAAATGACCGATCTACCTACCTCAAAAGCCCAGTTGGTTTTGTTTATTATCAATAATTTTAATAACTGCAAAAAATTAAATACTTTTTTATTTTTTCAATGTATGATCGTTTGTGCCAATATTTATGTTCTACCAAATTTATTTCCTATTTTGAACTACAATAAATCAGTTGTGCAGGCTGATTTATTCAAGTTACGGTGTGAGACTTGTCAAAGTCTGGTAATCAGTACAGATTCATATGCATATGCCTGTTTGAGTAGTTTCCCTTTGAAGAGATCACATGATCAGCAAAATAAAAAAGCGTAAACAAAAAGAGCATGGACATGAAAAGGATATCAAATTACTGCAAATCAGATGGAGTTGCTTGTTTTGAGCAGACAGAACCATGGTATGGGCGAGATAGGTATAAAAAATCATGAATATCTCATAGCAATCATTCTATTTCGCATTTTTACCGGGCGATCGTGAATGTCATGAGTTTTCGCGACCGATTATCTTGGCGATTTCTGTCCCGATTTTGGTGTTCCTATAAATAATACACATCAGATTTTTATAAACGTTTTCTGGGTAAATAAGGTGCGTGTTTTACACAGTTAAATACGGTATGCATGCTTGTAAGTGGTGTTGGAAGTTTTTTTTAATTGTACTTTAGGAATTTCTGAGTGGCAGGGAATATCTCCGACAGGTGACTTTTTTTAACCCGTCTTATACTTAAGTAAAAGCAAAATCCTGCCTGGGAAGGGCCCAAAAACAGCCCCCGTCTTATAAACAAATCGTCTTATAGGCGGATTAATACGGTAGTCAAATGGGCTGGCCTGAGTAAATAGTGCAGGCCCAGATCAAATGCCACAGAATGTGGCATCTGATCAGGGTCTATAGTATACTGTTTACCACTCATCCATCAGTTTTTAGACACATCAATATACAGTAAAATGGACTTGTTCAAATTTGATAATTTTAAGACAATTATTGTAAGATTCCTTAAGGTGTCTGAATTCTTAGCATAATTATGGTGTGCTTTAAAAACTGGTATCTGAGCTGAATCTAATTAAGAAACAGCTCAGTAGTGCAGCTTTTTATATACATATTTTACATGGTCACTCGCATAAAAACCTTTTTCTCAGAGAATGTAGCTTTTTCTATCAGTAATGTTTTCAAGTCCACTGGCTATACAGTTTTGAGTTAGCAGACAATAACCACAAATTATATCAAGCATTCTTTTTTTTTTGTTTACAGCCTCAATTTGGCTTCACATTACAGGTGAATGGTCATCTAGGTTAACAGAATTCAGGGAGAAATCAGAAAAATGCTATAAGAGGATTGGATACATGATGACGGTTTGGTGTTTTACTTTGCTTTCAACATTATTTTAGTCATATCAAGATGATGAAGGGTTCTGTGCAATAAAGGGCTGTAACAGTTGATCATGAGCTGAATTCCGCCAATAATTGCAAGATTCAAACCCAGGGACATCTTGATCTGAAGTCGGGGATGCCAACCACTCCCGTATTCTGACTAGGAAATGGATACACCTTCAGAAGCGGAAACCCTATCATAATTGTTTTTGCCTCCCTTCTGAAAAGGGATCTAACTTAACCCTTATCCTGCTGAATAATTTAATTAGCCACACCCATTTCTGACTATCAGCCAATCAGATTACATATTATAATGTTTTCATTCAAATTCACAAACTGAATGACAAACAGTGTAGATCCTGATCAGATGGCTTCTTCAGAAGCCATCTGATCTGGATCGACACTATTTGCAAAGGTAGGGGTCATGCACAGCAGGATAAGGGTTAAAAGAAAAAACTTTGCTCCTGGAGCAAATTGGAGCAAATTCTTTCCTTTCAGAATAGACTCTTGTTCAGAAGGTTCAAGCAAAGTCTTATATTTTAGGATAGACCCACAAAAATTTTTATTAGAATGACTCCTTTCTGCAGGAAGGAGCAATTACTTCCTTTTAGGTAGACCCTTTTGCAGAAGGGTTTAAATGGAACACAGGAAAGTGAGCGGGTCACGAAATGCTGTGTTCTTCATAAAAGAAATGGTATAAAATCTACCACATGTGTCCAGTACTGTAAAAATGACTGTTCATTATGTTTGTGCTGAGATTTTACAGACCAGTCAACCCATTAGGGTCATGTTGAGCATCAGTTTATCTAACCACACATTTACTTGGCAGGCTTTAGTCTCCTAAGTGATTAACAAGTATTTTACCAGAAACTGACAACTGCCCTTCTTGAATCAACGAAAGGGAGAGAATGACTGTAGAAAATATTTCATGATCAATCTCCATGAAAAAAAATTGCCAGTGATTGAACCCGCATCCTCCTGATCACCAGTCAGATGCGCAACTATCTGAGCCACCGAGGCCGGCTAAAATGACTGTTTATACTTCAAGGTAGCAGAATAAGCGTTGACAGTGAAGGAAGAACCTGCAGCAATTAATCACAATTTCTATCATTATCTCAAGATCTTAGAATGTCTGCACTTATTGCTTTCATGATCACATACTTGAAGGAAGTCAGTTTCAAAACCAACCATACACCGCAGGTTTCACTAAGTCAGACAAATTAAATGTTTACCTTTCAGGAAGACAATATTAAATTCTGCGAAATTTTAAAATTTAACTTACTCTTAATTCCCATGAGTTCTGAAAATTTTGGAAGTAAACAAGCATTCTATAATATAATGTTTCTAGCTGGCATAAAAGCAGAACACTATAGGTTTTAAACAACATGCTTGGAAAAGATTTTAAAGCAGTACAATGGCTTGCCTGTATGACCATATAGGAAAAAAACTATTATAATTACTCTGATCTGGTTATACCAGGTGCCTTCCACTAAATAATTTCAACAGCCCTCAATTGCAACATTTTGCACTTGCTTTCAAAAACTGTACATGCAAATATACCTGGTTATAGGGTGCTTTCCACTAAATAATTTCCATAGCCCTCAAAAGCAACATTTTGCAGCCGATAAATTCAACATGAAGCCCAACTCAAATCAGGAGCCAGATGTGGTTGTATTTGTTTAGATGCAGGTCTGCACTAAATCTAAAGGTATATTTTTTCATAAGGACAGCCGAATAAAATTACGAGGGATGTTCGAAATGAATTGCTTATCGTCCTCTAGCTCAATATCCACGTGGGGCACGATAAAAACCAATACATACCTGTATAGGGCTATTCAATATCTACACAATGGTGTATAAATGTACATGTTAGACTAAGTGTAAGACATAAAATTTGCCATTTGAATACACGCAGTCATTGACCACTGCAGTAAAAATGGTTGGTAGAAGCGTCAACAAAAAAGATGAAATACGGGATTACATCAAAGCTCGCTCAAAACTTGGTTGTTCTTTGAAGAAGCTGATGACTGAAATTTTTACTGCTTTTGGACCTTCTTGTGTGTCTTATGACACAGTTCGGCGGTGGAAAAAGAAATCTGAGTCTGGTGTAGAGTCCATCAAAAATGCACCGAAATCAGGTAGGCCAAAATCTGCATCTCGTAAAGAAATCGTTTCCAAAATAAAGGAAATCATTCAAGGAGATGCCAGATTTACAGTTCGTGATATTGCACGAAAGGTAGGCATATCACTATCAATGGTTCACCTTATTTTGAAGAAGCATTTGAAAGTCAGAAAGATTTCTGCTAGATGGGTGCCACATCTGTTGACTGACGAGCAAAAGGGGCAACGGGTTAAAGTGGCCAAAAAGCTGCTTCAAATGTTTCCAAAATATGACAAAAAGCAGTTTGCCAATGTCGTCACAGGTGATGAAACCTGGATCCATTATTTTGAGCCCGTCAGAAAGGTTAGCAATAAGATCTGGGCCACTAAACACAGCAAACGCCCAATAATTGCCAAACGTTCTTTGAGTACAAAGAAGGTTTTGTATGCAATCTTCTTCTCTAGTAATGGAGTCGCAATAAAAGTGCCAGTGAAAAAGGGCAAAAGCATCACCGGAAAGTACTACAAAGACGTAGTACTGAAGAAACTGAAAAAGTATTATCAGAAACGACGCCCTGCCACTGGTTTTAAACATATCCGTCTTCTACATGACAATGCCCCAGCTCATACCTCCGCAATAGTCACGGCGTTTTTGAAGAAAGAAAAAGTAAATGTTTTGCCTCACCCCCCGTATTCCCCAGACTTTGCCCCATGTGATTTCTTTTTGTTTCCGAAATTGAGAGCATTCCTTGCTGGGCGGAAATACCAGTCCCGACAGGCACTTCGATCTGCCATTCATCAGTACCTTATTACTGTGCCCAAATCAGCATACCGTGACGCCTTCAAGAAGTGGATACATCGGCTGAAACTTTGCATTTTTAGCCACAAGGAGTATTTTTATTTTTTTTTTTTTTTTGATTTGGGTTTTACGGCCCTTTCAAGAATATTTCACTTATATCGAGCCGATCGTTCATCGAAGGTGGGCGAAAACCGGAGAACCCGGAGAAAAACCACCTGACCATCCGTAAGCAGAACTTGGCTTTCCCACATATGACCCGAGCCAGGCTCGAACCACAGCGGTGAGAAACCTAATGGATCAAGAGTCAACTCTCTTATCCACTAGGCTACGGGGGCCCGTGCCACGGGGAGTACTTCGAGGGCATGAAATGAGTACTTTTGGGCTAACTTGAAATTTGAAGTCTCCAGATAGAAATAAGCAATTCATTTCGAACATCCCTTGTATGCCATAACATTGTTCGCTTCGCAGATGTAAATCTGAAACAAACATAATTTTGTTTTAACTGAAATGGCCTTTTCTTATATTAAAATATGTTAAATATATATGACTAATAGTAATCACTCTTGGTATTTTCTTCTCTATAAACATCTTCTCCCCAAAAGAGATGGAGTCAGGTCTCATGAATATTTAGTGGAATGTTACCTTAACCCTTGTCCTGCTGAACCCAGATATATCCTACCTTTGCAAACAGTGTAGATCCAGATCAGTTGGCTTCTGAAGAAGCCAACTGATCTGGATCTGCACGGTTTGCCATTAAGTATGTGAATTTATAGCAATAATCCTGATCAAGTAATCCGATTGGCAGAAAATTAGAAGTGCGTGTGGCATCTTAATTTATTCAGCATGACAAGGGTAAGGAGAATGGATACACTTTCAAGGAAGGGAACACTTTCAAAATTGCTTTATCTCCTTTCTAAAAGGTGGTCACCTCTAAAAAGGAAGAATTTTAGAATAGACCTCTTAACCCTTGTCATGCTGAATAAATTAAGTTGCCACGCCCACTTCAAATTAACAGCCGATCAGATCACTTGATCCACATTGCTGATACAAATTCGCATACTGAATGACAAACAGTGCAGATCCAGATCAGTTGGCTTCTTCAGAAGCCAACTGATTTGGATCTATACTGTTTGCAAAGACAGGGCATATCCGGGCTCAGCAGGACAAGGGTTAATTTTCAGTAGGGGATTTACTAAGCACAGAGAATAGCAAACAGTAAGTCATGGAAGTTGTCCCTCATGTCCAAACGCCTGAAAATCTGCTAAGTGTATAACATCCTCTAACCCTTATCCTGCTGAATAATTTAATTAGCCACACCCATTTCTGACTATCAGCCAATCAGATTACATCATATGTTTTTGTTCAAATTCACAAACTGAATGACAAATAGTGTAGATCCTGATCAGATGGCTTCTGATCTGAATCTACACTGTTTGCAAAGGTAGGGGTTGTCGTGAACAGCAGGATATTAAGAGCTAAAGTTTTTTGGTGTGATAGTTTTCTATTCAACAAGATATATGCTGTGAAGCGACAACATTTCTTTAAATATTCATTAAATACACATCAGACCTCACCAGCTCGAGTCCATGACATTATATGGGATGGATTTGTCCAAATTCGAAGTCCACTGTGTAATAAATTAGCGCTGTACAATCATGAGGTAAATTCCATTTCCAGTGGGACTCATACCTGGAACCTTATGATACGGTCAGGAAGGCTAACCACTGTGACACTTAATCACTTAATTAAAATGATTATAAACTGGGATAAACTGTACAGAAATAATATGGGAAATGTCCTAAAGTTTCATACAACAAAGTTGACAAACTGGCATATGCAAACAGTGCAGACCCAGATCAGACTGCTCCTGAAAAAGCAATCTGATCTGGGTCTACCCTGTTTGCCTTTCCACTAAGTATTTTAAGACACAATTACATAAAAAAACGAAACAAAATTAGGCCAAAAAAAAATGTAATAAAGTGTTTGAAATTCTAGGACATTTTACCGTGCCACAAAATACACTGTGCAAGCACATTTCATGGAGAATTGATCATCCAGATATTTTTTACAGATGAGAGTCAACTCCATCAAATAACTTCTGTCTCCCATCTCAAATAGGAGGATCTTCTCTGCAAGAAAATTGTTTATCTCCTAGTTTTCAATATACAATATTTATCCTAAATTTTAGTTCATTACCGTATTTGTCCTAAAATTTGAACAAATCCATTTTGCTACCTGTTGTAGCCTACAACATTCTGCTGGATAGATGTCCAACAGTGCAGATCCTATCAAGTGCCTAGTTCTGTGGAATCTGCGATCTGTTTTACATGGTTAATAAAACAAAAGGTGTACTAATACTGAGAATTTGACCAGAATTCTAGTTATACAGCTGATCATATAAAAGAAAACAGAAAAAAAAACATAAGCATGCAGCTCTGTAAATACTCCTCCGAAACTGTACAGAGGACTTGTTAATAAGCTGTATTAATTGGGTGATAATTCTGAAATAATTTTTACTATCTCTCCATAAAATGTTTGTTATGGGTATATACTCATTAGAAGAGCCCTCAGTGGAGCACTTCTAATGACTACCCAAAACACGTTTTTTATGTAGAACTGGACAATATTATCCTAAACCCCTGCAAAATTTTGTTCTTAATTAAAGAACAGTTCTTGAACTGTTCTGGAACATTCAAAACAGTTCCTAAACTGTTCATTTGCTGTGTTCCAGAACAAATGTTCTTGAAGTGTTCCAGAACATGTATGAGTACTAATGAAGAACATTTTAAGAACTTTAAAATGTCTGGAAATGTTCTTCAAAAGTGCAAGAACAAATATAGAGCAATAATTATTTCAGAATTTTCAGTTAGTGAAAAATGAAATGTATTCAAAGTTTAAATGACCTAGGTTCATCTACTCCTTCTCTGCTGTTAAACATCCAAATCCCACCCACTTAAGAATAAAAGAAATGAAATTTGTGTTCAGAATATGTTGTGATGGGCTGAATAGACATGAATTGATTGTGTTGGGGTTTAACGACACGTCAACTCTTATTTTGTGTTGTCTCCCAGAGAAAGGGAGAAAAGAGACAGAAGAGATAGTAGAAGAGATGAAAGAGAGGGACAGGGAAGAAAGAGGAACAGGAATGAAAGTAAAGAAACAGAAGAAATAAAAACATCACCTCCCTACCCTTACCTGCTACAAGGATAGCAGGCCTTGCCCAACTGTAAGCCAATATCAGCTGGACACCCCGGTGTCCACCCCGGTGACATAAGAAACATGACACCTTCGCACCACCCGACCACCCCCAAATAGACATGAAAAAAACTTTTCCAAAACAATAATATTTTGGCAAATCACTAAATGGGGATAGAGGTTGGGTGATCTTAAATTTGTTTGAATTCAAGAACACTGACAGATAACTGAAAGAGAGAGGAAATATCTCTTAACACCCTTCTCAATTCCATAATTTTTCAAGAACAGTTCTTGGATGATTCTTAAAAAAATCTGCACTTTTCTTGGCTACCTGTTTAAGAACCGTGACTGATTGGTTCTAGAACAGAAAAGGAACTGATCTAGATCTGTGCAAGACTGGTTCTAGAACAGTGCAAGAATAGTTCAAAACAGTTTATAACCTGTTCAAGAATAGGAGTGAGAGTTTGAGAACAGGTTAAGAACAGGCATTCTTTAGATCATTTATAGTTTATGATCTGTTCTTGTTCTTGAGTTCTTGAACTGTTTTATCAAGAACAATTTAGGAACGAACTGTTCATAAAATTTGTCCAATTCAACATTTCTTAAACTGAGCTTGAAATGTTCGTGATCATTATTTTTAGAATATTTCAAGTACAGTTCAATAACTTCATTCTTGAAAAATACATAATCTTTTCTTGAACTGTTCTTAAAATTTTCGCAGGGGCAGTGATCAAATACTCCACCTTAACAAGTCCTCTGTTCTATTAACACATTTATGCCTAGTGTCCCATAAAAGGGACATTGGCAAAAAGATGCCACAGAATAATTAAGTACAGGAATTTCTGTAAACCATGGTAATAATAAGAACCAGATGCCCCTTTTACTGGAAATGGACTGGTCCAAACAGTATAAGTAGAAGAATCCACTTGGCATAAATGGGTTAAGGATATTAGTACAGTGCAGTGTCTGTATAGTCCAAGTACAGTCTTTACCCAGTGGCACACCTTAACCTTTAAAGTGCCAATCACAACTGCAGCAGACAATATTTTGCGTTTGTTGAATTCAGCTTACTTGTCCTAAATGTTGAACAAGTTTATTTAACTACCTATTGATGTAACTAAAAAATCTGGATGAGAGGCAAACAGTGTAGACCCTGATCAGACACCATGTTGAAGGCTGCAGCATCTGATCAGGGTCTGCACTTTTTGCCCAGGCCTGGCTGTCCCAATACTCAGCATATGTAAGATAATTAGAGCATCTAGTTACTACAATTATGAAATAGCATACTAACCACATCAAATATCTTTAGAAAAATTATCATGACAATCATGGCACAGGCTTCCTGCCTTTATGGTCATCATCCTCCCATTGCTGCACCCAAAGTAACAAGTGTTTCTATTTCCATTAATGTACAAATCCTGCTTTCAGAATATATCATTGTTGTCACATTTAGTCGTCTCTTCATTTTCTGTACACTGTGTAATATTTAAGTCAATTTTCTGCATCCGCTTCATACATAATTTCCATTTATTCCACAAACCAATGTAATTTACAACATGAAGGTGGGTTAATGACAATTCCATTAAAGTGCCGCAGCAATTAAGGGATCTCCATTAATCTTGATACACCCAGACTTAGATTGGTTCCAGTCTCCAGTGACTAAATATTTATTCTTATAATCCTGTTTGATGAAACCAAACTAATATTATGACATTAATATAAAGGCTGGTCACAGAGAATCAAACCAAAATAATATGACAATAAAGGCTGGTCACTAGTGACCAGCCTTTATAGTCATGATATTATTTTGGTTTTATTTTAGTGGAATAGCAAACATGGTTATAAAAATAAATATTTCGTCACTGGAGACTGGAGCCAGTCTATCCCAGACTGGGAGAAACAAGAAATAAGCAGATCACATATTCAATATATTGTAAGGACCCGAAATTCTCTCGGACATTAAACTCCATAGCTCCAGATAAGAAGTGGTAATCGTAATGCAATAATTTTCTTACTATTCTATGAAAACATACATTGTGGGTAATCAATAGAAGCGCCTTGGTGATATTGAATTTGAAGTGTCTAAAAACTGCTGGATGAGTGGCAAACAAAGTTACTCAGGCCCTGATCAGACGCCATTATGCTGTAGCATCTGATCTGTGTCTACATGTTTTATGCAAGTCAATCTGTCTGAATAATTAGGGTAAATACAGTTTATGTACTGTCTTATACTTTTGCTGGAAAAAGGGCAGGAACTGACATTTCATTCAAATCATCTGCGGAGAAAGACAGGGAGCAACAGAATGAAGTAAACCAGAATGAAATTAATTTTACGCACACTCATGAAAGTTCTTCAAAAATTATCCCTATAGCATCGCTTCAAAAATAGGGACTACTCTTAAAGGAAAGAATTTGCTCCCATGGGGGAGCAAATTCTTTCCTTTAAGAGTAGCCCCTATTTTGGAAGCAATATAGTGTTTCCTTTAAGAACAGACCCTATGGTAAAGAAGCAAAACCCGTACCTCTAATGTCTGAAAAAGCTCTGTGGTTAGTAGGACATGGACATTGAAGTAAATTATGAACGTCCACATATATTTTTGCAGACATCTGCAATTTACATGTAGAAGTCCGCATGGACATTTGTCCACGTGGACGTCCTTCCAGACATTTGTCCGCATTAAACCATGGATGTCTGCAGAATATGACCAAACTGCCTGTGGACATCCGCGATTGGTTGCTGACAGTACGAACTTAGAATATTCTTTGGCGCAGACATTTCATACTTTGAAAATTTTCAGCTTCTAAAGAACTAAGATTTTCTGAAGGCATGGATATTGAAACGAATTAAGAATGTCTGCATATATTTTCACAGACATCCGCAATTTTCATGCGGATGTCTGCACTGATGAGGTCATACACATTTTGAACAATAAATGGCTTAGTATGTAGGGCAAAGTACACACAGTAACCTTACACATACAAAATAGTTCCATTTTAAAATGAAAACAACTAACTATCAGTCATGATGTTTAAGCCTGCATGTTCATTTTATACAAATAAATTTACCAGAAAGTGTTGTAAATACCCAAATATAACATTGGTTTGGCTCAGCTACAAAAATTCCTCTGAATGTATTAATACTCCACAAAATTTGAAATGAGGATTTCAAACATTCAGAGTGGTGGGTGAGGACACCCCTCCGGCGACTCCCTTCCTCGGCTAGTGACTGAAACCTTAGCGCAACTCGAGCTGAGTACCTCATGCACCATGCAGTCGGAATTGACACGCATTAGGTATGAGATTAAAAGCTCAAACTTTTTCGGCCAATCGTCAAAATTCTGCAACTTCCAGGCTGGACTACTATCGCACGAGGTCTGGACAAGCACGATGTCTGGATGTGCATGCTCCCCCTGTCTGGGTGAGGTGACCTAGTTATGAATTTAATAACTAGGCACCGTTTCAAGCCAACCCAGTAGTCCAGTAAAACTAATCCAGATTTATCTGGTGCTGCCTCTATGTGACTCAGTTGCCTGGCAGCGTTAAAAATCTGAAAACTGAACTGAACACTCAGAGTGGCAGTCACAAAGTTCAGGATTGAATGCAAAGTAAGTTTTCTTTTTGTTTCTTATTTATAAAAATAAATTCACTGCTTGTGACACTCTAAAATATATGGCACAGTATTTATTAAGATGACTTAAATCCTAATAATACTGGCTACATACAAAACTGACAAAATATATATTTGCTTGGCGATTCTGTTCAGTTTTTGCAAAGATTTGTATTAATAATTCAATGAAGCAAGAGATGTCTTCTGTAGGAGAGTGTCTTGCACATTCCACTTTTGTAAACAGATAATAGTTTAGGTATAATACACAGATGTAGAGTATACAAAATGTTAAAAACTATGTCATACTGAATATGATCAACATATGTGATTACACAAGACGGGGAGCATGTTACTCTAACAGATCCTTTGTCCAAGCAGACGTCCGCACTGAAATATTGCGGACGTCCATGCAGAAGTATTGAGGACGTCCGCAATTTTCCATGTTGACATATTTTGTTTGTGTTGAGGTTTTATGGCCCAGTCAACCCTATGGGGTCATGTCCTGTGCAGCCAGTTCACCTAACCACACTTTTACTGGGCAGGCTTTAAGTCCTCTAAGCAGTTAACCAGTATTGTGCACAATGTCATTCTTACGCCAGAAACTGACAACTGCCCTTCTTGAATCAGCAGAAGGGAGAGACTGACCGTAGAAAGTATTAAATGATCAATCTCCATGAAAGAATGTTGCCAACCCAGCGGGGGTCGAACCCTCAATCTCCTGATTTTCAGATGGATGCCCATTTTGATGTATTGCGGACGTCCATGTGGAAATATTGTGAACATCTGCATTTTAGACAATGTGGACGTCTGCAAGAAAGTACTGTGGATGTCCGCAAGCAGTACTGCAGACATCTGCGCAGATGCGGAGTACTGGAACACATTCCCTGCGGACGTCCACAAGGACATCCAATACTCTTCAATAACTCTGCATGGACCTCCACAGTTATTTCTAAGTTATAATTGTTAACATTTTTCTTATTTTTCCCAGAACAGACTTTGACATAATAAAAATATTATTATTTGTCAAATAACCATCTTTTTTTTTTTTTTTTTTTTTAATTTGGGTTTTACTGCCCTTTCAAGAATATTTCACTTATATCAAGCCCATTGTTCATCAAAGGTGGGCAAAAAACCAGAGAACCCAGGGAAAAACCACCTGACCATCCGTAAGCAGAATTTAAATTGGCTTTTCCAAGTCACCCGAGTGAGGCTCAAACCACAGAAACCTAATGGACTAAGAGTCAGCTCTCTTATCCACTAGGCTACGGGGGCCCACCCATCTTATCTTGAGGTATGAAAGCCATGGCATCTTCACCAAATATGGAAAAAGGACGAAAATTTTGAATAATATTTACATAGGTTTATGCAATGAAAAGGGTTGCTAGAAGTCACAAAACAAATGAAAAAGCTAGACTAAGTTTAAAAACTGCAAAATTCTGAAAATCTCTCTTATGTTGACCCCTCACTCAGTACACATACCTATTTTCACAATACCATATTTACTATAAGTATTCGGACCCCTTAACTCCCTACCAAACTTGTTCTAAAACTTGAAAAGTACAATGTACAATCTGTTGTTGTGACTATAAATTGCTGGATGACTGGCAAACAGTGTAGATCCTGATTAGATGCCACATTCTGTGGCATCTCATCTGGGTCTACATTGTTTGCTCAGGCCTGTCTATCCAAATATTTAAGGTAAATACGGTACAGTGTCTGTATATTGTGAGGGAACATGACCTTTCAAGGAAGGTAACTCTTTCAAAATTGATTTGGTTCCTCTTCCAAGAGGTATACCCTTCAAGAGGAGCAAAATTTTTCCTTTAGCTCTGTAATTTTGCATGCATTTTTGTCATCTGGATTTTTATTTAAAAAATAACTTTTTCAAAAAGACCTTACAGGAATACCATCAGTGTGTCAACCAGTTTGGATCCAGATCAGGCCCGACATTTTGTTGGGCCTGATCTGGGTCCAAACTGTTTGCAAAGGTTATCAACAGAGGACAAAAGTCGCCACTAGCAGGAAAAGAGTTAAGATTAGCCCCCTTCAAAAATGACTTACTGTGCAGGAAAGCAAACAGGAAGTCACAAAATTCCTCTCAATTGTAAAAACTTGCAGAAAATCTACAGTGTAAACAACCTATGTCATCAACATTGTGATTGCACATAGCTGTGACTGTAACATTTATTCGGTTCATGGCAAAATCACAAAAAATGCATAATGCTGCAGAAAATCACAAAGTGTGCGAAATATGTCCAGTTCAGTACTGTATCTTACCAAATATGCTAACTATATACATAATCTAGTTATTGTAGATACTTCAACCAAATATAATGCTTAAATTGTAAGTGTTATAGATGATCTAAGTATCTGTATAATTACTGACGGATTTTTCGAATGGGAGTATATATATATATATATATATATATATATATATATATATATATATATATATATATATATCTATCTATATATATATATATATATATATATATATATATATATATATATATGACAGTGAGTTTGATGCACTAAGTGAATATTCAGAATTTCATAATGCCCAAATTAGTTCAGCAAGATTCCATAAAACTAGTTTCTAACGAAAATATGTGTCTTTTGTTTGTGTTGAGGTTTTACGGCCCAGTCAACCCAATGGGGTCATGTCGAGCGCTGTCAGTTTACCTAACCACACGTTTACTTGGCAGGCTTAGTCCTCTAAGGGGTTAACCAGTATTGTGCACATTCTTTGGCCAGAAACTGACAACTGCCCTTCTTGAATCAGCGGAAGGGAGGGAATGACCGTAGAAAATATTTCATGATCAATCTCCACGAAAGAATGTTGCCGACCTCGGCGCATCCAACTGACCCACAGAGGACAGCAAAAATATGTGTCTTCATCATCGAAATGACGTAGGTTGTATATAAGCGGTGATATAGTAAGCATATTAAGTCCCTTTAAAATGCAGATATTGCGTAATATTCAGGGTAAGTCTACGGCAACTCCTTTCCAAGAATCTGCTCCATTATGGGCCACGCTTTGCAGACAGTAAATCAGTAATATGCTCTTATTTCTTTTTTGTTTCCCTGAAACTCCACTATAACCATCTCACAGAGTAAATTAAATGGCCATAGCGGACCAGACAAGGTACTTTTTCAACTAGAAATTGTCAATATTTTTCTTATTAAACACTCCATGAAAACCTATATTGTGGGTACTCATTAGAAGTGCCTCACTGAGGCACTTCTAATGAGTACCCACAACATAGTTTCCATGGAGAAATAAGAAAAATATTTTCCTGATACCCTTTCTTATCTGGAGCAATGATGCCTATTTTCAGAATAAATGAAGACAATTATTTTGTAATGGCACCTGCCAATGCAAGTCTGTATTGAAGTGAAGATGAAAGTAGCAGATTTTGTTTGTAGTCTGTAGTTCTGCATTTACCCTAGACATTGGAAGAATTCAACTCTTTCAACTACCTTAATTACTGCTTCTAAAATTTAAAAACTGCTGGATGAGTGGCAAACAGTGCAGATGCTGATCAGATAACAAATCTACAGGTATCTGGACACCCACCCAAACTCCTTATCTTACTTGTTCTAAAAAAATGATGATGATGATGACAGGTCTAGATAAGACAGTGTATCAGGCAAATAATTCTCTTATTTCTCAACGAAAACATATGTTGTGGGTACTCATTAGAAGCACCTCGGTGAGGCGCTTCTAATGAGTACCCACAACATATGTTTTCGTCAAGAAATAAGAAAAATATAGATACTTTTTGGTTGAAAAAAGTGCCTTATCAAGAGCTATGTGATGATGATGATGATGATGATGATGATGATGATGATCTGGTATTTAACATCTCTTTCAACATTACCTTAGTCATATTGAGCTGATGAAATCTGAATTCTGTCTCTAGTAGGATTTGTGATCCGAAGTGGGCAGCAGTAACAGTTTAAATATTTCTGCTCTGACACAGATGTTTCTCCCCAAAGCTGATGGTTTGTTTTACTACCTTTGAAGTGTCTACAAGACTGCTGGATGAGTAGCAAACAGTGTAGACCCTAATCAGATGGCTAACACTATCTACACTGGGTCCACACTGTTTAAGAGACCTGTTTGACTGTGTGACTGCCAATACTTAGGATATAGATATGGTAGAATGGTAAAAATTTCAGTAGATTACATTTTGAAAAAAATTTTTTTTTTTTTTTTTGTTTTGTTTTCCAGCAAATAGGCATTGACATTTCAACCAAATTCTCTCCTAAATATGTTTCTTATTAAATTTGTTCCAGAAAATAAACATTGACATTTCATGCAAATTGTCTGAGACAATTTGCATGAAATGTCAATGTTTATTTTCTGGAACATATTAAATAAGAAACATGTTTACAAGAGAATTTACTTGAAATGTCAATGCCTATTTTCTGTGAAAAATAAGAAAAAGACTTCAAAATTATGTCTGTTGAATTTTTATCCAGCATACAAAACATTAAATTGTAAACTTTAACATTTATTATCCTTCTCAAGAAGTGCCAACAGACAGAGTAATATAAATGCTTTTCAAACTATATAGGGTGCATCATTTTTTTTAATTCCCATGGTAATTTTTCTCTTCTTACTTATCCTCATTTTCCTTAATGATCTACATACTGGATAGATACAGCAGACAACATTTTGAAGAAAAAAAAAAAAAATCTTATTTTTCCCAGAAAATAAGTTTCAAAATTTCATGCAAATGTCCAGTGAGACAATTTGAATCAAATGTCAATTCCTATTTTCTGGAGAAAAAAAAAGGGGGGAAAAATATCTATTTGTCTTCTACTGAATTAGACCAGTGAGTGGTAAAGGTTAAAAGCTCATCTATTCAGCTCCAAGGAAAAGCTAGGAAAAACAGATTAGGTATTGCTTAGTATGTATGAAAAAATCCCCATTTAATAAGAAGCACTAATAGATTAATAGAAGAAATGGAAGTGGCAGACAGAAATCACTATGTCAGAGAACGAAATGAGTGAGTGATATATAAATGAGTCGTGCCACAGGAAAAGTGGTCTTTGTGGCACATGCAGACACTGCAGGCCAATCACTGATGTGTGCAGTGACCCAGCTAGTGTGCAGGGTCTTTGCTGTTTGCTCCCAGAATCATTCAATATTGTAGAATAAATCTATGTGTATACCAGATGCACTTATCAGATAGTGCGACTTTGCTGACGGACTTAATAGATCTTTGTTGTTCATATATATTCCACAGACCCCTTTTCTTATATGATATGCAACGTCTTAAAAGGTTCCTTATGCCGTATGCAATCAGAGAAGGTCCAGATAAGTTTGCGCACATATGTACTCCTCTCTGGGCATTCTCTGTGCATCGACATATATTATCCATTGAATCTGTAAGCAAGCAACATTCAAGGCCCAGATCAGCCTGTGCAAATGCACAGGCTGATTTGGGTCTGCATTGCCCACAAAATGCAAAAGGGCCCTTTTCGTGCATTCCACATCATATGGCCTGGCTCAAATTAATGCAAATGAGTTTTTCTTCTTTTATCCCCAAGAATCCTGATTATGGTATATGAAATTCTCACACTACCTTATTGAGAAGGGTTATCTAGATTTACAGGTCAAACTACTTATTACCCTTATGAACCTTCTTGTTTGTGATAATGCTGAACTTCTAATTATTCTGAATTAATCTTACTTAACCCTAGCTGAAAATACCACATAAATAGCTGTATGTATACTGGCTGAACGAAAAAGCTTTTTTCTGGATCTTGGCTGAGCTGTTTCTGAATTTTTCAGCATAACCATCAGGTTCTGAAGAAATCAGAATTCTGCTGCTTTCTAAACTTTTGCTGAACATTGTCAATGAACTGTACAGCTGATTGGTTAGTTTGGAGTTTTAACAGCCAAGTCAATACTATTAACCCTTGTCCTGCTGAAAAAATTAAGATGCCACACCCATTTCTAATTTTCAACCAATCAGATTACTTCATCCAGATTGTTGATATAAATTCACATACTTAATGGCAAACAGTGCAGATCCAGAAGCCAACTGATCTGGATCTACACTGTTTGCAAAGGCAGGACATATCAGGGTTCTGCAGGACTAGGGCTAAGGTCAATTATCAAGCCAGTTAGTTTACCTAATCACTTAGGGTGATTGGGTGTGGTGAAGGTGTCGGTTATCTTACGTTACCGGGGCATCCAACTGATATTGGCTTCCAGTTGAGCAAGACCTGCTATCCTTGTAAGAGGTTAAGGGTAGAGGGAGAATGTTTTTATTTTCTTCAGTTTCTTCACTTTCATTCCTATTCCTCTTTCTTCCCTGTCCTTCTCTTCCATCTCCTCTACTACCGCTTCTATCTCTTTTCTCCCTTTCTCTGGAAGATGACACAAAATGACCCACAAGGGTTGACATGTTGTTAAACCCCAACACGATCAATTACCTAATCACACTTTTCCTGGGCCAGCTTAGTCCTCTAAGTAGTTGACCAGTACTTGCGGACATTCATTCACCTTAAACTGATAACAGCCTTTCTTGATCTGAATTGTACAGCATTTCCCTTATGAAGGATTATGTCTGAATTTTGGCTGACCATCTGACTTATTCAGAAGGAAATACAATTACGTTGCTTGTGGGTGCATTCCCTTCAAATTTTGTTTCTTCAGCAGAACATCAGCAAAAGCACAAAAGGTGACTGGCTGAAAGTGTAATTCATCTTGTATTGGTATAAATGACTAGCAGGATGACTTATTGAAACAAATTAAGAACTTACATAACAAAAGTATTCCCTTTTTTCAATTTTTCTATTTTTAATCTTTAATACATATGGTTTGAGTTGAAGTTTAATGTCAGCCCTGAGTCAACACTGTTAAAGTTATGTTAACCTACTCACACTTTACCTCAGCAGGCCTCTAAGCATTTAACCATTATTTTGTGCACATACAAATGCCAGCAATTGAAACTAGAGGCCCAAGTGGGTCAGAAATTGCTCACCTGGATTATGCTGATCATGATATGTTACACTGTGCCATAGTGGCTATCTTGGCTATCAGATCAGATTGCCCTTAGCAATCCAGAATCTGACATTGTTTGAAGTGTTTCAAGATTGCCACCATGGCTGCCATCTTAGATATTGGAACTGAATGATTTAGCAAGTCTGAATCTCCATGTCATCCCCAATGCCTCCCATCAAGTTTCGGCTCAATCTGACTTACTATGGGAGGAGATGTGGTTTGAAGAATTTCAAGATGGCAGCCACGGCAGCTATCTTGGATATTGGAACAGAACAATTTTAGCAATTCTGAATTTCCATAAAACCCCAATGCCTCCCATCTAGTTTAAGCTCAATCAGACTTACCATTCTGGAGCAGATGTAATTGAAGACTTTCAAGATGGCTGCCATGGCGGCCACCTTGGATATCAGAACGGAACCATTCTAGCAGTTCTAAATCTCCATGCTGCCCAGATGCCTTCCACCATGTTTCCACTCCATCCGACTTACTGTTCGGGAACAGATAACAATTAAAGACTTTTAAGATGGCCACCATGATTACCATCATATATATAATTCTGATGGAGATGTCAAAAATGTGAAATGATACTGAAGGACATACTGATGAGGGATGGACCACAGTCAACAGACCACAGCGAAAGTGACCTGGACCAAAGCTCTTGGTGAGCTAACAATTGAAGAGCTATAAGTTGGCTACTGTGGCAGCAATTGCGGATATCATAACAAAATGGTTTTAGCAATTCTGAATCTCCATGTCGCCCCAATGGCTCCCACCAAATTTTAGTTCAGTCTGACTAAATACCATTCAGGAGCAGATGAGGTTTGAAGATTTTCATGATGGCCATCTTTGATATCGTAACAGAACGATTTTAGCAATTCTGAATCTCTGTGTTGCTCCACTGCCTCTCATTAAGTTTTGGGCTTTTTTAGCAATTCTAAATCTCCATGTCACCCCAATTCCTCCCACCAAGTTTGGGCTCGATCCAATTTACCGTTTGGGAGCAGACATGGTTTGAAGATTTTCAAAACACCTTGGGGGCCATCTTGGATATCAGAACAGAACCATTTTAGCATTTCTGAATCTCTATGATGGCCTCCCTGGCTGCCATCTTGGATAGCCAAATGGAACAATTTTAGCAATTCTGAATCTCTATGTCGCTCTGATGTTTCTCATCAAGTTTCAGCTAAATCCGACTTACGGTTATCTGAAGAATTTCAAGATGGCCGTTGGATATTGGAATGGAACCATTTTAGCAATTCTGAATCTCTATGTCACTACGATGCCTCCCATCAAGTTTCGGGTCAATCCAACTTTTGGTTTGAAAGGAGATGCATCTGAAGAATTTCAAGATGGCCGCCATCTTGGATATCGGAACGGAACAATTTTAGCAATTCTTAATCTCTATGTCACTCTGATGCTTCCCATCAAGTTTCGGCTAAATCTGTCTTACAGTTTGGGAGGGGATGTCGTTTGAAGAACTTCAAGCTCTTGGATAACCGAACTGAATGATTTTAGCAATTCTGAATCCCTATGTGGCTCTTGGATAACAGAACGGAATGATTTTTGCAATTCTGAATCTCTATGTTGCTCCGATACCTCCCATCAAGTTTCAGCTCAATCCGGCTTATGGTTTGGGTGGAGATGTCGTTTGAAGAATTTCAAGATGGCCACCATCTTTGATATTGGAACAGAATGATTTTAGCAATTCTGAATCTCTATGTCGTTCTGATGCCTCCCATTAAGTTTCAGTTCAATCTGACTTATGGTTTGGGAGGAGATGTCGTTTGAAGAATTTCAAGATGGTCGCCATGGCGACCATCTTGGATATCGAAATGGACCCATTTTAGCAATTCTGAATCTCCATGTTGCCACAATGCCTCCCACTAAGTTTCAGCTCAATTCATGGTTCTGGAGGAGATGTCAAAAATGTGAAAAGCTAACGACAGACGACAGACAACAGGCCATGGCATAAGCTCCAGGTGAGCTAACCAGCTAACCAGTAGAAGGGAATAATGACTGTAGCAGTTATTTCACCATCTGTGAATCTCCATGACTGTTTAAAAGGCCAAGCTGGGATTCAAACTTGCATTTAACCCCTAGATCTGCAGTCTGATGCACTACAACTGTGCTACGGAGTCTAATGTAAAAATATGATCATGATGGTCCTATATCGCTCACCTAAGCAAACAGATTTGCATACTTACTGTTGAAGTTTCAGCCAAGTTCACTGCTTTAAGATTTTTGTATACATTTTATAGCCCTGGCCCCCAGTGGCCAAGTTCTTTTAATGCATCATGACAGCTTGAACTGAATCTTGAAAGAGGGTTACCAAAGGAACATTTCTGCCAAGTTATACTGAAATTGGTCCAATGGTTTGTGAAGATTTTTAAAGTGTTTTATATAGCTATATGGGGAAAATAAGCCCCACTCCCTAATGGCCATGTTTTTTGACAAATCATGACAGCTTGAACAAACTTGGCAGAGGGTCACCAAAGGAACATTCCTGCCAAGTTATACTGAAATCGGTTCAGTGGTTTCTGACAAGAAGATTTTTAAAGTTTTCTATTAGATATATAGGGAAAATAAGCCCCACCCCCTAGCAGCCATGTTTTTTGACGAATCATGATTGCTTGAACAATCTTGGTAGTGGGTCACCAAAGCAACATTCTTTCCAAGTAATATTGAAATCAGTCAGGTGGTTTCTGACAAGAAGAATTTTAAAGTTTTCTATACAGAAATATATGGAAAATAAGCCCCACACCCTGGCGGCCATGTTTTTTGACGTATCATGAGGGCTTGAACAATCTTGGTAGAAGGTCACCAAAGCAACATTCCTGCCAAGTAACATTGAACTCGGTCTAACGGTTTCTTATGAGAAGATTTTTAAAGTTTTCTTTATAGCCCCGCCCCCTAGAGGTCATGGTTTTTGACAAATCATAACGGCTTGAATAACTTTGGTAGAGGGTCACCAAAGAAACATTCCTGCCAAGTTATACTGAATCGGTCCTGTGGTTACTGACAAGAAGATTTTTTAAGTTTTCTATATAGATATATTGGGAAAATAAGCCCCGCCCCCTGGCAGCCATGTTTTTTGACGAATCACAATTACTTGAACAATCTTGGTAGAGGGTCATCAAGGAAACATTTCTGCCAAGTAATAATGAAATCGGTCCAGTGGTTTCTGACAAAAGGATTTTTAAAGTTTTCTAAAAAGATATATATAGAAAATAAGCCCCTCCCCCTGGCGGCCATGTTTTTGACGAATCTTGACTGCTTGAACAATCTTGGTAGAGGGTTACAAAAGAAACATTCCTGCAATGTTATATTGAAATTGGTCCAGTGATTTCTGACAAGAAGATCATTAAAGTTTTCTATATAGATATATAGGGAAAATAAGCCTGGCCCCTAGCGGCCATGTTTTTTGACAAATCATGACAGCTTGAACAATCTTGGTTGAGAGTCATCAAGGAAACATTTCTGCCAAGTAATAATGAAATCGGTCCAGTGGGATTTTTAAAGTTTTCTAAATGGATATATATAGAAAATAAGCCCCGCCCCCTGGCGGCCATGCTTTTTGACGAATCATGACTGCTTGAACAATCTTGGTAGAGGGTTACAAAAGAAACATTCCTGCAATGTTATATTGAAATTGGTCCAGTGATTTCTGACAAGAAGATCATTAAAGTTTTCTATATAGATATATAGGGAAAAAAAGCCTGCCCCCTAGCTGCTATGTTTTTTGACAAATCATGACAGCTTGAACAATCTTAGTTGAGGATCACCAAAGAAACATTTCTGCCAAGTTATATTAAAATTGGTCCAGTGGTTTCCGACAAGAAGATTTTTAAAGTTTTCTATATAGATATATAGGGAAAATAAGCCCCACCCCCTGCTGGCCATGTTTTTTAACGAATCATGACGGCTTGAACAATCTTGATAAAGGGTTACAAAAGAAACATTCTTGCAATGTTATACTGAAATCGGTCCAGTGGTTTCTGATGAGAAGATTTATAAAGTTTTCTATATAGATTTATAGGGAAAATAAGCGCCGCCCCCTGGTGGCCATGTTTTTTCACAAGTCCAAATGGCTTGAACAACCTTGGTAGAGGATCACCAAAGGAACATTTCTGCAAAATTATATTGAAATTGATCCAGTGGTTTCTGACAAGAATATTTTTTAAGTTTTTAGTTTTAAAAATCTATTTTTAGCTCCTGTGACCTAGATATGCAATGGACCAGAACCCTTTGAATAACTTTGAAAGAGGACCAATCAAGGATCATCCCTGTGAAGTTTGGTCAAAATCCAATCAGTGGTTTAGGGGGAGATGTTTAAAAATTGTGGACGGACGGACAGACAGACGACGACGACGGACGTGGGTAATCACAATAGCTCACCTTGAGACTTCGACTCAGGTGAGCTAAAAAGCAAAAACTATTTCTATAATATTTCATTGGATAAAAAAATCTTATTTATGGTCCTGAATTTTACAGTACAACAAGAGATTATAGTCTGAGCATTCATGCCATTAGCATCAAACATAGTTACCAATAAGAGGGGGTATTCGCACGAGTTTTCTTATTTCTCAATGAAAACATATCCTGTGGTGCTCATTAGAAGTGCCTCAGTGATGTGCTTCTAATGAGTACCCACAACACATGTTTTTGTCTAGAAATAAGAGAATTATCAATACTTTTCTCTTGTAAAAAAAAAAATCTTATCTGAAGCGATGATCAAATTACAATTTGGAGCATCATGCCAATTATAGACAATTACCATTTTGAGTCATTGAACTATCACTCTGTTATTACAAAGATGAGATTAATCGCTACACCTGTTTAATGTGCTGCAGACTTTTCATTCTGGTACATTGTAGAGCTCAAACTAACTTACAGGCTGATTTCTTATGATATACATTTCAGATAAAACTAGAAATGTGTCAATATGACACAGATGCCCCCGCCGAGGGCAATCCTCACCCACACGCAGGCATTTTGCAAAAAATGAAGTTGAAAAAAGGGCCATAACTGTCATAATAAATGGCAGATTTTACCCTAAATCGAACTTGACATATATTTTATGATCATATACTTGTGTACAAAATATGAATCCAATACACCAATCTTTTTTAAAAAAATATCAAAAAGAAAACTCCCATAATAATGGGTGGATTTTACCCTAAATTGAACTTGGCCTCTATTTTATGAAAAAAGGGCCATAACTCCAAAAATAATTGGTGGATTTTACCCTAAATCGAACTTGACCTATATTTGATAATTATATGCTCGTGTATAAAATATGAATCCAATTCACAAATCCTTTCAAAATTTTGTAAATTTTCCATTTTTGGCTAACTCCTCCAACAGCTTGATCAAATGTAAACTGTTGGAGGAGTTAGCCGAAAATGAAAAATTTACAAAATTTTCAAAGAGGCATAACTGCTAATATATGGTGGACTGTAACTTAGAAACAACCTGAGCTGCTCCACATCATGGTCTAACTATAAATCAAGTTTTAGCTTGATCAGATGTAAACTGTAGGAGTTAGCGGGAAACAAAAAAATTAACAGAAATATTCAAAGGGGCATAACTCTGCTAATATTTGGTGGACTGTAACCTCGAAACAATATGCACTGCTCCACATCAAGGTTTAACCATAAATCAAGTTTGATCAGATTTTAAACTGTAGGAGGAGTTAGCCAGAAACAAAAAATTACAGAAATTTTCAAAAGGGACATAACTTTGCTAATATTTGGTGGACTGTAACTTCGAAACAATATACACTGCTCCACATCATGGTCTAACTATAAATCAAGTTTTAGCTTCATCAGCTGTAAACTGTAGAAGGGGTAAGTCGGAAACAAAAAATATAAAGAAATATTCAAAGGGGCACAACCCTGCTAACATTTGGTGGACTGTAACCTCAAAATAATATACACTGCTCCACATCAAGGTCTAGCTTTAAATTAAGTTTCAGCTTGATAAGATGTACACTGTAGGAGTTAGCTGGAAACAAAAAATGTACAGAAACTGACAAAGGGGCATAACTCAGCAAATATTTGGTGGGCTGTAACCTCGAGACAATATCCGCTGCTCCACATCATAGTTTCTAACTATAAATCAAATTTCAGCTAGATTGGATGTAAACTGTAGGAGGAAATAGCCACAAACAAAAAACTGACAGAAATTTTCAAAGGGATATAACTCTGCTAATATTTAGTGGACTTGTAACCTGAAAACAACATGCACTACTCCTCATCATCATGGTCTAACTTTAAATCAAGTTTCAGCTTAATTGGATGTAAACTGTAGGAGGAGTTAGCCAGAAACAAAAAAGCTTACGAACGTATGGATGGACGCCAGACCCTGTAATATAATACATATACATTCCCTTTTTCAAATGGGCATGTACAAAAAAAAAAAATTCAAAGTTGTAATCTGTACTCTGTATGCAAGGAGTTAAATAACACTAGAATTCCTTATGAAAATCCATACACCAAAATTCTCAAGCAAACGAAACTGAAATACAAACAAAACTGAAATACTCTGCAGGATGTCACAAAGTGTGATATATTACATTGTCCAGACAAAAATTCCAGTAATGCGTAAAAAAAAAAAAAAGCTGTGTTTCTACTAACCTGACCAACCTTGTTTCAAACACCCGACTGCTATTTTTATCAATAAAACTGTGAAATAAAAAAGTAAAGCACCGACCCTCAACAAAATACCTGTATTTTCACAAAATTACAGGCCCGAACTGTTCTTTTCTGGAGAAAAAATAAAAAAAAGTTTCTCCTACCTACCGCCCAATTTTTTTTTTTCAGCATGTTAGCGGAAACACAGCTGTTTTTTTTTATGCCTAAATAGACTGCAGTCAAAACTCCTTCTCCAAAGGAGCACTGGGCCATGACAAAAAACATCTGCAAAATTTCAAAAAGAACTGTCTAAATCAAAGCACCGAGAGTGCTGATGGTGGCGGTTTCCTTAATTTCTATAAGCCTCTAGACTACATATCATCTGTACTTTCATTTTGTTCAATATTTCTTGATATGTAACTAAAGCAATGCCATTTTCGCTACACCGTATATGCATTCTGCACAATTCAGAGTAACTAGTTTCAGTATCATTAATATTTGATCCACATCACTGTGGTTCTGAACCCCTTTTAACCACATTTTTATTTAATTTCCCTGAACTGTGTACAGTAACATTATTTATAATCAGATAACACAGTTTTTTTTTGTTTTTTTTTTTGGTTTTTTTTTGTTTTTTATTTTTCAAGTATGAAATACTTCCATGTTACTTATTTCTTAAAGGACTGAAAGGATTGTAAGTTGTGGGTATTCACTACAACTACCCTATCAATAACTTTCAAATAAGTACCAACAACATATGTTTTGTGTAGAAATTATAATTAAGAAGATAATCTGGATAATCATCTAGAGTGCTTAAATGTACATAGTTCTGGCCTTTTACCGTTTACCGTCTGTTATTCCATCCATTTGAGGAGTCATTATGTCCATTCTATTATATATATATATATTGTATCTAGAAACAAACAAGAGCTCTACAAGCAGAGGCATCATATGCCCTTAGCAAGTAATAAGATGTAGCACATATGGGGACTACTGTGCAATTCTGTGCTCCAGACCTGTGTAAATTTGTTAGTGGAGTTAGCTGGAAACCAAAAAATTACCAAAAAATTCAAAGGGACATAATGCTGCTACTATTTGTTGGACTGTAATTTTGGAATAATATCTGCTGCTCCACATCCTGGTCAAACTACAAATCAAGTTTCAGCTTGATTGGATGTAAACTATATGAGGAGTTAGCCAGGAACAAAAGATTAACAGAATTTTAAAAGGGGCATAACTCTGCTAATATTTGGTGTACTGTAACCTCCTAATAATATGCGCTGCTCCACACCACGGTCTAACAATAAATCGCTTTTCAGCATGATTGGATGTAAACTATAGAAGGGGTTAGCCAGAAATGCAAAGTTTATGGAAATTTTTAATGGGGCATAACTCTGGTAATATTTGATATTTGGTAACCTCAAAATAATATGTGCTGCTCCACATTATATTCTTATTATAAATCGAGTTTAAGCTCAGTGTAAGTATTTACAAAGTTTCAGTTTGATCAGGTGTAAACTATGGGAGTTAGCCAGAAACGAAAAGATTATAGAATTTTCAAAGGGGCATAGCTCTGCTAATATACGGTGGACTGTAACCTCAAAATAATGTGCCCTGCTCCACTTCATGGTGTAACTATAATCAAGTTTCAGCTTGATCCAATGTAAACTGTAGCAGGAATAAGCCGGAAACAAAAAATGTACAGAAATTTTCAAAGGGGCATAACTGCCAATATTTGGAGAATTGTAACCTTGAAATAATTTGCGCTGCTCCACATCATGTTCTTACTATAAATCAAGTTTAAGCACGATCAAATGTAAACTGTAGGAGGAGTTAGCTGGGGAAGTGAAAAATTTACTGAAAATTTCAAAGGAAAATAACTCTGCTGATATTTGGTGGACTGTAACCTCGAATACATATGAGCTGCTCGATATCATGGTCTGACTATAAATCAAGTTTCAGCTTGATCCGATGTAAACTGTAGGAGGAGTTGGCCAGAAACAAAAACTTTACCGAAATATTCCAAGGACATAACTCTGTTAATATTTGGTGGAGTGTGGCCTAAAAACAACATGCGCTGCATCACATCATGGTCTACCTATAAATCAAACTTCAGCTTGATCGGATGTAAACTGTAGGAGAAGCTAGCAAGAAACTAAAACATTTAGTGAAATTTTCAAAGGGTCATTATTCTGCTAATATTTGATGGACTGTAAGCTCAAACAAATATGCACTGTTCCACATCATGGTCTAACTGTAAATCAAGTTTCAGCTTGATCCTATGTAAACTGTAGGAGGATTTAGTCAGAAACGAAAAGTTTACTGAAATTTTCAAAGGGACATATCTCTGCTAATATTAGGTGGACTGTAACCTTGAAATAATATGCACTGTTCCACATTATGGTCTAAGTATAAATCAAGTTTCAGCTTGATTGGATGTAAACTGTAGGAGGAGTTAACTGGAAACAAAAAACTTACAGGAATTTTCAAAGGGGCATAATCCTGTTAGTATTTGGTGGACTGTAACCCAGAAACATTATGTGCTGCTCCACATCATGGTCAATTTATAAACCAAGATTCAGCCTGATGGGATGTAAACTGTAGGAGGAGTTAGCTGGAAACAAAAAAGTTTATGGCTTCAGACCCCATAACCAAATACGCCCTGTTTGAAAAACGAGTATAATAAAAACAGTAGTGAGCTTAAAGATGTTCAGATGCATCCCCTAATTTCAGAATATTTCAAATTACGGTAAAGATATTGGCAAAATGAAAATTATGTTGAAAACCCCATTTAGAGATTCCTGAATGTTCAAAGTCTTAGTAACTGGTATTGCTATTTATACTTTGTAAAAAAGCTATCCCACAATACACTATCCTATGATGTCACTGATTCTTTTAGATTTTAAATCCTCATCATTTTATTCCAGACTGCTAATTTTAATTAAAAAAAAAAGTAAGTATTCTATTACTATTGATATTAAGACTTAAAATTTCAAGCTAGAATTTTTTTTTTTTTAAATTATGAAAACTAATTTAATTAAATTCCAAAAACATTTTTTTTAAATATGAAAAATGCAAGATACACGTTACTATGTTGGAAAAAAAATTACCAAGAACAAATTTATTTTTGATAATTACATTCCAAAGATCATTACAAAATACACATAAAACTTCAGTAAAATAATTTCAGACAATGGAATTTAAATTTTAGTTTGACATAAATTTGATTTCTCAAAATTAAATTGTATCAAACTAAATATGAAAATGTATAAGCACTGCATCCTAACAAAAAGGGAAGAGACCTTTTCTCTCTGTATACATTCTTTGAATATTTTCAAATCAAATTTTTTTAAAAGATTTTTGAAAAAAATTTCATAGGAACCACTGTTGTAAGTACATGTATTTGGAATATTTTCAAATTAAAGTTTTTAAAACATTTTTTTAAATTTTTCATAAAAACCAATGATGTAAGTATTTGGACTATTTCAGTAAGGTTTTCACCATTTGACTCGCTAGTCACATGTCTTTCTTTTTAGCACATATACAACCAAGTGAAATAAGAGGATGTGTCTGCTTGAAAAATATTTGTGGTTAAAATATGGTTTCACAAAATCCAAAATCAAGCTTCGAATTCAACTGTGATTTTTGTTTGTCTCAGCTCTCTGCACTCTTCATATATAAACAAGAGGACCATGGTGGTCATTAATGCTCACCTGTGCCTAAAAGGTCACTCAGTGTCTACAATATTCTTTAATCTGGAGGATATAACTCCAAAATATCCATGTCCTCCACTTCTGCAAGTTTAAGGAAGATCCAATTTTAACTGATGAAGCTATGCAGCAAACAAGTTTCTACTACCAAATACTGTCAGGGGAGATAACAAAAAAAAACCACAGCATCCAGAGTTGTGGTCCTTACATGCAACACACCTTTTTAACCTCATGTACAATTCTACCAAGTATCATCAATGTATCTTCCATGGCATTTAAGTTATGACAATCACATGGTTTCCACTGACAAATACTGTCAGGGGAGTGAACTCAAAAACTGCAGTATTCTAAGTTACAGTTTTTGTATACGACTAACCTTCTTACCTCCTGTTCAATCCTACCAAGTATTATCAATATATTTCAAAGGGTGTTGGACTTACAAGGTCTCTATTACCAAATACTGACACGGGAGATACCTAAAAAATTGCAGTACCTAGAGTTGTAGAGCTTGTACAAGACGCGTCTTCTCAATGTCTTGTACAATTCTCCTTAATATCATCGACATATCTGAAATGGTGTTGAAGTTATGGCAATTATAAGGTTTCCATTACCAAATACTGTCAGGGGAGATAACTAAAAACTGTGGCATCTAGAGTTGTGATTCTTTTGTGTGACATGCTTTCTCAACCTTATGTACAATCCTACCAAGTATCATCAATGCATCTGAAAAGATGTTGGGAGTTACCAAGATCACAAAGTTTCTATTAGGGGAGATAATTCTAGACCATAGCACCTGGAGTTGTAGTTTATGCAACACATCTTCTCAACCTCATGTACAATCCTACTGAGTTCAATCAATATATCTGAAAGGGTGTTGGAGTTATCAAATGCACAAGGTTTCTTTTACTAAATACTGTCAGGGCAGATGACTAAATAACTGTGGGACCTAGAGTTGTAGTTCTTATATGTGCCACACCTCAATTCTTTCAAAAGATTATGTTCTGGGAACTCAATGAAAGCATGCTACCAGGACGTTTCTAGAAGTCCTAGTTAGTACCCACAATATATGTTTACCAGGGGAAATAAGAAAATACGTACCTAAGCACTCCTTTAATCTGGAGCTCTGAAATGTAGACATTTCTTGTCGGATTCTCTTGATGTTAATACATTTTAAGATTTTTTTTTTTATCCATTTCAAAAGGTATAAATTATCTGACCAGCAAGAGAAACTGGGCCTAATTCAAAACCATATTATTTAAGTAGTTGTGGTCATGATACACTCAAATTACACAAACCTTATTCCAAACTCATAAATCTGTAAAATAATGATGAATCAGAATGTTCAGACCAACAGACATGGATCCCAGAATAAAGGGTATAATCAGGCATCCATGGACAGTAAGTCTTACTTGGTAAGCAAGCTTTGCCCACCATGCCCATAAGCCTGAACAAAAGACATGTAGGTAGAAGTGTTATGTCCGGGATTTTGGAAGTCTACTTATGAAATCAGCAAGAAAAGTAACCATTTCTTCAAATCAGAATATTTTCTGACTAATTTTTATGAGACAACTAATCTATCTATATTCTTTGCATTCATTACTGCTTTTGCCTGGCAAGAAATAGAAACAAAATACTGGGCCTATTTACACACACACACACATCGAATAACTTAAGCATGTGTCATAAATTAATGTATTCATTTCTTGAAAAGCTTAAATTATGGGGAATATTCACCAGATAATCTATTTATCTGAGGATTCTTGGTACTAATTCATTTAATAATGTAACTCTTATATAACTGGCAAGAAATAAGAACAAATACCTGTTTGCTTTAAAAAGTCCCAACGTGTTTCTTAATAAATGTGCTAAAATCTGATGACAAAATACAGCTGTATTGCATTATGCATATTCTGGTATATTTCCACAAGACAAATAATCAATTTGAGGATTTCTTGTGTTCATTTCAATTTGGAGAGTTAAACTCTGTATAAATATGAACAAATAAAAATCAAAATATAGCCTTACTCTTAAAAATGTACACTTAATATAGCTCAAACAAGTGGACAGGGTCACTTATACTGATATATCTGGACAAAATATTACAAATTGAGGCATAATCACTTATAAGTTATCGATTTTAAAGTTAACACATTATTTATTTTTACTTCGATTGCACAGAAAGCTCAGCAATCTTATGCACTTGTTCTATAAGTCATGGATGTTGGTGTTTCGTGAATGTGTGTTAGAGGAACCCAGATTACACAGGGAAAACCATCGACCAGCGCTACCCCACCCTGTTTTATGCCTGATCCTGGTGCCCCATAAATCCAATGTCGGCTGCAGTGAATTATTCACATTGGGCACCATTAAAGGAAACTAAGGAGGGAAAGTGTGTTGGATGCAGGACTGAAACCTGTGACCTCTGGCTTGCAAGTGCTCTACCCAACTGAGCTAACCTGATGGCTGTACCCCAAATCACCACACCAGGAATTTTTGATGCCTGAATAAAATTAATGTGTGTGTGTGTTTTGATGATTTTTTTTTTTTTTTTTTTTGATTTGGGTTTTATGTCTCTTTCAAGAATATTTCACTTATATCGAGCCGATCGTTCATCAAAGGTGGGCGAAAACCGGAGTACCCGGGGAAAAACCACCTGACCATCCGTAAGCAGAACATGGCTTTCCCACATGTAACCCGAGGGAGACTCAAACCACAGCAGTGAGAAATGATGAAATTTTAGTATCAGTTTATCTTAAAAATGTACACTTAATATATAGCTCAAACAAGTGGACAGGGTCACTTATACTGATATATCTGGACAAAATATTATAAATTGAGGCATAATCACTTATTAGTTATCGATTTTAAAGTTAACACATTATTTATTTTTACTTCGATTGCACAGAAAGCTCAGCAATCTTATGCACTTGTTCTATAAGGCATGGATGTTGGTGTTTTGTGAATGTGTGTTAGAGGAACCCAGATTACACAGGGAAAACCATCGACCTGTGCTACCCCACCCTGTTTTATGCCTGATCCTGGTGCCCCATAAATCCAATGTCGGCTGCAGTGAGTTATTCACATTGGGCACCATTAAAGGAAACTAAGGAGGAAAAGTGTGTTGGATGCAGGACTGAAACCTGTGACCTCTAGCTTGCAAGTGCTCTACCCAACTAAGCTAACCAGATGGCTGTACCTCCAATCACCACACCAGGATTTTATGATGCCTGAATAAGATTACTGTGTGTGTGTGTTTTGATGATTTTTTTTTTTTTTTTTTTTTTTTTTTTTTTTATTTGGGTTTTATGTCTCTTTCAAGAATATTTCACTTATATCGAGCCGATCGTTCATCAAAGGTGGGCGAAAACCGGAGTACCCGGGGGAAAACCACCTGACCATCCGTAAGCAGAACACGGCTTTCCCACATGTGACATGACCCGAGTGAGACTCGAACCACAGCGGTGAGAAATGATGAAATTTTAGTATCAGTTTACATTATAAATATATTTTGTATGCATATGCGTGTGCAGTGTTGGGGCCTAGAGGTTGACAAAACATGGAACTGTCATGGATTCATGGAATAACGGAAAGTTCCGAAAAAAGTACTGAAATGTCCGTAGTATTGGACTATAGTCACCCAAATGGTCCCCAAGCCTTGTACATGGAGTTAACAAAACACAAAAACATTGGCACTGTTGCATCTTCCAAATTGTATTTAGCATTCCCATTTACCCTCTGCAGAGGGGTTTTTATCCCCTCAAAATTTGTCTTATACCCCTAAATTTGAAAAGAGTAGTATACTACTTTACAATGGGCGTACAAAAAAAAGAGAACAGAGGAGATTTACCCCCAGTTTCAAAATGCAGTGGGAATCCTGATATTAACAGCAGTGCTTTCACTGAATTTCCAAGCAAGCCAGAATCGAGAAAAAAAAAACGTCTTTATATACAGGCCCACAAGATCCCACTACAATCTGATGTTCCAGTGCACAAAATGTCAGCATTGGTTCCATCCAGAGTGCCAAGATATCAAACTGAAAGCATGCCAGTTGAAACATTCAAGAACTGTTGGATGTTTTGAATGTTGACTAAAATGAAAACTTGCATGTAGCAACTGAGTAAATGTTATCAATTTATTCTAATGGATCTATTTCCTTTCAAATTCTCTGTTAATACTACTAATGAATGTCTTTTCTAGCGACTGACTTTGCTCCTTTTTCCCTGCCTTGCACTTAATACTTTTCATGCATATGTGTATCTCGGATACACTACGGAGCTTCCATGGAACTTTATCATATCACTGATACAAAATTTAAATGACTGACAGACCTTGACCACGGAACTTTCATGGATTCATGGAGTTTTTACGGATTCACTGAAGTTCCTTAAACTCATAGAACTTTCACAGATTTACAGACAGTTACAATAACTCTTGTCATATAAATTTAGCAAAAGATGAGTGATAAAATAAAATCCCCATATAAACACAAAAAATCTTCGGGGTATAACCATAACAACTCCAAACATTCCATATAAAATGCCATTTACCTGTTTTTTCATGGGCAGTATCAATTAGATTTTGAGGGTCCCAAATTTTGTTTTGTACTTTTAAAGCTCATAAATTTTTCCTGATAACTGAGAATTAGAATGTAGGTCAACAATATTTCAGTCATTAACGATATTGCCTCCAGATTTGTGGAACTTTTACCCAACATGATCACATGATGAACTCAGGTCCTGCTTAAGCAGGTCTGCCTTGGAGGCTACAGGCAGCTCATCTACTTCGCGGGCCCCAATGGGTGGGGGCCGTGGTTCCTGAATATCCGATAATTAGTGAACCTCGGTAATAGGCATCTCACTGACGATACACTAACCGTTGGCCTCCTGAAACGCATTTTACTGCTTCAGGAATTTTGCTGGAGATCTTGAAACTTTTCTGCTTTTCGGACGTTATTTTTAGCGAGCCTATACATGAACTACAAAAAAATCTTCGAGAAAATATAATTTCTATCGAAGAAAATTATTACTATAACCGATATCAGTGTGATTGGGTCGGACGATTCACAGTTTTCTTAGTATCCGGTATATCTGGAAGGCACAAAGTGACAGGCACAGTGGCCTGGTGGCCACAGGATAGTAATACCGCAAAAATGTAAATAAAACGTTATTTTTATTTATTTATATATATATATATATATTTTTTTTTACTTATTTATTTTGTCAAAAAATATTTATAAATAATTTTCATAAATACATATATTAAAGCGAACGTTTAGGAAAAACGTGCTGCTAAATACATATGTAACCGCACTGTACTTTACTTTTTCGAAAATATTCATGCGAAGTGATTTCGGCCGAAACTGTTTATGGTGAATAGCCTAAAAAACTGCTGATGCTTTATCACATATTTATACCTTTCTTTGATACACTTTCGGAAACTTTCGCAGAATTTTTTGCATCAATTTTCAAATTCTCTGCCTCAGAAGGTTCTGGAGGCTGAATCAAGTTCCACCGTTTGTTTATTTTGACTGGTTCCCTCACCCAACAGCTCAATACTTCACATATAGAACACAGGAAACCAGTTAATTGTTTATTCGGTTTATATTCGTCCGCCGAGATTGCGCTCAACATCATTAAATTATTATTTCTTCAAAAGTTTGAAGTTTTCTTTGTTTTGTATATTAGGTCGCTCTTTATAATTATCAGAGTGTAGAAGGCTTACATGTTTGAATGCAGAATTAAGCGACATCAGCGTCAGTATGGAACTACTTTTTAGGAAGTTATTAGGTTTGCAATTTTGAGAAGACGGATTGTAGAAATTCCATATAGTAAATTTGGGGGCGGTAAACCGTCACCAAAAACTGTAGGTGGAGTTGCATCCACAAGGTACCCAGACTATCCATACTATTTGAGCTCAAAAAATGACTACTGTTCAAAACCCAGAAAATGTGACAAAGGCACATGCATAACTTCAGACCACGACAAAAACACCTGCTATGTTTCAAAAAGAACCATCCACAACTGTAGGATAAGTAGTGCATCCACAATACAAATACCTTTTCTATATAATTTGAGCTTTATACTATTTGAGCTTAAAAAAAAAATTCCTAAGTTCAAAATGCCGAAAAAGTATTAAAAAATAATTGTAGGAATATACCAAATGCACATGCATATCTTCAGATCATGACAAAAAGACCCGCAAAGTTCAACAAGAACTTTCCACAACTATAGGAGGAGTTGCGACCACAAATTAGCCTGGAAACCCATAACTCCGTTCACCCAAGGTTTAGCAATTCTGCTTTCAATCTTTTGTTGCCAGAATGATTTTCTGCATATTTTTTTTTTAAACATTTTACTAAATGTCTATGAGGATCTCAAAACTAAAGAAAATAAAAATCACATCTTTAATTTCTATAACCTCCTTAAAATCAATGGGGTGTTTAGGACATGTTCTCATAACTCCGTTCACTCAAATTTACTTGCTTATCACAAGATTTAACCAGGTGCATTCTATGCATATTTTACATGATGAGCATTTTATTTAGACTATAACTGTTCTAAATTGTTGATACTGTTTACATTCAGATTTCATATGCTTGTCAGCAATTAGTGATATTTATTTAGGCTACCCACTAAATATTTACCAATTTGGGACACTTTATTATTTTTTTGCATAATATTGATAGTTAAAACTGGTTTTCTTCATCTTCAGTTGTAATGTTAGTTCTTTTCTATCAATTTTAATGTGAAATAAATTTAAGAAAGATTCCTTTTTACGTTATTCAAAAAAGAGGGTGAACAGAGTTATGAGAGTGAACAGAATTATGAGAACAGGCCATACTATCTACACTATTTGAGCTCAAAAAATGATTTAGTTCAAAACCCAGAAAAAGTGACAAAAAATAATTTCAGGTAAATACCAAAAGCACATTCATATCTTCAGACCATGACAAAACACCTGCAAAGTTTCAAAGAGAATCATCTACTACTGTAGGAGGCGTTGTGTCCACAAGGTAACTAATTAACTCTCAGAGTGGGACTTACAAGGTTACAGATTTGACTCCTCCGTCAGAAGGCTATAACCACGCCTCTGCGTAAATCCTTAGACAAACAATATCTTGATACCTGTATTTGTCAATGAAAACTGCATTCGTACCTGTATTTATCAATGAAAAAGTACATAGGTAATATTGTTTGTCTAAGCAATAACATTAACCGTTAACTGGTAAGCTGTTTTGGTTGGTCAGATTTTGGTGTCATTTACTGGTCAGGTGATTTCACGGAGGACTCAATTACAGAAAGCTGAATACCATGTCCCCTCGCTTTTCTATGAAAAGGCGGGGCACAAAAACATTCTATATCAAACAAAGTTCACCTGAATATTTTTTTTACATAATCTGTACACTATGTCACAAGAAAATCATTGCATAAATTCAACAGAATACGACTAGCAGCTCAAAGAAAGCTTGGCCCAACCATAAGCATTCTGCTAATTAAGATTATGTCATGGATATTTCATTGGAATCCCAATAATAGAGCACTTAAACTTGTTTGGCACCACTGCGATTTAAGTTACAAAGAACTAGAATGCCACAGAAAATACAATGACAAGCAATATTAATTTAAATGGAATACCACTGTGCTCAAACTGAATCTTAGTGCAAATTTCACTAGTATATTTTAGCAGGCTTCAGTTTTCAGCAGCACTGCCAGTGAAATTTTGTTATTTCAGTGGAATTACACTTCTATTTGGGTTTATAGGGTACTCATTTTCTCTCACACACTCACACACACTGTACTATTTTACATTCTCATAATGATCAGCTTTTATCACACATACAGTATTATTCTACATACTCATAATGAAGGATACTGTATTAATCTATATATTCATAATCACTATCTTTTATGAGGGATACCATATTATATATACACTAATAATCATCTTTTATGAGGAATACCATGTTCTTCTACATACTCGTAATCATCAGTTTTCATGAGGGATACTACATTATTCTACATACACATAATCATCAGTTTTTATGAGGGCTACCGCATTATTCTACATACTCATAATCATCAACTTTTATGAGGGATACTACATTATTCTACATAATATAATCATCAGTTTTTATGAGGGATACAGCATTATTCTACATACTCATAATCATCAGCTTTTATGAGGGATACTACATTATTCTACATACACATAATCATCAGTTTTTATGAGGGATACTACATTATTCTACATACACATAATCATCAACTTTTATGAGGGATACTGCATTATTCTACATACTCATAATCATCAGCTTTTATGAGGGATACTACATTATTCTATATACACATAATCATCAATTTTTATGAGGGATACTACATTATTCTACATACACATAATCATCAGTTTTTATGAGGGATACTGCATTATTCTACATACTCATAATCATAATCTTTTATGAGGGATACCGCATTATTCTACATACTTGTAATCACCTGCATCTTTTATGAGGGATACCATATTATTTTATACACTAATAATCATCTTTTAGGAGGAATACCATGTTATTCTACATACTCGTAATCATGCTTTTATAAGGGATACCATATTATATTACATGCTCATAATCATCACCTTTTATGAGGGATACCGCATTATTCTACATACTCATAATCATCATTTTTTATGAGAGATGCCATATTATCATCATCTTTTATGAGGGATGCCATATTATATTCATAATCATCTTAAACTTTTATCACACATACCATATTATTCTACATGCTCATAATCATCAGCTTTTATGAGGGATACCAAATTGCCCTTACAAAAATATGATGGGATTAAATGGTTTATTCTAGAATTTACTGGAACTAACTTTTTGGGGACTTTTTTAGGATTTTCACAAAATACCATTTATAATTCTATTAATGGGATTATTTAGAATTTTATTGAATGTTAAATGGCATATGAGACATTATGGTATTAATTGGCTTTACAGGTTCCACTTAATTCCAAAAAGTCACAAAAAGTTGAACCATTAAATTTTAAATAATCCAAATCTCTTTGAAATTGAAAGATCCAAATAATTCCATAAAATGACAGTACTCAAGGCCTTAAATTTCTAAATAATAACAAATAATTCCATTATGGACAAACACAATAACCAGTAACTAGAATAAAGTACCAGAAAATACTATTAATAACCATTGCAGACTAAAAAAGTTCCAAATAATCCAAGTGAAGCTGAACTAAACTACTATGCAGGCTCAAAGAAGTACCAAATAATCCCAGTAATGTTCAAATAAAGTTCCACAAAATACCATGAACCACAAAATTGGAAATAAGAAGTTCCAAACAATCCCAAATGTGCCTAACTAAAGGACCAGAAAATAGCATTAAATACCAAAAAAGATTAAAGTTCCTTATCCCAGCAGTGTTCAAATAAAGTACCACAAATCTCGGTGGCACAGTTGGATGCACGTCCAACTGGTGATCAGGAGGTTGCAGGTTGGACCCTGCCTGGTCTGTAACATTCTTTCATGGACATTTGATCAGGAAATATTTTCTGCAGTCATTCACTCCCTTCCACTGATTCAAAAAGGGCAGTTGTCGGTTTCTGGCAAAAGAATGTGCACAATACTGGTTAACAGCTTAGAGTACTAAGCCTGGCCACTGAAAGTGTGGGTAGATAAACTGACCGCATTTGACATGACCCCAATGGGTTGACTGAGCACTAAAACCTCAAACAAACAAACAAACTACCATAATGTACCAAACTGAAATAAAAAGAAGTCCCAAATAATCCAAGAATGTTATATTTAGCTAAATATGTTGATGGATGGATAGGTGGATGGATGTTTACACCATAAGGACAGTATTTCTGTCATTGCTTGGGGGTCAAATAAACTAGTCACACTGTTCCTAGGCAGGGTTTGTCCTTTTAAACCAGTACAGAGTGCGCATATCTTTTGCTAGTAACTGACAGCTGCCCATCTTTGATCAGGGGAAAGGGGCTGGAGGGGGTGGATAGATGGCTCCAGAAACTGCACTTCATGTGTACAAATATAAAAATACTGCTGCTGCTCTGCTGATATATGTATGCTTAAAATATAATAATACAAGAGTGTCAGCAGATAGCATAGCTTGCCTGGAATTGGGGTGATACTGGAGATTCTATATTGTCTCTCATCTCAAAAGGTTTTGAACACATCAACAGTAGGTCAAATGGAGTTGTTCAAATTTATTAACAAGTAACAGGGATCCACCCTGTCCCCCTCCCCTCCCCACCCCATCCCACCCACCCCCCTCCACACACACACACAGAGTGAATTGTCAGTTTTTCTAGTGCTGAAAGAAAGTAGGACACAAATGCCCATACCAATACCAATAGGATCCACGCCAAAAACAATATTTATGTCCCCCTCCCCCTAGGTGGGGGACATAACAAGTACAGTCAGGAGTTAAGCTGTTCAAATATTTTGGGTAAATTAAGAGGGTATACAAATAAGAAAACTGTAACAGCAGCAACTTTTATAAACTGCTTATAATTTCTGAGCAATTCTATGCCTGCCACTACCCATTCATTAAGTTGTACGTACTAATTAAAAATCACCACACCAAGAAAATTACAACAGGTAACAATAAGGTATGCTTTGATGCAGAAATAAAAAGAAATATCTCCTTAAGTGGGGTGTATACACTTTTAGGGGAAGCAACTTAGTCAAAACTATTTTGTCTCTCTTCTGAAAAAGGATCTACCCTAAAAGGAAAGAATTTGCTCCCAAGGGGAGCAAATTCATTCCTTTTAGAGTAGATCACTATTTAGAAATGGCTTAATGTGTAGTGGAGCAAACAGGAAGCCCAAAAGGTTCAACAGTTCCACTCAGAAGAAATGGCAAAAAATTCACCAAATGATTTCAATCCCATTACCGTATGTTACCCTAAGTATTCAGACACCTCAAGTCCTTACCATATATGTTCTAAAATTTGAACCAGTACAATTCACTACCCGATGTTGTGTCTAAAAATTGCTGGATGCGTGGCAAACAGTGTAGACCCAGATGAGACGCTGTGTTCTGCGGCGTCTCATCTGGGTCTATACTGTTTGCTCAGGCCTGTCTGTCCGAATATATATGGTAAATACAGTAAAAAGATTTCTAAATACACTTTTTATCTGGAACTTATGATACACTCAATGGCACATCTTAATTTTATCCGCCTATTATATAGAGATTTCATGAAACATCACAGAATTATATTTTAAGTTCTATTAATTTGATCTCAGTAGGGAAAAACATTCAGCGAAATGATCAATAGCCCAATAATGTGAAGAAGTATCCTTGTTTTAATCCATGCACAATACAGAATAACAAACTTCTATCTGACATTTCTTTCAAATAACTTTCTGAGCACGGTATAAGACAAGCTACACTGACTTCTTGAAAGGCTGATGCTAAATAATGAACACATATCTTGAGGCACAGATAAATCTCCGAGCCTATATAACCCTCAACACCTGGATAAAAATTAAGCGATCATTCCAAAAGATTATTGAAGTCCTAGGTTCCCATCACGAAAACATGCCTATATATAAAGTTGACGCCCTTAAACCCTACATTTATATAGTAAAAGTGGGGTTTACAGGGGTATACTTATTTCTGTTCAGAAACATAGATTGTGGGTACTCATTAGAACTGCCTCATTGAGGCAGTTCTTAAGAGTACCCACAATCTATGTTTTGAGAAATCTATGTTTTTATCTGAAATTTTTCATTTTTTGGGTGGTAAACTTTTCAGTATAATATGACTGTTTTCGTGATGTTATCTAAATGCTCCAAAGAAGCCAATTTTTGTAATATACTAAAAATTTAGTTGAGAAGCTGTAAAAATGTCTCAGTAGATTTACCATCACTCCAAATACCTTAACATAAGCTAATTGACAGACAACACAAGGTTTCAATGTGTGAAACCAAACTGTGAGAAAATCAACCCTTTTACATTCCTATAGTCAGCATGCACGCTTCCCAAGAGTCCTCCCAGCACTGCATCACTCTAGAAAAAAAAATGTAACCCTTTCTGCCCAGCAAAACCAATACCTGTGCAAACAGTGTAGATCCAGATGATACTGCTTGTAATGAGCCATCTCATCAGGATTTGCACTGTTTGCAATTCTGTTTTTGATTTTAGATTGCATGAGACCCCTATTTGTATCAAGTCCAAATTCAAGAATAGAAGAGTCCACTTCAGAAACTCAGGGATGAAAGGGCTAATCAGAAAGACTAGATACATGTACTTTCTTATTTCTACATGAAAACGGATATTATGGGTACTCATATGAATTGCATACAGAGATTCTGAGGCAATGTCAATGAGTGCTAATAGCATATGTTTTTGTGGAGAATGGAAAAAAAACACAACATTTATCTGGAAATATACCCCTATTTAACTGGAGCTATGGAATATACACAGTCTGCTAGCAGTGGTCAGGATCTTTGTTATAGCCAAAAGTTATTCTACCAGATCAAAATCGACACCCCAGTAGAACTTCTGTTGCAGTTTTTCTTTGTTTGTGTGTCTGTGGTTTCATATATGGCATTAGTATTGTCCTTGTTTGTTCCTCTGTGCTTCTTAACCCTTGTCCTGCTGAATAAATTAAGATGCCACACCTACTTCTAATTGTCAGCCAATCAGATTGTTTGATCCAGATTGTTAATACAAATCCACATACTGAATGACAAACAGTGTAGATCTAGATCAGTTGGCTTCTTCAGAAGCCAACTGATCTGGATCTACACTGTTTGTTTGTTTGTGTTGAGGTTTTACGGCCCAGTCAACCCAATGGGGTCATGTCGAGCGCGGTCAGTTTACATAACCACACGTTTACTGGGCAGGCTTAGTCCTCTAAGCGGTTAACCAGTATTGTGCACATTCTTTTGCTAGAAACTGACAACTGCCCTTCTTGAATCAGCGGAAGGGAGAGAATGACCGTAGAAAATATTTCATGATCAATCTCCACGAAAGAATGTTGCCGACCTCGGCGGGGGTTGAACCCGCGACCTCCTGGTCTCCAGTCGGACGGCGCATCCAACTGAGCCACCGAGGCCGGCTTCTACACTGTTTGCGAAGGCAACTAGGGTATATCAGTCTTCAGCAGGACAAGGGTTATGGCATTTCCTGGGTGTCTTCACATACAATGTATTTTTTATCCCTACCAATGAAAGTGAAGGTACATGTGAATACAAAATGGTAATTGTTCGACAAACATTGCATGTTGATTTTTGCTTGTATATTTCCAAGGTGACTTTGTGACATTTCTCTATGATACAATCAACTATTACCATGTGGGCATGGTTGAGCATGCTCTGTGAAGTAGTCGCAATATTAACCCTTCCCTCTGAATTACAAATTTTGATACTAAATTCCATGGAATTCCACAGTAATTACTTGGATTTCCATGGACATTTGTGGCAATCAATGGCAAGATTTGGATTTTTTTTTTTTTTTTTTGGATTGAGCTGAGGTTTAACCGCCCTGTCAAGCCATTAGGATCATGTCGAGCATGGTCAGTTTACCTTACCACACTTTTCCTGGACAGGCTTATTCTTCTAAGGGCTTAACCAGTCCTTGAGCACATTCTTTTGCTACAGAAACTGACAGCTGCCCTTTTTGAATCAGCAGAAGGGAGAGAATGACCATAGAAAATATTTCCTGATCAATCTCCATGACAGAATGCTGCCACATCCCACCGGGATCCAACCCGCAACCTCCTGATCACCAGTCAGACATACATCCGACTGAGCCACCGAGGCCAGCTAGGCATGCAATGGAATAATATGTACATGGATCTGATGGTGTGTTAGTGTTTTATATTTCTTTCAGCATAGTCACGTAAAATGTAAAAACGATGAATAATTGATGATAAAAGCTCTGTGCAGTCATGAACTTTGTTCTGCATCCAGTTAGTAAATGTACATGGACTATTATGGCAAACACAGCATATTTTCAACATAACTCAGAAAATTTTAATACATGAAATGCCAACTCAGATTTTGTTTTTGCTGTAATAAAATTGAGCACAAAATAATTTAGAATGCTTGGAGAAAGGATCTAGATTGAAACTTAACCCTCAGGTAATGCCGAACCCAGATTATGCTCTGCCTTTGCAAACAGTGTAGATCCAGATCATGAGTTGGCTTCTGAAGAAGTTATTAAGTATGTGAATGTATACCAACACCTGGATCAAGTAATCTGATTGGCTGTAAACTGAAGTTGGGTGTGGCATCATAATTTATTCAGCATGTCAAGGGTTAAGCTTGGTATACCATTGAATATGATGTCACTGATTAAAAATAAACATTCCGAAGGTTAAGTCCTCTGATAATTACTTCCTGGCTGTATGTATCATCTAAATTTATATCTTGAGGGAAAATTTATTCTTCAGGAAGGCAGCAATCCATAACATAAAAATGAAATTTGCATGCTAGACTGACACATACAAGGAACCTTTGCTCATAATGACTGACTGTTCATTTATCATGTTTATTTAACCCTTGTCCTGCTGAAACCAGATAATACCCTGCCTCTGCAAACAGTGTATATCAAGATCAGTTAAGCCAACTGATCTGGATCTGCACTGTTTGACTTTAAGTATATGAATTTATATCAACAATACGGATCAAGTAATCTGAATGGTTGAAAATTAGAAGTGGGTGTGGCATCTTAATTTATTCTGCATGACAATGGTTAATATTTGAGCTGCATTGCAAGAAAAGGGCTCTTCAGATTTTCCCTTGACTCAATCTTTCAGTGCATATGTCTGATCCCTAAGCAAGATCCATGATCTGTCTCATTATGCGATAAAGCTTTACTGGAACTATTCCATTTATCCACATCACACCATGCATGCTATCCAGATTAACCCTTGTCCAGCTGAACCCAGATATACCCTACCTTTGCAAACAGTGTAGATCCAGATCAATTGGCTTCTTCAGAAGCCAACTGATCTGGATCTGCACTGTTTGCCATTAAGTATGTGAATTTATAGCAACAATTTGGATCAAGTAATCTGACTGGCTGAAAATTAGAAGTGAGCGTGGCATTTTAATTTATTCAGCAGGATAAGGGTTAAAGAAGTATACCACAACCTCTTTATAATACTATAATATAAAACAAAAGCCAGGTTAGCTAAACAACCTGCTGTGTCCGAACAAAATTTATAGATTATATAGAAAAAATGACCATAAAAGGTCATTTTTCTATATAATCGATTCAGTTTGGTTTTGAATACAACACTTTTTGGGTCCACCTTTAAACCATCTTATATCCAACCCATCTTAAAAAGAACCGTGTTAGAAAGAGAGAAACTTATCTAATAAGACCAGAAAAGCCAATCATTGTATCATGAGAAAGATCTCTGATTTGCATATATCAGCTAACACGGGATGCAATATGGTCATGGTCCTTTGCTTTAAGACATTGAAGATGATTTTAGAATTGGGACTTCACCAACTGCACATGTGAAGAAACTTTTGTCTTTGCAGCAGCAAATCATTGGAAACCTTGGGAAACAAAAGATTCCTGGCTTCTCGAGATCTGGTAGCAAATATGCTGTAAAACCAATAAAATCCTTTTTCTCCTGGAATTCAGTAATTACATATAGCTGTAAAAAGCAAAAAGTCTATTTCCTCGTAATCCCTTAGAATGTTATTTACTTTCCAAGAAAGATCTCAAGGCATCAGATCAGACAAGGTATTAAAGCTCTTGGATACAGGCCCAATGCAAAAAATCTATACACTGGTTTTCCTATGTTGTTTTTTTTTTTATATTTATTTATTTATTTATTTATTTATTTTTTTTTTTTGGTACTTAACATTTTAATCAGTTTGCTGTCATTTCAAGTTGACATAATGAAAATCACTGTTATATGGGACTTTTGGATACACACAGAAACATACTTACAGTATAGTACTAAAGTCTTATGCCACAGGGTTGTGGAAATACCATGCCCAACTTGTCCAACTCCTCCCCTTTCCCTCAAGACAAGTAAGAAATTTCAATTTACTTGTCCGGACAAGTTCATAGCTCTAGCTAAAGAAGAGTATCCAGATTATGAGATATATATATAATTTTTCTTATTTCTCAAAGAAAACATATGTTATGGGTACTCATTAACCCTTGTCATGCTGAATAAATGAAGATGCCACGCCCAATTCTAATTTTCAGCCAATCAGTTTACTTATCGAAATTGTTGATACAAATTCAAATACTGAATGGCAAACAGTGCAGATCCAGATCAGCTGGCTTCTTCAGAAGCCAACTGATTTGGATCTACACTGTTTGCAAATGCAGGGTACATCCAAGTTCAGCAGGACAAGGGTTAAAAGTGCCTCACTGAGGTGTTCCTAATGAGTACCCAAAACATGTTTTTGAGGAGAAATAAGAAAAATGTCAATTTTCGGAAAAGTAGGTCTTAGTTGGACTGCCAATTTACCGTGGATAAGTACTAAAATTTGACAATTCCTGTACAGTGACAACCCTATATATGCCATCTGTACACAGTGGTCATGTTTGACAGTTTTAGGCTATTAGGGGGAACTTACAGATACTTTGGGAGTAAATTCTTTCCCTAACTAGACTCCTTTTCAGAAAGGACTATTGTGAGCACAATGTCAACCTGAGCAGAAAGTCACAAGAGTTGCCTCGGAGGCCTTCTGGAACATCTACTAGTGTATCAAATCACCATAAGCCATCAAAAGGAGCAGATAATGTCTTCAGGCTACTAATCCATTAGAACAAGGTGAAAGGCTTTAGGCCATTATGACCACAGTGGAATGTTTTAGCCAGCAAGCCATCAGTGAAATGCTTTGGCCACTGTGAGTGAGTGAGTACATGTATAAGCCATTAGCAACAGAAAACCTTTACACCACTAAGCCATCAGGACACAGCATCAGAACAAAGTGAAGTATCCTGCAGACCACTATGCCAAAAGGATAGTGTTTCCAGCTGAATGCATAGCTCCAGATAAGAGGGAATATTTTATTTATTCAAATTTTATGACATAAATACATAATTATATTTGACAAAAACAAATATTTTTTTTTTTTTTTTTTTTTTGATTTGGGTTTTACGGCCCTTTCAAGAATATTTCACTTATATCGAGCCGATCGTTCATCGAAGGTGGGCGAAAACCGGAGAACCCGGAGAAAAACCACCTGACCATCCGTAAGCAGAACTTGGCTTTCCCAGATATGACCCGAGCTAGGCTCGAACCACAGCGGTGAGAAACCTAATGGATTAAGAGTCAACTCTCTTATCCACTAGGCTACGGGGGCCCATACAAAAACAAATATACATGTACATAAATGCCAAGGGATTGGATGTAGGCTAGGCCTATATTTGTCCTCTCCCATGGGAGAGGATAAATATAGGCCTAGCCTAGATCCATGGGAGAGGATAAATATAGGCCGGTCGAAAGAGGACCATAACTTGGCCAAAATTTTGCGGATGATTACCAATATTGAACTTGACCTGTATTTTTCAATGATATATTCATCTGCAAACTTTCAATAAAATCAATGCATCCCTGCAAAAGTTATTGATCGGAAACCAATATCAACACACCAATAAAAACTAAGTCGAAAAAAGGGCCATAACTCAGCCAAAATTTGGCGGATGATTACCAATATCAAACTTGACCTGAATTTTACAGTGATAGAGTCCAGCAAAGTTTGAATGAAATCAATGCATCCCTTCAAAAGTTATTGAACGGAAAAGAAAGTGTGACGCCGACACCAAAGATGCCAAAAGTTAATGAGCAGAAATGAACAACAAAAACTAAATCAAAAAAGGGCAATAACTCAGCCAAAATTTGGCAGATGACTACCAATATCAAACCTGACCTGTATTTTATAGTGATATAGTTTTGCAAAATTTGAATGAAATCAAAACATCCCTTCAAAAGTTATTGAACGGAAAAGAAAGTGTGACGCCGACACCAAAGATGCCAACAACAACGCCACCGCCGCCTCAGAAAATGAAGCAGACGGACAACAGAATTCCTATGTGTCTGCCATGCTACGCAGGTGACACACAAAAAAACAGAGCGGACATGAGTACATAGTAGAAATAGCTATTTTCAATATCTACAGTTCACAGGGCCGCAACTCCAAAAGTAGGTTAACCAGAGTTACAGTTTTTGTGTTCTGCACATTGTCTCATGGTGCTTTATATTTGTGAGAAATTTCATAATAATATCTCAAACAGTTTTCAACTTACTGAGCGTACAGGAGTAGAGAAATGGCTATTTTCAATGTTCATTTGGGCAATAATGGAGAAAATTGGGCAAACCAGAGTTATGGTTCATGTGTTCTGCAAGTTGTTTCATAGTGCTTTACATTTGTGTGAAGTGTCAAGAAAATATAGAGCAGACACGAGTACATAGTAGAAATGACTATTTTCAATATCTACCATGTTCAAAGGGCTGCAACTCCAAAAGAAGGTTTAAACAGAGTTATGGTTTTTGTGTTCTGCAAGTTGTCTCATGGTGCTTTACATTTGTGAGGAATTCCATAATAATATCTCCTTTTTCAACTTACAGAGCGGACAAGAGTACATGGTAGAAATTGGCTATGTTCAATGTTAAAAGGGCAAAAACTCCAAAAGTAGGCAAACCAGAGTTACAGTTCATGTGTTCTGAACATCGTCTCATAGTGCTTTACATTTGTGTGAGGTTCCATGAAAATATCTCAGACGGTATCAGAGTTATGGAGCGGGCACGAATGATGGAAGCATTGACAGGCGGACCGAACTCAAAATTTCAGCGGGTATAACATAATACCCTCACCAATTTTTGTGGTGGGGCATAAATAAGGGCTCTATCAAAAGTAATAAATTTTGCTCATTTAGTATATCATATGACTTATCTATGACATAAGTAAGATAAATAAGCAAAAACACTGAAAAAACATCCAGGTTATCAATGGGAAATGGATTGCAGATGAATAGACACAATAGACGCACAACAAAATTGAACTTAAAATTTGACAGTTCTAAGCCTCTAGATGAAGGTGCTGTTGTTGTTGTTTTTTTCAAACACCAGTACTGATATTTGTCTTCTAAGTTTGAATATTCATGAGTATAGCGCCTCCATCAGCTTTTTTTTATTGTTTTAATTTTTTTCAAACAAAAGTTTTGATATTTGTTATTAACATCTCTGCAAAAATGGATGTTGTGTCTAAAAATTGCTGGATGAGTGGCAAACAGACTGTAGTCCCTGCATGATGCCACATTCTGCGGCATCTCGTCTGGGTCTATACTATTTGCTAAGGCCTGTCTGTCTGAATACATAAGGTAATAAAAAGGGTACTCTGTTATAGCGAAAAAAAAAACAAGTACAAAGATGTCAATCTACCATTCTATACAAAGGAGACATTTATGACTTTCCGTTTGGTTCCACACATGCCAAGTACCTTCTGAAATGGGGTCTGCTCTAAAAGGAAAAAAATTGCTCCCATGGGGAGCAAATTTTTTCCTTTTAGAGCAGACCCCTTTTCGGAAGAGAGGCAAAACCATTTTGACAGAGTTACATCTAGCTGAAGGTGTATCCAAGCTCCTTACCAAGCAAGAGAAATAATCAGAAAGTAAATGACTTTAACAGTGCTCTAAATAACCAGGAAATCCTGATAATTATTTTTTCTTACTTCTCTGAGAAAATATACATTGTGTGTTATCTGTCAACTTTGTCAGGCCATATTGTACTAGTTGGTACTCAGCCAAGTTAGTGGTAACATATATGTTTTCCAGGTATATATTTTTCACCAGCTCTTCATAAACACATATGATGTGTGTACTCATTTGAAGCACCTGGGTGAGACTTTTCTTACTTCTCCGAGAAAATGTACACTGTGCGCAATCTGTCCACTTGGTCAGTAGTTGGTACCACCAAGTTAGTGGTAACATGTTTTCAAGGCAAAATAAGAAAAACATCACAGGAGTCGTTAACCTTTGTCCTGCTGAATAAATTAAGATGCCATGCCCACTTCTAATTTTCAGCCAATCAGATTGCTTGATCTGGATTGTTGCTATAAATTCACATACTTAATGGCAAACAGTGCAGATCCAGATCAGTTGGCTTCTGAAGAAGCCAACTGATCTGGATCTACACTGTTTGCAAAGGCAGGGTATATCCAGGTTCAGCAGGACAAGGATTGGAGAAATATTTCTGGTATATAAATTTCATCGCTCTTCATAAATACATTTGTTGTGTATACTCTTTTGAAGCACCTTGGCGAGGTGCTTCAAATAAGTACTACAACATATGTTCAAATGGAAAAATAAGAAAACATATCACAAAATTATAACCAAATACTCTTCCTTTACATGTCTGAACATCAAAGGAATATGAACATGAAACAAGAAAGCATCCTTATTCTTAAAGCAGAACCTTTAACAACTGCAGCAGACAAAAATTTTGATTTTTTATTTTTATTTTTATTTTTCAGTGAAAACAAGTCCTGAAATTTTATGTGAATCATCTGCCAATTCACATTAAATATCAAGATTTATTTTCTCTGAAAATTAATAGAAAAAAGAAAAAATTAACAATGTCGTCTGCTACAAATTTTGCTTGACACTTTAAGGTTTAAGAAATATTGCAGTTTTGTGTTTAAAGCGAAGATCAAATAGCTCTCTTAACAATATTCTGTCTTGTCAGAATACCATCAGAAAAAGACAAGAATTTCTTTGACAGGTGCAATTATTTAAGAAAATTACCAGACTCTAATGAAATACTGCCATATTAGCTTTTATTTTTGTATTTCTCAAGCTATTCATTATTTTATGTAAGGCACTAGAGACGTGCACAGAAAAACCAATTCTTCGAAAATCCAATCTTACGATTTACCTCAAGTGGGAATATGAATATAAGGGATGTTTCTTTTCCGTTTTCAATCTTTCTGCTTGAAATGCCTTAAGTTTAAGTCTCATGGGTGAAATTAATATGCTAGGCTAGTAAATTTTTTCCAGAGTTTCCATGACAATAACTGGTTTAGCATATTTGGTCTATTATTCTTGTCATGTAGAAATGAACTGTTTGTAGATATCAATTCCTATAAATACCATACTTTGTGAAGAAGTCAGCATAGATCTAGATATGATTGGCTATCATGTAAATATTTTTCTTATTTCTGCATGAAAAGCTCTTCTAATGAGTACCCACAACATATGTTTTCATGCAGAAATAAGAAAAATAATACTGTTATTTGAAAGAAGCACCTGATCTCCAGCTATGAGTCATTAATATTCTGAAGCAGATTTTGAGGACTTTTCAGCTTCTTAACCCTTGTCCTGCTGAACCCAGATATATCCTACCTTTGCAAACAGTGTAGATCCAGATCAATTGGCTTCTGGAAAAGCCAACTGATCTGGATCTGAACTGTTTGCGATTAAGTATGTGAATTTATATCAATAAACTGGATCAAGTAATCTGATTGGCTGAAAATTAGAAGTGGGCATGGCATCTTAATTTATTCAGCAGGACAAGGGTTAAATTCAATGAAGATAATGAGGATCAGGCATGGTGACCTTAAAGTTCATCTCTCATGATGACAATGCTAATTGAGCAATGTCAAAATAAGAGATCAATGACATAACTTTAAGGTTATAAGCCTCTCCCAAGCTTTCACTTTTTTATTCCCATTCACAACTATTAGAAATGATCTATTTTACAACAAAATGAAGAAGTGTGAAGGAGAAATTTGAGGTCCTGAGGACATAAGAAAACATAATTACATGAGCAGACTGTAATATTCATTTTGTCATTTATTCATTAAATCTGTTCATTTAATATATGATAGCAAGCATTATCCAAACTCACACTAGTGGGTTTGCCAAATGCATTCTATACAAAGGATGCATGCAAAAGACAACTAAAGAACCTTTTTTGGGACCTAGGACCACATAATTTGAAAAATCTTTTAAAAGACAATTTTTCATGGCATACATGTGATAGCAATATAAAGGTAATACATTGTAAATGAAATGTAATATGCAGCATCTTTATAAGATTTTTCCAAATACCTCCAAGCACACGTTAGAATGTGTCTGTAGGATCACTCACTGCTCCCACTATTGAAGTCCAATTGAAACCCATCTATATAAATCCATAGGCACTGCACTGTATCAGTCCAATTTAACCCTTGTCATGCCAAATAAATTAAGATGCCACGCCCACTTCTTATTTTCAGCCGATCAATTATTTGATTTAGGTTGTTGATACAAATTCACATACTTAATGACAAACAGAGCAGGTATAGATCAGTTGACTTCTTCAGAAGCCAACTGATCTGGATCAATACTATTTGCCAAAGCTGGGTATATCCAGGTTCAGCAGGACAAGGGTTAAACAATGCACCGTCTCCAGTCATATTAATGAATACGTCGCTGAATAACCACTTAAAAATCCATCTGTAGTATAAATGTAATAAGCACAGTCCCACACTATAAACGTGGCTCCTTGCATGACACCAGCACATGTAATTTTTTCCCTTCAGTTTGCCGTGTTAAGCCTTATCACCACCAGTGTCAACACAAAACATCAAGCAAAAGCAATCTTTAAAATATTCAATGTATCACTGAGAAAATGATAATAATAACATTGCTCTTTGGATGCAAATTGCCTATGAAGCCAAAATTTGCACTGAAATACACGTCTGTATCACTGTGATAACATAAATGGTCCCAAACTAACCTATAATGATCTACTCACTACAAACTTAAACCAGAAAATCGGTGAAACCGAAGAATGCTCCCTGAAGATGTGCAGTAGTGGGAGGATTATGTTAGTGAAAGAGTAAAATACTTTAAGAGATATGCTATGAACAAGCTTATTATAGAATCAAAGCGCTGTGGGTGCTGGTGACCTGGGCATCAGAAGGCCCAATGACAAATGACTAGAGATCCATTTGAAAGCCTGTAAAATGTATACAAAAAAAAAAAAAAAAACAGAAATGCGTCGACATTACACGGATGTCACCACTTTGGATACTTCTATAAAACTGTGCAAACCTTGTCAAATTAGCCTACATCAATGCGGGGGCATCTGTGTACTTTGGACACATTTCTAGTTAACAAAGAATCCAAAAATAATGAGAACTATAAGGCCCTTTGCCTGCAAGGTCAGTAGCTCTTAAATCATGAGACTAAGAAACTCAATTTTGTGTTCTCTAGTAAATGATTTTCAACAAAGAATCCAAAAATAATGAGAAATATAAGGCCCTTTGCCTGCAAGGCCTGTAACTCTTAAACCATTTGACTATGAAACTCAGTCTTGTGTTCCCTAGTAAAAATAAGGAGGAATGTAAGGCCCTTTCCCTGCAAGACCTGTAACTCTTAAACCATAAGACTAAGAAACTCAGTTGTTGTGTTCCCTAGTAAGTGATTTTCAACAAAGAATGTAAAATTCATGAAAAAAATAACGTGTGCATCCAGAGTATGAGTAAGGGAGATAACTCCAGATGAACAGATGGTCGGACAGATGGATGCTCAGGCACCTTTGCCTGCACTTTGCACTTCCTCTGATGGCCATCTATCAATGTATCAAGTTTCATTTAAGTCCCTTCTATACTTTCAGAGATATGCTCTGGACAAGCTTTTTATTGCAAAAATTAAGAAGGGAAGCAACTCTGTAAATACGGGTGACAGAGTTATGGTTCTTGCATTCTGCATTTCACTTCATGGTCCTCTATCAGTGTACCAAGTTTCATTTATCTATCTTTAATACTTTTAGAGATATGCTCCGGACAATACTATTGCAAAACTTAGAAAGGGAAATAACTCTAATTACTTGTGATAGAGATGCGGTTCTAGCACACTGCACTTCCTCTGATGGCCATCTATCAATGTAACAAGTTTCATTTAATTCTGTTCTATACTTTCAGAGACATACTCCCAACAAGCTTTTTAATGCAAAAATTAAGAATGAAAGTAACTTCGTAAATACTGGTGACAGGGTTATGGTTCTTGCATTCTGCAATTTCCTTCATAGCCCTCTATCATGTATCAAGTTTCATATTATTTATCTTCAATACTTTTAGAGACATGCTCCGGACAAGCTTACTATTGCAAAAATTAGAAAGGGAAATAACTGTAATTACTTGTAATAGGATTACATTTCTGGAAAACCTGTAACTGTTGACTTTGGAATAAGCTTCATTTCTGAATATCCTGGCTGCACACAAGTTGGTCTGTAAACATCCAAAAAGCTAAAACATATGCAAACAGCAGGATAAGGGTTAACATTTATCCATGGTCTTAACTCAATCATGTCGCAGAAGCCTTCTTTAGAAGCCTTCTTTATAAATGCCATGAGTACGCTGAACCAAGTTTAGCGGAATAAATAATTTAAGCCAGCAAATAAGCCACCATACAAATGCTTCTGAATTGGATGAAATAAACTGATATCATGACAGAGAAACCAATTTCATTTATCAGGAGCTGTGAATCAGATCTGAATCAACATAAATACAGTGTATATACCCTGCCTTTGCAAACAGTGTAGAACCAGATCAGTTGGCTTCTTCAGATGCCAACTGATCTGGATCTTGCAAACAGTGTAGAACCAGATCAGTTGGCTTCTTCAGAAGCCAACTGATCTGGATCTGCACTGTTTGCCATTCAGTATGTGAATTTATATCAACAATCTGGATCAAGTAATCTAACTGGCTGAAAAATAGATTTTTGTTTGTGTTGAGGTTTTACGGCCCAGTCAACCCAATGGGGTCATGTCGAGCGCGGTCAGTTTACCTAACCACACGTTTACTGGGCAGGCTTAGTCCTCTAAGCGGTTAACCAGTATTGTGCACATTCTTTCGCCAGAAACTGACAACTGCCCTTCTTGAATCAGCAGAAGGGAGAGAATGACCGTAGAAAATATTTCATGATCAATCTCCACGAAAGAATGTTGCCGACCTCGGCGGGGGTTGAACCAGCGACCTCCTGGTCTCCAGTCGGACAGCGCATCCAACTGAGCCACCGAGGCCAGCGGCTGAAATATAGAAGTAGGTGTGGCATCTTAATTTATTCAGCATGACAAGGGTTAAAAGTCTATATTATATAGCTCCAGATAAAAGGGAGTATCAGGTCTAATTTTCCCACAAAAACATGTTGTGGGTACTCATTAAAAGCACCTTGGCAAGGTGCTTCTAATGAGTACCCATAACAAAATTTTTATAGAGAAATAGAAAAATAAAAATACTTTTTGTTGAGAAAAACTGCAGCGACAGTCTATGATTTCATTCAAACGTGAATGAAAGGCTGCATTAAATTCCAACAGTGAATCCAGTTGGTGAGACAATTCTCAAGTTTATCAGGAATAATAACATGTCAGACTTGACAGATAAATGCTGGCTCAAAATAATGAACCTGTGTTAAGGGGACATAATTAAGCTGCAGTAGGAAACTCAAAATTGCTGCAAAACAAAATTGCAGGGTATCTGGAGCTATAACTGAAGCTTAAACTCTAAATTTTACTTTAACCTTAAAGCCCCATCCAAAAGTCTACCTGACAACATTAGTATAATACAGTCAACTCTTGTTACCTCAACTTCGCTTATCTCCTTTGGAGCAATTTCTCCTCTTTTCCACAATATTTTCAATATACCTTAAAAATTCTAACAAATGCCCATACTCTGACAAACACCCATCCTCCAATCTGGACCTGAAAATCAGTGATTTTTTTATCATTTTTCTTGGAAATACCAGCCTCATATAAATGCCCACCTGCAGTCAGTTTAGAAAAAATATGCTGCTAGTACCTCATGCATTTAGTTCCAAATCTACTGTATCATAATCTAACAAACAGGTTTGTTTTAAATAAAAGATATACGAACATGGGATTTCTAGTCCTCAGCCAGGTGTTATGATTTCCTAGGGAGGCAGACACCTCTTTTGTAATGCTAGTGTGTACCTAATATGTCCGTTGTAACACTAGTATATACTTCCGTTTCCGATATCCGTATGGCGGTCATCGCAGGAAAACTTGATTTTTTTTTTTTTTTTGATTTGGGTTTTACGGCCCTTTCAAGAATATTTCACTTATATCGAGCCGATCGTTCATCGAAGGTGGGCGAAAACCGGAGAACCTGGAGAAAAACCACCTAACCATCCGTAAGCAGAACTTGGCTTTCCCACATATGACCCGAGCGAGGTTCGAACCACAGCGGTGAGAAACCTAATGGATTAAGAGTCAACTCTCTTATCCACTAGACTACGGGGGCCCGTAGGAAAACTTGAATATTTCAAAGTTTTTCTAACTGTTATCAAATGCTGTTGCCTCTAATAAATGCCCACCTCCCTCTCTAGCAAAGATTAGGACTCTAATAAATGCTGTGGCAATAATTAGAATGTTTGCGGTATAATATATGTTTTCTAGTTTTTCCAAGAAAATATGGCCTGACCTTTTATTGGGCTCTGCGGCATAAAAGAATTTTAGCATGTCGTCTACTACTGTTGTGATTGACACCCTGAGAGTTAAAATGTACTTCTACAGTGAAAGCTGAAGTAATTTGTTAGTCTAAGAGATGTCAATGCTTACCATAATGACCCTAAGTATTGGGGCATATAGATCTTTGCAAACAGTGTAGACCCAGATCAGATGCCACAGAATGTGGCATCTGATCAGGGTCTGCACTGTTTGCCATACATACAGCAATATTTCAGACACATCAAGAGGTAGTAGAATGAATTATTTCAAGTATTAGAACAAGTATGGTATGTAGATATGGTGTTGCAATACTTAGGGTAAATACAGTATATGCCACAGAAACAAACTGCCCTACGCCATAGCTCCAGATAAGGCGTATACAGAAAATTATTTTTCTTATTTTTCCATAAAAACTATGTTGTGGGTACTCATTAAAAGCACCTTGCAGATGCCCTTCTAATGAGTACCCACAACATATGCTGTCATGGAGAAATAAGAAAAATAGCCATACTTTTTGGCTGGAGAAAGCGTCATATCTGGACTTATGCTATGCTGCAGGTAAACACACAAAGGTAACACAGTCTACTTATGGCCTTCATTATTCACACGAAATACATGTATCTGCCATGGAACCTTAAAAGAGCTTCAACAGTCTGAAAAATACAGGCTCTGGCCAAGGACCCAACTGCTCAAATATACAGGCTGGTCTGGGCATTTGCCACTCAATGCAGTTAGCTTTTCTAGTAAGACTAGCCAAGTATCAATTCCACAGCTGTACAGCAGAGATCACTAATTAACTGATAGGATAGTTTAGGATAATTTTTGTTATTTTTGCAACAAAAACTATCTTTTGGGTACCACTGGAATTGCCTCCATGAGGCAATTCCAATGAGCACCCAAAACATAGATTTTTTCGTATAAAATTAACAAAACATAAATGGCTCCCTTTATCTAGAGTTGTGATTATGCATGTCACGAAACCGTTAAACTGGTACTTTGAGTGAAGTAATGAGACAAGTTAGAGCCTACAACCAACAGGGACTTCCTTTAATCACAAACAGTTGAGTGGAGTTTTCTCTGGGAAAAAACGACTTAAACACTTATGCACAGCATCACCATACCTCCAGATAAGTATAGATCTAGAAACAACATTTTTATCATCCAAAATTTATCTGTATTTTCTTATATCTCGCCTATTCAACCTAATTACTACACTGTTTCCTTAGGTGTTTCATACTTACTGAAAAAGTTTGAGGGAAAATATGTCTCTACCTACTAAGGGTACAGTTAAAAAAAAGGATCAGCAAAGGATTTATTTGATAAAGTTTATGCAATTTTCTTTTCTGATTTTCTTCATAAAAGCAATTATGTTGTTGATACTCATTTGAATTGCCTGGACAAGTCCAGGCAATTCAAATGAGTACCCACAACACATGCCTTTATAAAGAAGTAGACAAAAAGTACACTGGCTGTAATCTGAAGACTGAAGAATTTCTTGACAGTGCACTTATAGGGGTATGTGTGGTAATTAGGTCAAATAGGGTATGTTGTGGGTTTTCATGGAGAAATAAAATAAAATATTTATCTGGATACCCATTTATATGGAGTTACAGATTAGGGGAGTATTCAGAAAATGTTTGTTGTTATTTTTGCACAACAATGTGTCTTGGTAGTTTATTCTGTTGTCTATATATACCAATTAGTATCTTGATTTAAAAAAATGTATCTCGATGATTCTTATTGCAATTGCCATATTGAGGCTTAAGTGCCACATTACAATAAGAACCCACAAGATGTGTTTTTGTGTAGCGAAGTTTTCATTACAATAAGAACCCACAAGATGTATTTTTGTGTAGCGAAGTTTTCATTACAATAAGAACCCATAAGATGTGTTTTTGTGTTGCTAAGTTTTCATTACAATAAGAACCTACAAGATGTGTTTTTGTGTAGCGAAGTTTTCAGTACAATAAGAACCCACAAGATGTGTTTTTGTGTAGCGAAGTTTTCATTACAATAAGAACCCACAAGATGTGTTTTTGTGTAGCGAAGTTTTCATTACAATAAGAACCCACAAGATGTGTTTTTGTGTTGCTAAGTTTTCATTACAATAAGAACCCACAAGATGTGTTTTTGTGTTGCTAAGTTTTCATTACAATAAGAACCCACAAGATGTGTTTTTGTGTAGCGAGGTTTTCATTACAATAAGAACCCACAAGATGTGTTTTTGTGTAGCAAAGTTTTCATTACAATAAGAACCCACAAGATGTGTTTTTTGTGTAGCAAAGTTTTCATTACAATAAGAACCCACAAGATGTGTTTTTGTGTAGCGAACTTTTCATTACAATAAGAACCCACAAGATGTGTTTTTGTGCTGGAAAGTTTTCATTACAACAGGAACCCATAAGATGCATTTTTGTCTAGGGAAGTTACCCTAAATCATTACCATAATTATCCCCTAATCTGGGCATATACATCAACCAAACAGGATATACGAAGTATCAGAACTAGATCAAACTGCACACAAACAAATATAGTCCCACCATGTTTCCCAGCTAACATTCTTTATAAATCTATAGCGGGCCGTTATCGGCCCGTCAGCTACCCTGACGGGTCGATAGCGGCCCACTATAGATTTATAAAGAATGTTGGCTGGGTTGGGCATTCACTATGCAACTATAAATGTACTGGTATATGTATATGCAATTGTCTATAAGCCTTGTCAAATTATGTAATGAAGGCAAGTACAGTCCATCCACAATAACTCGAACATTTGGGACCATGTAAATTTGTTCTAGACATGCGTAATTCAAGCCACTGACGTATGTTGAATGTACTCATTAGAACTGCCTCAGTGAGGCAATTCTAATGAGTACACACAACATACATTTCATGACAAAACAAGAAAATTTCCATAAATATCCATACATATTTGCTTTCTTGGGCTATCTAGAGAATTTCGTAGGGACTCAAAAACAAGTTAGAATTAGCCATGGTAAACGAGTCAATTTGGTGTTCGAGTTATTGGGGTTTTACTGTATACAGATATCCTGATTGAAGTGCTGTTTGTATCCTGATATTTACAAAATAAGTATGGGGAGAGACAGGCCTGATCAAATAATATTGGCCCTGATCAAATGCCAAAGAATGTCCAACCTGATCGAGAATGTAACACTGTTAGATACTCATCCAGCTGTTTCTTGACATAAGAAAAGGTATATAGTGAAATGGATTGGTTCAAATTTAAAGACATTGAGTGTGATAAGCACTTAAAATGGAAAGCTAGAATGTTCCTTACAGTAACTACTTTCAGGCCTAATTAACCCTTGTCCTGCTGAACCCAGATATACCCTGCCTTTGCAAACTGTAGATCCAGATCATTTGGCTTCTGAAGAAGCCAACTGATCTGGATCTGCACTGTTTGCCATTGTGAATTCATTGCAGCAATCTGGATCAAGTAATCTGATTGGCTGAAAATTAGAAATGGGCGTGGCATCTTATTTTATTCAGCAGGACAAGGTTAAGAAGATGGCAAAATGATGGTATTCTTCTTATTTATTCCAGTAAAGAAAAAAGAAAAATATTTCACAATGCTGAAATTTTTACCCAGCATGCTAGGCTTTCAGACAGGCGGTTGCTTAATACAGGTAAATTTACACTACATATGGAAAACCGGAAAACAAATGCTCCCCACATCATCCGATGCAGGGGGCAATATGCCCCCGGCATCATCCGATGCGGGGGCATCAAAACATGTTGTGAAAATAAAAACACATATGGGTTTGAACATAACAATTACACACAAACTTTGATAGATGTGCGATGTTATCCGTACAAAACTGTTTGACCACGAATTTTGAGCCCTGACGAGCTTATTCATATTACTGTAAATTAGTACACTGTAACATTGAAAGACAACACAATTGTTTACAGAGATAGCCAATCTAGATTATAGCCAATAGTCGAACGGAAAAGTATAAGTATTTGAGTATCTGAAAAGCTGAAAAAAAAAAATGTTTGCTGAACCAATTTTGATGTTTGAAACCATTTTAGGTGCCTCAAATCTCTTGATAACTTTCGGAATCCCATTTTTCACATGTGCATAAACAATTAAGGTTTGCCTTTTACCATTACCACTCTCTAGGAATATTAAGCAGACGACAAACTGATGATCATTTCCTTATTTTTTCCAAATACAGACATTGTCAAAGCTTTGGAAAAATAAGTCAAATATTTCAAAATGATGTCTGCTGAAATTTTGACCCTGGGTGCCAAGCACTAATTCAATATTTTACTGGATGTTTGGGCTATAATTGCCTGTCATCTTAACAGATGAGTACACAACCATGATTCTGAAGAAGATAATTTTAGTGAAATTTTTGTCATTTTTGTTGCAAAACATATGCTGTGGGTACTCATTAAAATGGCCTCAATGAGGTCATTCTTATGAGAAACTACCAAATGTTTTGCTGCAAAAAAAACAAAAACAACTAAAACTAAGTTTTAAATAGGCTAACCATATCTCAAGGTAAGAGGGGGTGGGGTCAGCTGGTTTTAAATAGGCTAACCATATCTCAAGGTAAGAGGGGGTGGGGTCGGCTGGGGTGGGGTGCGGGTGGTATCAGATCAAAATGTTTTATTCCTCCATGAAAACATGTTGTGGGTACTCATTAGATGTGTCTGACCAAGACACTTCTAATGAGTACCCACACCACATGTTTTCATGGAGAAATGAGTAAAACATCCATACTTACTTAGAGATTGAAAAAAGTATCTTATCCAGAGCTATGGTAATAATTAACTGAAAGTTTTGAATAAATGCTTATGAAAACTTGTTGACAGTAGAAGACTATTCTGATGCATAGGTCTCCTGCAGCACTTTCATTAACCCTCTGAACCTGGATATATCCTCCTTTTACAAACAGTGTAGATCCAGATCAGTTGGCTTCGAAAGAAGCCAACTGATCTGGATCTGCACTGTTTGCCATTAAGTATGTGAATTTATATCAACAACCTGGATCAAGTAATCTGATTGGCTGAAAATTGGAAAGTGGGCATGGCATCATAATTTATTCAGCAGGACAAGGGTTAAGATAGATTTGATTACAATAACATGGTACCCATTTACTTCGTGCTGTGGCTCACTTTCATACAAACAATGACTTCAAAGCAATGCCAATGGCATCCTTACATTAGTAATTCTACTCTTTTCCTTCTGTTTTATCTTGCAACAGAAACTGAAAATGGTAAACAACAAAGAATCTGCTTAGAACATGCTGATAAGCAGAGCAAACTTTGTTTTGAATGTTAACATTTGCAATAAGGTCATTTTCTATTAAGCACAATATAAATTATCAACTTTAAAATATTGCTCTTCAAATAAGTCTCACCAAAGAAAAAGGGTTATTAAAGCATAAAAGCTCTGGATCCATGGATAAGGCATTTTTTTTTTCAAATTGTATTTATTTATATTTTCTAATATCTCCAAGAAAATATATGTTTTGGGAACTTAGAAGTGCCACAACAAGGCACTTCTAATGAGTACCCACAAAATACATGTATGTTTTTATAAGAAATAATAAATAAATATTTTTTATTAGAAATAAGAAAATTATTTATCTGATACCCCTCCACTCTAAAGCTAAGGTCTATCTTAGCTCTACATAAAAAGAGGTATCAGGAAAAGATTTTTCTTATTTTTTCATAAAAACACATACAGTCAACCCTCATTATCTCAACTTCGCATATCTCAAATGACCACCTATCTCAAAGTGAAAATCTGGTCCCTCTTTTAAAACATGAAAATCTAAGAACAGGTAACAAAATATTGTGGAAAAGAGGAGAAATTGCTCCTATTTTCAATATATCTTTTACTTCAGGAGTCAAATTACATATTCATTTGTGAATTTATTTTTTCCTCAACTCTGCAAATCTGATATGTTGAGGTATGGCTATCTCAAAGTATTTCAGACAGTCCCATGGATTTCAAGATAACGCGAGTCGACTTTATAATGGATACCCGTCAGAAGCATTTTGCTGAGGTGCTTCTTAAGAGTACTAATAATCTATGTTTTCATGGAGAAATAAAAAAAAAGATATGAATATTTTTGGTTGAAGAAAAGCTCCTTTACTGGAACAATGACTATCAAATTCTAACCTGACAGCTAAAGCCCAGATTCTCCTATGCAGATCTGAAAGCTAACATGACACAATCCAATATTTTTTGTTTGCTTATTTTTCTTTTTGTTGTTGCCATTTTTTTTCTTTTTGTAAATGAACTGTGAAAGACTTGAGACTTGATAAGACTGCACAAAGTCAAAGTTCCAGATAAGAGCAAGTGTAAGTTAAATAATTTTGTTATTTCTCCAAAATACGTATGTTATGGCGCTTCTAATAAGTACCCATATCATATATTTTTGTGGGGTAATAAAAAAAAATTTAATACTTTTTTCTGAAAAAAAAAATGCACCTTATCTCGAGCTATGACTCAGTGCATTCACTGCTCCAGGATACTGTGGGAGGATTTTCTCTTGATGCTGACAAAATAAAGCACAACTTTATGCAGCAATGAGACCTCTGACAGAAATTCCAATAAATGGCTAGCTCCAGGTCACGTAAAAAATGGTATTTCAATTTATGCTCTAATTAAGAAGCTTTCTCAATGGAAAGAAACAAGACAAGAGGATGAAATTACATTGAGAATACTTCACTAGATTTAGGACAGGAAAGCTGACGATTTGTTCAACAAAGCAAACTAATTATGTCATCTTGCATGAAAAGATATCAGCGAAGTGCATAGCTCTAGATAAGAGAGATAATCAGGAAATATTTTTCTAATATTTCTACATGAAAACACATTCAATGGGTACTCATCAGGGGTGCCTTGGTGAGGCACTTCTAATGAGTACTCATAGGTCTAGATAAGAGTGGGTATCAGGTCAGTATTTTTCTTATTTGTCCACAAAAACATATGTTGTGGGTACTCATTAGAAGCGCCTCAGTGAGGCACTTCTAATGAGTACCCACAACATATGTTTTTGTGGACAAATAAGAAAAATATTAATATTTTTGAATTGAAAAGTGCCTTAACTAGAGCTACGAGTACTCACAACATATGTTTTCTCGGAGAAAAAAGAAAATTATCATTACTTTTGGTAGAAGATGGCATCTTTCTCAGACTGGAAAAAACAAAATTCCCCAAAGTGTATGAACAGTGAAGTTTCAGGCCAGCCAGTGCATTTGCACTATTTGTTCCTATTCTTTGAAACCTTGTATACATAGCTCCAGATAAGACACTATTTTCAACCAAAAAGTACTGACAGCTTTCTTCATAGCTCTTGATAAGATGCTTTTTTCAATCCAAAAGTACTGATATTTTTCTTATTTCTCCACAAAAACATATGTTGTGGGTACTCTTTAGAAGTGCCTCACTGGGATGCTTCTAAAGAGTACCCACAACATATGTTTTTGTGGAGAAATAAGAAAAATATTTACCTGATACCCACTCTTATCTAGACCTATGTAAATTCTTATTTCTCCACAAAAATGTACATTGGTTGTGGTAGTCAATTTAGAAGCACCTCAGTGACAACCACGACATATTTTTGTGGAGAATTATCTAGGGCTTGCACCATACTAGTGATGACTTTTAAGACAAGACCAGATATACATGTATATTATAAACATTCAGTTCAGAACTAAATAGGTTTAGATGCAGTAAAATAAAGAACTACAATTAAGGCATTCTATATAAGTAAGTATTGCACTCTACAAAAAAACAGTATGGATCTCGTTTTTCCTGGAATAGTATTTAGTTGGGATTGAGTAACTTTAGCTCCTATCAGCTTATAATAAAAGCTGGGAGTTTGGATAAAATGTAGATGCCCAGTAAAGGTTTTACAAAACAATTAGCTCTCCCAAGCAACCAGAAAACAATGAAGAAAAGTGAATTTTAAATGTAAAATAGCAAATTTCATTTTAAACAGACTGGTCGCCATGCAAAAGCAATGGAAACCCTTGTTAATGCGTGACACTGATTGCATTATGGTCATCACAGATCTAGGACAGCATGGGCAACAGTTTACATGTAGATTAGCAGTAATTCTAGCAAACTTGTCCAAAGTTTGCTTCATCATTTTCATGTACAAGTTGAGCTCAATATGCCTCGTTGTTTTGGAGAAGCTGATTAAAGTTTTACTATATGGTCATGGAGGCTACTTCGGGTGCCAGTTTCATGTACATTTTCCAAATTTGTACGATTTTGCTTTATTTGCAACTTGAGCTCAATCTATCAGTCATCAAGTTTCAGAAAAGATATGTAACTGTAAGCTTAACCTTATATAATTACATGGCACTGGATTTCTATTCCCAACATTTTTCATAAACTTGAAAAATCCTGTCACAAGTCAGCTTCATAATTAGGCGATTCTGAGCTCAAACGGCCTTGTAGTTTTGCAGAAAAAGTTGTTTGCTCTCGTTTGACCATAAATAGTATAGCCATGGTGGCAACCTTGGATGCTGGTTCCCAAAAGTCATCTGATTTTCCCATATTGTAAGTGTGGGAAATTTTGGTTGCCATGAGAACCTGAACTAAAATGCCTGATCAGCATAATGCAAATTTGAATGACACATATACCCAAGCAACATTTTAACTTAATCAGGCTCAAATTGCTTCAGTGATTTCAGAAGAGAAGTCATTCAAAAAGTAACTGACAAACAGACGCTCAGACAATGACAAAGTGATCACTAATGATATCTGAGCTTAGAGCTCAGATGAGTTAAAAATGGACAAATGATGACCTAAGTATCTACCCTCACTACACCATACTTTCTTGGAGGTGTTCAACTTTATTTTAACCCTTAAAGCGCCAGTCACAACTATTGTTGTCTGCTTCGTCATCTGCTTGTGATTTTAAAAGTCATTTTTGCAAACAGTGTGGACCCAGATCAGAATGCTCCTTTAGGAGCAGTCTGATCAGGGTCCACATTGTTTGCCTATATGCAAAAATAGGTTTGAAAAGTCTGCAAGAATATTCAGCAGACGACATAAACAGACGACATTTTCAGATGCAGTTTTTCTTGGCGCTTTAAGGGTTAATGTACCATTTCCAACTTAATTACCACACTGTGTGAGGTTTTCAAAATAGCTGGGAAAACTAGATAAAATACATGTATGTATCTGTCAACTACAGGTACACTTTAAAAAAAGATCAGCAAAGGACTTATTTGATGTTTATGCAAATTTTTCTTCCAATTTTCTTTATAATATTAAAATATTAAAGCATGTAAAATGGTGTTTGATCCCTATATTATGGTACACCATATTTGAACTAATACCACACTGTTCACTTAATTAGGTTTTACAGAATTACTATAAAAACTTGCAGTAAAATATCCATTTAATAAGGACACAATTTAAAGAAAGATCAGCAGAGAAATTCACAAGGAGTATATTTAATGATGCTTTATAAAATGCATTTTTTTTCTGATTTTCTTGATAAAAGCATTTATAACAACTATTTGCATTGCCTTGACTTGCCTGGACTTGCAGCCTGGACTTGCTGAGGCAATTCAAATGCGTACCAACAACATATGCTTTCATAAAGAAGTAGATAAAAGTACACACACTGTAGTCTGAAGATTAAGAAATTGCTTGACATGTACTTATAGGGTTATGTGCAGTAATTAGGTTCACTACAGTATCTGAAGCAAAGACAGACTGTCAGATTTACAGAAGTTCAATTATTTGTGCAAAATGCCCTGAAAATGATAACAGTAAATAATAATGTAGCAGATGAACTTTTGAATTGTCTCATACACAAGAAGATTGTCTATAAAATATATGGAGACAAAATTCACATGAAATGTCAAGCCTTATTTTCTGAAAACTACTGTGTTCTGATTTCAAAGTGTTATCAGGGTTAAATGTTTGGACCACTGAATAAGTTATGAAATTTCAAGAACATGTATTTCATGAACCAGGACTTGTTAACGAGTACTGTATTTGGTGATAATTCAGAGATAATTTTCTCCAGTCCTCCATAAAAACATATGTTATGGCTACACACTAGAAGCTTATTGGTGACATGCTTCTAATGAGTACCCACAATATATTGTTTTAATGGAGAAATAAGAAAACTTATCCCAGAATTATCATTTGATACGCCCCCTTAACAAGTCCACTGATGAATATAAATACTTTTAACCTTAAACTATTTGATCATCTGCCCACTTGACACCCATTCAATTTCAAGTCATAAACAATAAACTTGTTTTCTGAGAAAACAGATACATGTTGACCTTGAAAAGAAAGTTAGTCACCAAGGTCATGCTCAAAGGCATAACCTAGTGATATATATGTCCATGCAAAAATGATAAAAATCCACTAGTCCATAAAAGAGATATCACACACACACCAAACCATCACTCCAATATCAACATTAATGCAAACAGGCTCTGCACAAAAAACAGTTTGTCCCTCTGACCTCTGGTGAGGAGACAAACAGGTACATGTACTTTATCAAGCAAAACTACATGCATAGATAAACAAACCACTTACCATATTTACCCAAAGTATTCGGACACCTCAACTCCTTACCAAACTTGTTCTAAAATTTGAACAAGTGAAGTACAATTTACTTCCCGATGTTGTGACTAAAAATTGCTGGATGAGTGGCAAACAGAGTAGACCCTGATGAGATGTCACATTCTGTGACATCTCATCTAGGTCTACGTAGTTTGCTCAGGACTGTCTGTCCGAATACATACGGTAAATACGGTAAGAGAAATATCCAGAAAACGGCTTTTCTTATTTCTCCATGAAAACATACGTCTGTGTACTTATTAGTAGTGCCTCAAAAGGTGCTTCTAATGAGTTCTTACAACATGGTGAAACAAGAAAAATAGCAACATATCTAGGTTTGAAAAAGCGTCTTACATGTATCTGCAGCTACATGTGTACATTACAAAAACAAGCTTATCCAAATATTCTGAAAATTTTACCACCAAAAATGAAAATTTTCAGATAAAAAATTCTGATATTCTTCATATCTGTGCTCAAGACATAGATTTTCGGTACTTGTTAGAACTGCCTTGGTGAGGCAGTTCTAACAAGTACCCACAATCTACAATTTTGAGCAGAAATAAGAAAAATAATGTATACCGCTGTATACCCCAGTTTTACTACATAAAAGTGGGGTTTTAGGGGGTAAAAATTATATACCAGAAGAAGCCGCAGGCTTACCTCTGATGTCTAAATATGTGTTTTCGTGATGATAACAAAGACTTTGGTGAGTAAGTTT
>OZ024828.1:70300108-70503539 GCA_964016985.1 Anodontia alba | reverse complement strand
ATATGAATACACAAGTTATTCAGGCCACTACTTGCACTCAGGAATAGCTGGACAGGTGAAAACGGGAAATTTGACAAGAATTTTGGCACGGACTCATTTTTTACAAGGTATTAAACAAAATATAGACCGATTTATACACACTAAAATCCGTCAAAAATCCATGTTATATTCCAGTGAGCCTAGTAAAATTACAGTTGTGTACCATTTTTTTATAACTTGTGATTGATTTATATGGGCCATGCATATACAACAGTCAGAAAAATAGTGCGGTTGGTTCAAAGAGTGGTAAAGCTCACATTACGAAAACATGCCTATTCAAATATACTGAAAATTTTATCACAAAAAAAAAAATGAAAAATTTCAGATAAAAAATTCTGATATTTTTCATATTTCTGCTCAAAACATAGATTGTGGGTACTCGTTAGAACCGCCTCGGCGAGGCGGTTCTAACGAGTACCCACAATCTATGTTTTGAGCAGAAATACGAAAAATAATGTATACCCCTGTAAACCCCAGTTTTACTATATAAAAGTGGGGTTTAAGGGGGTCAACTTTATATAGGCATGTTTTCGTGATGATATACCGGAAACGGAAGAAATCAAACATACTACTTGCTCAGAATATTACAAACATATTTGGAATACAATATGAGTCAGGACTGAAATGTTTTATTAAATGTATATATAAGCCGGGGCAAAGCATTTCCTACAAGATGTGTGTACGCACAGAGAGGACTTAGATCAACCAGCGCATCAGCGTCGACCGATCAATCTCCGTTGTCGCCTGAAAACGTTTTGGATACATGGTTACACAGAAGACAGGCTGATCTGAATCTCCACTGGGCGCACATGCAATATTGTCGGCAATGCTTTGGTCCGGCTCATCTGTAATTTTAATAATAATAAAAAAAAAGTTTCAGCTCTTGATAAACAGACTAATTCGCCTGATAAATGAGATTGCAAGGACGCTTAGCAGTGTTATTGGCCATGAATTAAAATATTATTCCTGACTCTTGAATTCGCTCTGTTATCTGTAAAAGATCTAAAGACAGCTTCCTAGCCACATATCAATGTCAACAAATGCCAGGAAGATATTGCCGGAGTTCTACAGGAGTTTGGTACACGACAGTGCAAATGAGACCATTTGGGATCTAGCATTTTAAAATGATGGAGTTAAGAGAGATAAACGTCAAAATTGTACAAAGACGTTTTTTGTTTTTTTTTTGTTTTTTTTTGTTTTTTTTGTTTTTTTTTTGTTTTTTTTTTCAGCTGTTGTTTTTTCTAAGAATCCAAAGTTTTACCACCTAAACTCAAATTTTGTTTGCCACCTGACCCTTGGCATCTAAGACATCCATGGGAGGCTTCTTTTTACCTCCGTTCGCAAAACCCCAAATAAGGTTGTTGTTGTTTAACGACATAATTTTATTAATAAATTGAAGCAAGAACATCGTAGTACTATATATAGTGACTTCTTAACAAACAAATATTTCCTGAATATGTTCGTAATAACGACATTTAATGTACGTACGCGGAGACATTTTAGGAACATACATTTAATCGTCCACTGTTGACAAGTTTACAGTAGATATGTATAAAATTCAAATTGCTAAGAGAAGCAAGTCAGACTTCCTACGTTTTATTGGTTAACAAAGTTTTATATAAACCCCGTGTAAATGCTGTTTTAATTGCGAATACTAGTTTATATACCGATTGACTAAAATTATCCGGCTATTAAATAGCATGCAATTAAATACTGTGAAATGTGCATGAAATACCTGTGTTGGTAAAAACATCTATGGCGAGTTTCAAGATACACTAATTATTTACGTGCGTGTACGCGTACGCACGCACGCACACACATATACATACATACATACATACATACATACATACATATTTGCTGCTACACTTCTTCTTGATATTACCTTAATTCAATCCGGTACTAAATGATATGGAATTAGTGTAGATATTTTGATGGAACTTACGGTGTACTGCTTGTTGTTGTGCTTTTTGGTTCATAACTAAAAAGACTTCTTGTAGTTTCAATCTCTTTGGAAACTGACGCCAATATCACTGAATTAAATTCAACTTCATGGTATTCTGACTTCATTAATATTGCTAATCAATTATCGCTAAGCTGCATGATCCGGCTGATTCATGTCCATTCCTATGCTTTGCCCCTGGCAATAAAAGTGACATATGGCAAACCCATTGGCTAGATCTTGTCGGTATCAATTTATATACCAAAAAATCCTGAGTTCAAGAGGTTTCGCCATTTTGCCAGCGTCGAGCTAATTGACGACGAACGGATGGACTATTAGGCTGGTTATAAGGACTCTTCGAAAGTCGACATCTCAGTCGTTTGACTTTTCTTCGAACTGGGCAACATTCCTCATTGGTTCAAGAGTTTCTGGTCATGTTCACTAACTGGCTACAGGAAAGAGATATATTGGCAAGAATAATGTGCTTGCAAAACAATATCAAAGTATTTCCCATGGTTGAAGACCCATAACGATATCCACATTTTTGAAAAAAAAAAGTAAAAGAAAAATCCAGAGAGTGCCACAATCAGAAACCGCAGCCCTTCCCAGACACCAAGAGGAAGAGGAAACTTTGTATCCCTGGCTATCCACATGCGCCCAAATTGCATTCTGATCAGACTGCGCGAATTTACATGTCCGCAGGTATGTTTTCTGACGTTGCGGCTTACATATAATTGTCTATGAATAAAGTATTTTCGACCATTTGAGTAAATTATTTGTTGAACCAGTTATTGGATCTACTTATATTTATATCTTTTGTGATCTTTGTGATTTTCTTTACAATAATTTAAGTTACAAAAATCATGTCAAGCCTAACTGAGACGCATTGTCAGAAAAGTACTTTTTCAGAAAAAAAAAAACACATTTGAACATGAGTGCCCAGCGAAGATCACAGCCTCGTTATGAAAACAAACCTATTCAAATATACTGAAAATTTTACCACTACAAGATGAAGGGGGTCAACATTATATAGGCATTCGCGCACTCTGATAAGACTCTTCACTGAACTCATTTTGGATAGCAATGGATGCAAAGTATCTTCATGCAGACAACGAAGACTCTGATCGGACTGCGCAGATGCGTAGACTGATTAGAGTCTGCGATGGGCACGTCAAAAGGTACGTCTTCTCACGTTACGGCTTAATTATATCTAATTAATATTGACTACTGGAAATACCATAAGAGCATGCGATATTCCTAACGCTTTTTTATCATGCTGTATATCACTTCAAAATACCATTCCGCAGATCAATTGCACAGTGCAGGATATGTAATGCAAATTTACAGCGTCATAATATTTAGTGTATAAGACAATAGAGCTTTTCAGTTCTATTACTTGCATTTACAACTGTCTTGTTATTAAGGTTAGTCGTCTAGTGTGAAATGTGACAAGAAACGTTTTGATATTCGTTCGGCGTGCTTTCCTATTAGAGCCTTCCTTATTCCGCAATGAATTCTGCTATCCAACACTTGGTTTTGTAGTCGAGTACAAATGCATTGATCAGATTATGGTTTTATATATGCCTATTCTGTGTTTGCTTAGCGCACTTTAGAATATTCGTAGATATCGTGTTGAACTTTAGTTTTACCTTTATACTCTTCAATTCAAATACTTTAGAACATGTATAATAATATTTGAAAAATCAATCAGAGATAGAAAGCTTTTTTGAAATACCCAGCATAACAAACTGCAGTGTAACTAAATCGTGACTGCGGTTCTGTAGAAGATAAAGATAGGTGTAGAGGAACATTATTTAATTACTCCACTTCCTCATCTTAAACACATTTCATGCAATTTTACTCATTGTAGGAAACGTCTTATACTTCAATGAAGTCCAGAACAGAAAACCGTCCGCTTAACTTCCCTTCTGCCGTCTCTAAAGATTGACAGTTTTGGCAAAATTTGTCACACCCTGATGACGTAATCGGAATTATAAGGAATGCATTTTTATCTTTGTAGATTTTAGCGAATCACTCATCAAGTTATTAAAATTAACTCAAAAATTAACTCGAAGGGCTTAATGTTAGATTTGTGAACGATTCGCTGAGTTTATAGCATGGACTCCAGTAAAAAGATATACGATTTATTTTGGTATTGGAAGAACGCCTGGACATATCTATATATAAAACAACTGTATAGCAGATATGCATACATTGCACTTCGCGAAAACTTGCACTTTTATATAGCGGCCCAGTTGATATTTAACCAATTCTTAGTATTCAGGGTAAAATCATCATAAAAGAAAGAAAAATGCTTAAAACAGAAAGCAAAATGTTCATTTTCTCATGCACATATGCAAACTTGACGTCATTAGTGACACCCCGGTTGTTTTCCTGACATCAATACTTAAATTTCGCATGCAAAGTGCTATTCAAATAAACATTTTTAACCGTTTACTATAAGCCTTTATTAGAATTTAGCACATGATCGTCAAATTATTCAGTGAAATAACCCATGTCATAAAAATCATATAACCTCACGTGTAATAACACCTGCAAGGCTTCCCATTGGTTAGTCTAATTACCCTCATTAATATTCATATCACTCCGCTTATTGATAGTAACCAAGATGTTGTCCGCGTTCGCATTTGGAACAGATCCTGCCTTCCATTTTGAGATGATTTTGAGATGAACGATAAATGTCACACCAATGGAGGGGAAAGATATAAAACTATCACAAGATGAATAACACGGCTACCAGAAATATTCATGGTGGTTAAAATTCGATGTTTTCCGGCAACATATTTGGAGGCACTTTCAACATCGATATCGTCAAACCGTCAATGAAAAGAAATTCACCTCCTCCAAAAATGCATTGGAGAATGACATGATTCAGACAGTCAATAAATGTGTCAAATTAAAATCTAAACTACAGTTAAATGTTTTATAGTCTTGAAATCTGTCACTTACTTGAGTGTGTCAACCACCGTATAAACTGTTTTGATCAAGGTCAATGACCTTTAAATACGACAGCTGAGTGTGAAGGATTTCCCTACTGATTCTCAGTGACGCATTGACTTGCTGAATGACGTTGGTCAATGGAATATTTAGTTATGCATTGATTTATTCAAATGAAATATTTATTAGCTCAAATAAAAATCATCATTATTTCCTGCAGTTTAGCAAATAAATTGCACATTTATCTTGTTTCTAGTTATTTTCGGTACTTATCAAATAATATGCAAACTATTTTTGTTGCGTAGTACTATTGAATCCTTGGTAGTGAGTTGTTCCGCTTAGATATGGAAAGCCATTATTTTTAAAAATATATATTTTTTTTTTTTTTTTTTTTTTTTGTTATCCGAAGGGCCATGTGATAAAGAGATTCTTACATGAGTGGTCATTTAATATGAATTTTATGACACTCGTTGGGTACTTTCGGTATTTTGCTCGCCAAGGCTCGCAAAATGCCAAAATTACCCAAACTTGTTTCATAAATTTCATATTAAATGACCATTCATGTAAGATCCTTTATGTATTCAGAAATGGATTAACACCAAAACAGTGTTCGATTTTTCGTCCAATATGGCTGCTACAGTAAACCTTTAAGAAAACGGTTACAATAAACCTTTAAGAAAACGTTTGATTGAAAAAATTTTGACACCATTTTAAATGACATATTTTAAATTTTACCAGACGTCTTTCGTTGCGGGGAATCGTCGCGCATTTCTTCATGTCCATAATTTCAAAACATTTGTCCACGAACTATACTGGGTAAGGATGTATGAAGACCAAATATAATAACTGATGCAATTTCCGCAGACTAAACATTCATCAAAATTCCATAAAATACACGCCGTTTTACAAGATTTTTAAACAATCAGTGCTAATTTTTATTCAGACATCAACTGTACATTTTTTTTTTTTTATCTTGAGTTGGGTATATTGTATGTATTTTACCTGTTAGTATATACATGTGTACTACACGCTTTATAGAACTTACAGTTGATTAGCAAAACTCTAAACCAGTATCATGTAAAATGCATGCGTTTCTCTTTTTTCCTTTGTTTTTTTTTTTTTTTTTTTTTTTTTTTTTTTTTTTGTGCAAGATACAGGAATTGAGAAACCCGACTAGTTTCTCACAACGTGAAAACGTGAAAAAAAAAAAACAGCAGAAAGCAACTCTTCAGGATAAAAGAAACATAGTGAATGAGGAAATGAAACGCCCATTTCATCCAGAGTTTTTTGTCGGGCATTAAGGTAAAAGGCAAACGGCGGAGACAATGGTGGTAATGCGCTATGTGAAGAGGAAACACCGTGTTATTGACGTAAAGAAAGAAACAACCTTAACAGTAAATAACACATGAAAGACAGCGACTTTTGATGAAATAAAATTTTTGAAACAAAGAACACAAAAAGTTGCAAAAATCTGAGTCTTTGTTTCATTGAGACTCTTCGTACGACAGTAATGTAGTTTGCATGATTGGACCACGGGCTTAAAAACGAATTTGATTTTCCTATGCATCAAAATGGACGTAATGATCCCAAGGAATATAAAAGCAAAACCTACACTATAGAGAACTAAGGAGTCATTTACGGCAAAGGACCTAAAAGACAAAAAAAACAAGGTTTGCTTAGAAAATATCTGAAATGAACAAACAAAGGTAAGAGAAAAGTCCAGGGAGTGCCACAATCACAAACCGCAGCCCTTCCCAGACACCAAGAGGAAAAGGAAACAGACAAAACCAAACAAGCGCAAATCGAACAAACATATGAAAAGCACTAAGATTAGCTCTCTCTTTTCCCAAAGCGAGGTAATCGCAATGCTAAAAGGACTGAAGAACAAAACAACAAAACAACACAAGATAAGACATAAAACAAATCGCCTCGTAGAATAAATCACAAAGCAACAATGAGTAGGACTAACACTGGGACCACCGCCTTAGAACGGTCAGTAGAGTAAACTATCATGGGGTTTAAAGCATTTATACAGCTAGCCAACTACACCCTGGGTCCCGATGCTACTCTTAATACAGAAGTACATAAGCAATCGGTTCGCATAAAGGCTCCCAAGTCAGTCAATCCTTCAAAGCGAAAACATAAAAAAATCAAATGAATCACTTTAATAAACAAAGACGAGTACGCATGGGTAAATCTACTGTATGCCATAGTAAATGAAAACCAATAGTTGAATAAGCCGTATATCTTGCAAATTTGATCAAAATTAGATTAAAAAAAAAAAAAAAAAAAAAAAAAAAAAAAGCTTTATGGGCGCAGCCAGTTTGAATGCTTAATGAAACTTTTGACGCCATAAAGCCCAAAAACATATTTGAATATGCAAAACCTAAATAAAACATATTTGCAACAATATTTTAACTCTTTGATTGAAAATAGAACTTCTTATCCAGCTATATATTTTATTTCGCTTGAATTAAACACCGTTTCCTATCGGAAGATTTTATTCAGTTTTTTGAAATATTTTGCAACTTATTTAGTATTCAAATTAAGATTTGCAATATTTAACTGTCATAAACTGTGAATTCTTAACTAAATACTTATTCAATTTTGATCAAATGTACATCAAAATGAGTAGTATATCAAAATCTTTCACTTAAGATGCATTCTTAGCCAACCCTGTTTTCTCCTTTTTTTGCTTTTTATTTCATTTTATTAACATTCTTAAGCGGTTAAACACATTCAACTATACAGCTATTCTACCTTATGTCCCTCTAACATTTATACAAATATACGTATGATAAATACATTATATTAGAAAATTAAAAGCTATAGAAAGCAATGAGTAAATAAAAGTGAAATGAGTTCAACTGCAAAACAGCAGAAGTAAAACTCAGCAAGGGCGAATAAAACCTATGAAACGGTTTAATATATTAAAACATTTTGTTAATAGCAGAAACATTTTAATAATGTAGAACGTTTTGTTAAAAACAGGGTTAAAACTGTCATTATAGTACGGTCTGTTAAAAACAAGGCTTAGAAATGAAGCTTATCACAAACCGGACTTGCAGTACTTGCTTCAGATTATTTTTGAAATAATCAAAAGTACATTTAATTGCATTTTGTGCTGTATTAGGCAGAGTATTCCATAGCTTAGGTGCAGAGTATGAGAGCGATCTGTCAAATACAGAAGAATGTGGCCTTGGGACAAATAATTTGTAATTGACCGATGATCTGAAAGTATGACCGTATGTTTCAGATACAGGTTTAAACTTATTCGAAATATAATGAAGGGATTAATTATGCAAAGCTTTATATGTTAATCCTGCTTTGTTATATATTCGTCGATTGATAGTAAGCCACCGAGGTCTTGGAACATCTCTGCTGATGGAGTATTGTCATCAGCATGCAGTATAATACGAGCTGCTCGTTTCTGCAGTTTACAAATTCATTCAATATTGCTCATTTAAGTATCACCCCATATAACAGACCCTTAATCTGTCAGCGGAGGATGTAACCCTGATAAAAGTTCTTTTGACCATCTATGGAAACACAGACCGATAGCTGCTTTAAGAGATATCTTGGACGAGATTGTGGAGCACAAATAATCGATATGTGTTGTCCAGGGCAGTTTATCATCAATATGTATTCCGAGACGTTCATGGAAAAAGGTTTGTCTGATTTGGGTATTGTCTAAAGTGAGACCCGGTGGTTTGCTCTACCGACCGTTCTAAGGCGGTGGTCCCGGTGTTAGTCTTACTCTTTGTTGCTTTGTGGTTTATTCTACAAGGCAATTTGTTGTATGTCTTCCCGTGTGTCATTTTGTTCTTGTGCTTTTCAGTCCTTTTAGTATTGCGATTACCTCGCTTGGGGAAGAGAGAGCTAATCTTAGTGCTTTTCGTACGTTTGTTTGGTTTGTGCTTGTTTAGATTTGTCAGTTTCCTCTTCCTCTTGGGGTCTGGGAAGGGCTGCGGTTTGTGATTGTGGCACTCCCTGGACTTTACTCTTACCTTTTTTAGCTGATGTGAATTATTGAATCTATGCCTAAGATCATGAAACATGTTTTATTTAAACGTACAAATATTTTATTTTCGTCTGTCCCAGTCTAGTGAAGTATCAGCATCACTCTGTAGACAGTGTTCAAGCATGTACTATTTATATGAAATGATGAAATGTAGCGTAATCTGCGTAAAGATCAGTAGAGCAATGTTTCAAGAATTGCCGAAGATCATTCATAAAAGGTTAAAATAGTGTGGGGCCTAGGATAAATCTTTGAGGAACACCAAATTTTAATTGCGTGAATTCAGAGAGTCCAGTAGTGCTATCGATTGCCTGTTGACGATCGTTCAGATAGGACTTAAACCAATTTAGCGATGTTTTGTCTGTTTTATACAGTGAAAGCTTACTGATTAGAATATGTTGATCGACCACATCAAAGGCTTTTCGGAAGTCTACAAACAGAGAACCAAGCCACTCGTATCCCGACAGGCCATCCGCTTGTCGATAAGCTTAACTAGCGCAATCGCAGCTGTGCTTTTGTCGAAAGCCAGACTGACTCTCTTGTATGAGTTTGTATTTATTCAAATACATTATTGTGTTTGTTTATGTGCTTTCAAAAACAAAATGGAGATCATAGGTAATATCGAAATTGGCCTGTAGTTAGACAGAACTGAGTTTTGTCCACTTTTAAATATTTAACACCAGCTGCAGACTTTACTAATTACCTTCAGTTGCTTGAAGTTCACTGTTACCTTGTTTCACATTAATATTACCCTCTTTGCCAGACTAGAGACTCATGAGTTCGGGTAAATGGATATTTATACTTGCGCTCGTCTTTACTGATTCTAAACGGAATCGCCCCTGAGAAAAATGTACACAAAATCCCAAAGCAGGAAAACAGCTGAATTGTTAAGCTAGTTTCGACTAATTTGGCTTCATCAGTGACCCTCATGTAAAATTTTGAAATATCCCGAAATTGACTCAGTGATCACAAAGGCCTGAAAATATAAACTACGATTTAATGAAGTATGGGAAGACTTTTTCAGGACGCAACATGGCATTGACACCAGCAGTAGTGAAGATTAATATATGCTAAAAGGAATGACCCTTAAGAGTAATGAACACGCTAAGAAACTGTAAGCTTTAAAGTTTTATTTTTATTTGTTTATTTATTTATTTATTTATTTTTTTTGTGTGTGTGGTGGGTGGGGGCGGGTGGATGGGGGAGAGGGAGGGGGCAGACCAGCTAGTTTTCTGCCAATAAGCCTCACACAACTTTTCAAAACTGCTAGACTCGGCTCAGTATGACATAGTGATACAGCAGCTATTCAAATCTGTCCAACATTTCCTTTACACATGCGGAGATTTTATTCAGTATTAGTGAAAAAAATTAGACAAACAGTCGCTCTTATATACACACAGTAGAAAATGTTTCACACTTTGATGTCACCAAGACGTTAATGACGTCATATAATTTCGACGTCGTCTACAAACTGCTGAAGAAGGCATCGATGTCATTTTTTTTTTTTTGTTTTTTTTTTTTTTTTTTTAGAAGTTGTCTTCGGCTGAACCCGATTTTGATCGATTTTAATAAAACTTTCAGGATGTATACCTGTATACCATAATGAATGCAGTATGTAAATAAATATGTAAGACAGTAATAGTACTTTTTGTGTATATCAAAACACATCCGCCTACCTATTTATACAATTCAGAAATTTGTATTGCAATTTTAGCTCCTGGAAGTTCCGAAAAAAATGGCATCATATTTGCATTTAATTCAGTTATGGTATGCCCAGTATATAGGAGTTGGTAGTGCAACTGTAGAAGCTAACTGTACACAATAGATCCTTTTACAGAATAGAATTATCATTATTAGAAAAGAGGTCATACAAGAAAATAGTTTCAAAACGGTGACGGCTTTACGAAAATCACTTGACGTCACGGTCTGAAGATGATAACATTATTACTTCGTGTAAAATGCTCTCAAATGAAAGCTGAAATGTTGTTTTACAAGTTAATGGTATACATTTGAATAACACTTATACGTTTAACATACTATCTGAAAAGTTCACGAAAAAATTGATGAATCCTTGTACTATCTATTAAAAGGATCAGCAAAAATATTTGGGTCAAAATATTTATATATTTATTTTATTTCAAGATGTGAAATCAATATATGTCAGAAATGAAAAAAATGATAGTTTTACAAGTGAAAATCTATGATATTGTCATCAGTAAAAAAATAACAAGTCGATGTTGTTTTGTTTTTAATACTCGTTTCCGATTACTTCGGTTGTCTTCATTGTTTCCCCTAACAGATGCCAATCCCACTTCGGGTTTTTGAGGTCGTCATTGTTTCTGAGCAAAATTATCAAGTGTTGGTATGCCGATACTTCGTCTCTCCAGCGCTTTACAGTTTTGTCTTACGGACTGACCATACGTTTGTAATTTGGAGCTGCATCAGAATTAAGGGCAAGATTTTGTGCAAGCAAAACCTTGTTTAAGCTCTGCAGTGGTTTATACTGACGTTCATCCCAAGGCGAATATCTGATGCTGATCATATTTTCGCAAATTCTAGCATTGTGGTCACCCGCTACAACGCTGCCTACATCATCTCTGTTTTCTTACTGTGGTGTTAACATGGTGGTCATCGTTTTCGATGGCTGCCCTAATCGCTTTTCTTTCTGTTTGTATTATTTAACTGTTTAGAGCTGCATCAGAAATTAAAGGTTTGATTTTATGTGAGTAACACTGGTTTAAGTCCCCTAGTAGTTTTCCTACTGACCGTTCAGAGTCAGTTCCTCTGTTGCTGGTCTTCTTTGTGGCGCTTCGGTCACTTCAAATATGACGTTTTATTTTTTGTTGTTGTTATGTTTTGTTTTTTTTTTTTTTTGTTTTTTTTTTTTCATCTCTTTTTTCCTCATCTCTCCCTTGGTGCCCTGGATATGCTGTGTTTCGTGACTGTGGCATTTCTTGAGTATTTTACAAAAAGCTATATTGTTCACTGTTTTATTTCTTTTTATTTGTTTTATTTATTTAGTGAGTCTGTTTGGTTGTTCTGTTTGAATTAATGATATTTTATTTGGAAAAATTCAAATCCAATATATATTATAAACAGATGAAATAAGTATGCTAGCTGAACGGTAATGTGACTAAACTAGTAGAAAACGTAAACATGTAGTAATTAACTAGCCTTGTTTGCTCAAGTACGAATCAAGCCAGTAAATTGTACTAGATACTTCTTTCAGTGCTATAGTGGTACTAACTGTTGCTGGTTTTAATGCGAGCGCCTATATAAAATGTGTTCCTGTGTGTGTGTGTGTGTGTGTGTGACCAATGTCCCTGTGACATGATCCTCTTCTGTGGTCCATCAGATGCCAGGTGACCTCAATTTATATTTTTACATTGCCATAAAATGCCAATATTTACAAAAAAAAAAAAAAAAAAAAAAAAAAAAAAAAAAAAACTAAGACATGTAAAAATAGTTCCTTTGGAAATGTTTCAAAGTTTATTTACTAAATATTTAAGATCAAATTTATTTTAGGTAAGATACATTACGAAAACACGCCTATGCAAATATATAGAAAATTTCACCTCCAAATCCTGAACATTTTCAGATGAAAAACTCTAATATTTTTTCATATTTCTGCTCAAAACATAGATTGTGGGTACTCGTTAGAACCGCCCCGCCGAGGCGGTTCTAACGAGTACCCACAATCTTTGTTTTTGAGCAGAAATAAGAAAAATAATGTATACCCCTGTAAACCCCAGTTTTACTATATAAAAGTGGGGTTTAAGGGGGGTCAAACTTATATAGGCAAGTTTTCGTGATGAAACTCTAAACGGTGCCCTCTGGAAATAAAGAACACACAAAAGAACGAAAATCGAGCCGACGGTTTAATAAAGTCTCTTCATTTACAACATTGAAGTTTGTGAGGCTGTAAACGCCCCTTAGCACCGGCAAAATGTTAATATGTATACCCACCCCCAATTTTGACAATTTATATATTATCAAAGCGTAAATCGTGGGGAGAGGGGGAGGGGAGAGCGGGGAGAAATCTGTCAGAAAGCTCAAGTGATAGGAAACATTCTTCTACGTAGATATGTACCTGAAGAAAAAAAAACAGTTAGGTTTCTTTTTTATGAGCATGTTTGAAACCTCAAAAATAATACAGAACATATTGTTTTACTAAACCCCCAACTGAAAAAGGTTTGGTAAAAATTAATGTCTTCATTTCTTCTGAGGTTGTACATCACGAAAACACGCCTATATAATATTGACCCCCTTAAACCCAACTTATATATAGTAAAACTGGGGTTTACAGGGGTATACATTTTTTTTCTTATTTCTGCTCAAAAACAGATTGTAGGTACTCGTTAGAACCGCCTCGCCGAGGCGGTTCTAACGAGTATCCATAATCTATGTTTTGAGCAAAAATAAGAAAAATATCAGAGTGTTTTATCTGAAAATTTTCAGTTTTTGGACGTGAAATTTTCAATATACTTGAATAGGCGTGTTTTCGTAATGACCCAAAAAGGTGTTTGGCTAAAATCAGTGCAGAACCAGAACTGACTGATGCGTCTGATCAGATTTTCTACTGTTTGCAAATACTTGTTTTCTCTAGGAATATCTAAATTAAATAGCTTTACATTATTTTAATAGTGAAATTGTCCTGTCCAAATATATATTGTAGGGGAGTTTGTTCAGTCTAATATGGGTAAAAATACAATGATTAAAAGAAATACTTCGTATATTCAGAATTCAGACAAACACCCAATTACGACTATATATACTAAACATGGGGTCTCTGGAAGAGTATGGGGGCATGTAGTCTTTTTTAAAACTTAATTGCTCTCTCTCTCTCTCTCTCTCTCTCTCTCTCTCTCTCTCTCTCTCTCTTTCTCTCTTATGAGCGCATGTGCGAGCGTGCGTGCCTGTATGCGTGCATGTCTGTAGTTCGTTTCTTGTCAATTTCAACAATCCTTCAGTTATAGCAACCAACCAACGAGTTGTTGCCGCGAAGCGGCAACAACGAGAGTTGGTTGCTTTATGGTAGTATTCTGTTCTATTCAAAAATTGCTATACTAAGGCTGATTTTTTTGTGTAACCGGAAATTGTGAAGATGAACCTTTAAATACGTCACTTCCGTTTTTAGCGTTTGTTTACAATCACCCGATGACAGCAACTGTTAAACCTAACAGATATCACGTTTCCATGCTAAAAACAAATAAAAATCAGGCATAGGCGAGATTTAAAGGTAAGAATAAAACACACAATAGTTTTGTCAGTATTTTCGGTGGTATTCCAGAAGAACACATATACCTTGCGCGCGCGCAACGTGACATCCGGTTGAAACGTAAGTAGAAAAAGCTCCACTGATATCTGAGCATTATCGCATATCTAGAGTGAAAATAATAGACTTTCCAAACAATTCTTGACGGTAATTTGAGGGGGATTTGGGTTTTACGACCCTTTCAAGAATATTTCACTTAAATCGAGCTGATCGTTCATCAAAAGTGGGCGAAAACCGGAGAACCTGCAGAAAAAAAACAACAAAAAAACAGCTGACCATCCATAATCAGAACTTGGCTTTCCCACATGACCCAAGGGAGGCCCGAACCGCAGTGGTGAGAAACCTAATGGATTAAGAGTCAGTTCTCTTATCCACTAGGCTACGGGGGCCCGTAGGGGGGAGGGTGGTTGGGGGGCATTCCAGCTGTCAGATTCAACATTATCTCAGTAGAGCTTGATCTTATTCAATCCAAGTACTTTTTCTGGCAAAAGAATGTACACAATACTGGTTAACCGCTTAGAGGACTAAGCCTGCCCAGTAAACGTGTGGTTAGGTAAACTGACCGCGCTCGACATGACCCCATTGGGTTGACTGGGCCGTAAAACCTCAACACAAACAAACCAAGTACTTTTAACTAACAGATTTTTTTTTTTTTTTAAACAATCATCACTTAACATGACTTTCCACAATAATGTTTCAGGCCATACTTATAAATATGTTGATACTGTAGCATAAACTCAGACCCTCCATACCCTACATCATTGACGAATTCACTGAATGATACTCCAAATATTTAGCATTTTGTGACAGATTTTGATTTTTATGCATAAAATTGTAAGTGATTTTCTTCAAAATCAGCTGTAATGTTAGTCATTTCTTATTAATTTTAATGTGGCATAAATTTAAGAAAGATTTGTTTTCATATTATTCTAAGAAGGTGAACAGAACTATGAGAACATGCCATAGGTCTGGGTTTACTCTGTCGCTGACCAATATTCCTGTATACTCTGCATGTGACAGACCACTATACTCAAGGTTACTGACTGATACGCCAGCAGGGATCAATTTTAGCACTTGCTAACTTGCTAAATGCTGGTTAATTTGATCAAAAAGTAAGCTGCAATTTCCATCACTTGCTAACTCTAGCAAGCTGGAAAATTTTTTCTTTAATTGGCTGAACCTGAGGCAGAAGTTTTGCAATTTCTTTTCCAAAGGCAATAACAATATTTTTCTTACTTTTCCCGTAAAGCAGGTTTTGACATTACATGCAAACTGTCTAAACCTGTTTTCTGGGAAAATAAGAAAAATATTCTAAAATGTCTGCTGTAATTTTACCCAGAGTGCTAAGATTTAAAGCCACATTTAACAGTATTTACAAGTGTGAAAAAGCAAGTTGGGACAAAGAAATATCATTTGATTTCTGTTTCTGTTACATTACAGTATTTACCCATAGTATTCAGACACCTCAACTCCTTACCATACTTAACTAAAATTTGAACAAGTACAACTTACTACCCAATGTTGTATGGCTGTAACAATACAGTCAGCTCACGATACGATATGTATCGCGATACTTTCCTAACGATTCGATACATATCACGATACTACTTCAATGCATAAGTCAGAGGTTGAAAATTTTGATACTCTTGGAAAACAGGTTCAAAACTATCTCAGAGGTTCATTATTGTGTAAAAATGCCTGTGTAAGATTACCCATTTTGTCATATAAGTGATCAGTGTATTTCAGTAACAGTTTAGATCTTTGTAATTTGTTATAATGTCGCACTGGATGAGTTCTCTTAAATACATATAGACTCTACGACCATAGATGATTCTTTCATTTATTTAGAAAAAGGGTGTCCTACAATTAAAACAAACATGGAAACAGTAAAGTCAAACAAAACATACAAGACAGACAAAAACAGACAATTCATACAGTCATTTGACACGCCGTATGCACTGCAACAGATGGTATCTATTTATAACACTGGGAAAATAACGTGTCTATATTTATCTTAGGACACACCTATTTATAGAATGTACACGATGTACATAAAATTACTTTGAAACTTTAAAGTACTTAAAAACCATTTGCATGTTACTATCTAGCGCTAGAAACATTAACAATCTACCTTTTTGGTCATCACTGTCGCACTGAAGCCAATATGCATTTATTAATTAGGCAGCTTTACCAAACAGCGGACTCAGTGTGTAAATACATGTATTTGTTTACATCATGTATGAAAAGTACATGACAGACCTCAGTTGCATAAATCCCAATAAAAGTATAAAAACAGACGGCTAGCAACATATCAACACGAGTACAGATGGAAAACATACCTGGTAATTTATCCTTTCATCATCCTTGAAAGATAATGTAGAATAAACTTGTCTTTTATTGAAACAACAATTTACGGTGCCAATATGGCGACAGCACAACAGAGAATGACCTTTTTAGCGCGCGCTGGATTAATTACGTAGAACATGCAGATTAGTAAAATTACCCAACCATTCATCATCTTACATACTTTTTATTCTAAAAATCCTTACGGTTGGTTAAAATTTAAACTCTCCCTTCTGGTGAAATTCCCAACTCCAAAAATAACTCATAGGTTAAACTAAATGTCACCAAGTGCCACTCTGTTAACAAGAACGGAACAGAATAACGCACGGTGCACTTTGAAAGAGGAAAAAATAAGTTATTACTTCATCCCTGTGACATTCTCCCCTGCTTTAAAAAAAATGTCTCCCGACATTTTCAAATTTTACTCACAGCTGTAGATAATAATAATATATACAGATATTTAAAATATCACAGACACTGTTATGCTATTTGCATGACTTTGCATGCAATCAGCAATATTGCAAATTTCACAGTTTACAATTCAATGTTATTATCGAACCGTGAAAAATTATATTTACAGGTATATCCCAACAGCTGCGAATATCTGTGCTTATATGAAAAATGTCAATTCTCTATATGCAGGGACAAAAAAATAACCCACCTAACATTTCCAGAAGGGAAAACCTATTAAGAATAACTGTGACATTCTCCCCTGTAGGATTACTTTGAAAAACTATCTACAACTATAAAAGAACTAAACATACCAAATTTGGGTATCGGGGTTAAAGACTGTTTGCTGACTGGTTATCCACTCCCCATACTTATCTGGAGGACGTCTTTCCCTCCCTGATCGTCTTGGTTGTTGGGGAGGGGAAACATGTACTGTGCTGTCTCCGCCTCCTGTAATACTCCCACTACCACCTACAGATTTATCTAAAATACTAATGCCCGTGGAAGTATTTGTCTTACTGTGTTGTATGACAGAAGACGGATCACCAGTATCTAAATATGTCCCAGAACTAGAACGACTACGGTCTTCTACTCTGCCACTGCCTAAACTACTTGGCATGTGAGACTTGTCACTTACAATTGACACATGTGACTTATCACTATTTTCTCGTGTATTCGCAGATCTTCGCTGTGGAATTACATATTTTGGAAATGCAAACATTAACTCTGACTGGTCAGAATCAGAATCACTATCTGAATTCGGAATACACTTGGGTACTTTGAGGGCAGATTGTTTAGTTCTGGGCGACTTTTGTGGGATTGGTTTAGGGGGTATACTTACCTCTGATATGCCAGGTATTGCTGAAAAGGGTAGCAGCATATTTCTGTGTAAAGTCTTCACAGAAGAATCACCGGATTCTCTCTGAACCCTGTACACAGGAATACTCTTATCCGGCATATCTATCACTATATAAGTATGTTTATCCCACTTATCTGCCAGCTTGTTTTTCCCTTTTAGTCCCACATTTCTAATGAGGACTCTATCCCCTACGTCTAGGGTTGCCTCCCTTATTTTGGAGTCATAATTATGTTTATGACGGGATGCATTTTTGTCTGCTTCTTTAGAAGCTACTTTGTATGCAAACTCTAGACGTTTTTTTAGTTTACTTGCATAATGCTCTCGAGAGGCAGAACTTGGTTCCTCAGGAGAAGACAAACCCAGATATGCGTCAATTGCCAATCTGGGATGCCTCCCAAATATTAAGAAATAAGGAGAGAAACCAGTGCTATCATGACGAGTAGCATTATAAGCATGAACCAACGGGGCCACAAAAGATTTCCAGTCTTGCTTTTGATGTTCTTCTAGGGTACCCAGCATATTCAAAAGCGTCTGGTTAAATCTCTCAACCATACCATTCCCCATTGGGTGATATGGAGTGGTTCGAGATTTTTGAATACCAGCAAGACTACACAGTTCTTTAATAAGAGAACTTTCAAAATTTCTTCCCTGATCGCTATGTATGCGAGCAGGGAAGCCATAATGAACAATAAAATTTTCGAAAAGTACTTTGGCTGTAGTCTTGGCCAGTTGATTTCTTGTTGGAAAGGCCTGGGCGTAACGTGTGAAATGGTCTGTGATCACTAGAATATTTTCATGCCCACCTTTTGACCTTTCCAACGACAAGAAATCTATACAGATTAATTCCATGGGCTGAGTACTAGTAATATTCACTAATTCAGCACTGGGCTTAATAGACGACTTTCGTCTTATGCAACGACCACAATTCTTAACCTTTTGTTCAACATCTTTCTCTAGGCCAGGCCAATAAAATCTTGACCTAACAAGAGACAAAGTCCGATCTCGGCCCTGATGACCAACATCGTCATGCAACTGCTTCAGAACAATAGATCGAAAATGAAGAGGAAGCACCAGCTGACGTGTCTGTACATTATTTACGTTTGTATTTCTGTACAATACACCATCAGTCAATGACAACCTACTCCACTCCCGAATATACTTTAAAACGCTAGGTGTTTCAGTCGTCAACTTGCTTTTATTTGGACAAAACCCAAGTGTAGCCAGTTCAACTACTCTGGCTATAGTTGGATCAGCCAGTTGTTCCTTAGACCAATCAACATCTTGTAAAGATGTATCAGTTGAAACTGATGTTGGCGAATCACTTGGCTCTACAACACCAGAAGCACTGGAAACAACTAATGTCTCAAAATACGGACAAGAGTCTCTCTTGACCGTGTATGCCTGGCATATGGCCTTTACAGCGTCCGGAAATAATTCCGTATTTTGCTGGGGTCTTCTAGAAAGACCATCAGCATCCCCGTTAGCTCTGCCACTTCTATACACTAATTTAAAATCATAGCTCCCTAGGGCTGCTAACCACCTATGGCCGGTAGCATCCAGCTTGGCTGAAGATAAAACATATGTTAAGGGGTTGTTATCTGTACATACTGTGAAACTATTGCCATACAGATAATCATGAAACTTATCTGTAACAGCCCATTTTAAACACAAGAATTCCAACTTATGGGCTGGATAGTTTCTTTCAGACTTTCTTAAACCTCGAGAGGCATAAGCAATGACTCTTTCTATACCACCTTGCTCTTGATACAGAACTGCACCCAGTCCCTCTATTGAAGCATCAGTATGCAACACGAAGGGTTTTGAAAAATCGGCATATGCCAAAACAGGAGGAGAAGACAATTTCTCTTTCAATATGTTAAAAGCAGTTTGTTGAGCAGAACCCCACTGCCAAGGGGCGACCTTCTTCTTCTTCTTCTTACCTTGGGCATCTTTAATTGTAGAATGGCCTACTAAAAGATCATTTAAGGGTTTTGCAATTTTGGCATAATTTTTTATGAAACGCCTATAATATCCTGTGAAACCCAAAAAAGATCGAAGCTCTTTAACATTTTTGGGTTCTGGCCAATATGTCAATGCATCCAGTTTGTCTGGATCCGTTTCTACACCGTTCTCACTAACCACGTGACCAAGATATTTCACACTGGATTTAAAAAATTCACATTTTGAAGCTTTTAACTTCAGACCATGCTCACTTAAACGACTGAAAACAGCTTCAAGTCGAGAAATGTGTTCATCAAAAAATTCTGAAAATATTAAAATATCATCTAAAAATATGAGACACTCTTTTAGATTGAGATCTCCCATACAACGTTCCATTAAACGTTGAAATGTCGCAGGAGCATTCGTCAAACCGAATGCCATCCTGTTACATTCATAAAAACCTAGATTTCCAACCGTAAAAGCTGTTTTCTCCTTATCTTTTTCACTCATTTCCACTTGCCAATAGCCACTGCGCAAGTCCAACTTCGAAAAATATTTGGCACCAATGAGGGTGTCAATTGTGTCATCTATGCGTGGCAGGGTGTATGCATCTTTAATGGTTCTACTATTTAATTTTCTAAAATCAATGCAAAAACGTAAACTGCCATCCTTCTTTCTAACAAGAACAACATTTGAAGAAAATGGGCTCTTAGATGGCCGAATAGCACCGGCATCAAGCATTTCCTTCAAATGCTGTCTAACCTCTTCGTATAAAGCTGGCGGAATACGTCTATATGGTTCCTTAAAAGGGGTTTCATCAGTGAGCTTTATTTCATGCTCAACTAAATCTGTTCTACCTAAGTCTGTACAACTGGTAGAAAATACATGTGACCATTTGTTTAGGACGTCCTTTGCTTTATTAATTTGATCTGGTGTAAGATTATCTGAATCTATTTCTACACCAAGGTCTGTAAGACTATAGGATGTGGGCTCCTGTTTCTTCTGTGAAGAATCAGGGGTCCACGAATCCACAACGTCTACGCTGTTCAATGAGCATAAAAGAGATCTCGGAGGAATCTCAATAGCTCTAGCAGACAAATTACACACACGAACCGGAACCCGTACCGTAGAACCAGAAGATTTTAGAGAAACAACTCTTGGACAAATGGTTAAGTCGGCAGATAAGGACGTATCTATATGCTCAGTTATCGCAGTGTGAATATCTTTGGTATTACGTACTATACCTGAAAGTGTTTTTATTTCACCAGGTGCAACACGAATGTTGTAATTATTTGTAGTTTTTACCGGTATTGTGGTGTCACACAGACTATCAAAAGCAGTCTGCCACTCAGCAGGTATATCAGAACTACCACTAGAATACTTACACTGACGAATAACATTGGTACCTATGATTATAGGGACTCGACTATTGTACTCAGTATCACCAACAACCAACAATGGTATAGAAATTGTATTGTTACATAAAAATGGAACAGAAATATCTGCCTCTATGTAACCTTTAAACGGTAACTGAGTACCATTTGCACTAGTAACAGACAAACCAAACTCAGTTATGTCATGTAATATGGGTTTAGGTACCAATGTCTCGTAAAAAGATTCTGATATAGAGGTAACCATTGAACCAGAGTCAATTAAACCAGTGGTTTTAACACCACATACAGTCAACTCACCTTCGTTGGCAGAACCAACCATTCTTTCTAACAGACTGGGTTTAAAAACATTTTGGGGGCTTTTCTCAGAGGCCTGTTCAGACACTTCCTCTGTTTGCCCTTCAACAGAGGAAGCTAAAAGTTTAAATGCTCATTTAAGTTTCCAGCATTTCCGCCGCGGCCAGCACCTCGGCCGTTGGCGCCACCCCTGCGGCCACGCTGAGAACTACCTCTTGTGTTGCCTCTCTGAGAAAATTTGCTTGAATTATCATTCTGCTGATTTTTAAAGTTCTGATACCCTCTGCCATAACCACCTCTATGGCTACCTCTATATTGAAATTGACCTCTACCTCTGCCATGAGGGAACTGCTGCTGAGAAAAGCTGGACTGACTACTATGCTGGTCCAGTCTTTTCTCCATTTTTTCCATCCTTTCTACTAATTCTTTCATGGACTGTAATAGTGTTACATTAGTAGATTCTTGTTCAGTGGCCAGTTGGCCACTTTGTTGTTGCTGAGTGGCTTGCTTTTTAGAAGTTTTTAAACTATTTTCTTCCTGATCCACTTTTCGTATTTCACGTAAAAGGGACTGGAAATCCTTAATAGTATCGTAAAGATGTCGTGTTGAGTTTTTCAAAGACTGACTTTTTAATCCAGTCCAGAATTTACTTCTCAACATGGCATCTTTAGCCACTTTGTCAATATGCCCAGATTTAACTGCCCTTGACAGTGTCTGCTCTAATCTTGAAGCAAATGACACCACTGATTCAGTTTCTTTCTGGAAATCACTGTAAAAGGACTGCATCAGTGTTTCACTTGAACTAACATTATCATAAAATCCATCTAATTTGGATAAAATATCAGACACGGATGCATCCTGTCCTAAAGGGACTAACAAACTTCTTGCTGTTCCCTTTAGGGAATTACGGATAGCCTGCAAAAGTAATGCTTCAGGTAAATAACCTGAATTCTGAAGGCATTTTACCTCCAAACTCCATACTTCATAAGAAGTTTCCCCTTTTTGTGGTTCCTCAGCACCACTAAAAGTGGGTAATTTGGGAACATAAGAGCTGGGAACAAAAGAAGTGTTCTGTGGCAAGGTGTTATTGAATTTCAACCTTGAAATAGGTGAAATGCCTGGAGCTTGAAAAGTAAACTTGGGGCGGGTACCATCAAAATATACGTGTTTATTATCAGGTGTACTGGTATTAATACCATTACCCTGTTCTTTACATTTTTCAGGACTACCTGCTTCATTAGATGGTACCTTTTTACCTGTCTGGTCTACATCTTTATTTTTAGCAGATGCTCCTTCTTTTAGTGAGACTAGGAGGTCATATTCTTCCTTAGTCAATACCTTATAGGCTGGGTTAGCTGATACAGCTTTAACCATATCCTCTACACTTTTATCAGCCATGATTTTACTTGGGTAGACCAATTATATTGTAAGGGAAAAGAAAAATAATCACTATTCACAAAATCCAAACAGCTGGACCAAACACTTGGACAAACTATATAAATCTTTACAAACACAGGGGAATTATAACACACATATAACCTGATTCAAGTAATGAAATCTGTTTATATTGCAATGTGGGAGACACACAGAGAGCTCAAAATATCCAAGTACACGTGGCAGCTCAATTGCTAAAAACGTACACCTAGACCAGACCTCCCTGCATGAATCCAAACGCAATTATAATTCCAATACACTTAATGAGGACTGCAGTCAAAAAGCAGTCGAGTCATCCAAGCACATGTGGCAGCTCAATTGCTAAAAACACACACTTGGAAGGGACTACTCCTCAACAACAGTAAACATAAATGTATATAATACCTTAGTTCTTATGAAAAAAACATCATTTAAATATATTCCATTACTTTCTCTTTCTGTATATGGTAGACAGTATTTCAGATTTTTTTTTTTTTTTTTTTTTTTTTTTTTAATAACAATATTTAAATATAACAGCTATTACAAGGCGTCGGATCCAGTACTTAGACAGTGTTACACCAGGGTGAATACCGTCTTTCAAAAGGCTATAGGAAACTGTTTTTGTTGGATAATTTTTCTTTAATTTACGACATCTAATCATATCAGTACTAAATCTAGGGGCTGTGACATTATGTATTTCATTGAGGGTTTTTATTCTTTGATTTAACTCTGTGATCTGTTGATGTAAAATTAAATTGTTTTTGTCAAAACTAGTTGGATTTGGGTGACCCTGAGTGTTATTCCAAATAGAAATGGAATAGTAAGGACATTCTAAAATGATAGGCTTTACATTGTCACCATAAGATGAACATACGCTTAAAAATCTTTCATACTGCAAAACAATTTCATCAACAGAAGTTTGACTTATATCTACAATTATTTTCCTATCCCTTTTACATGAATTATCTACTTTTGAAGTAAGATCACATGTGCCAGTCCACAATAATAATAATAAGCTACCATATTTATGCCTATAATAATCTATGTTAGTGGCAATGTGATCAACTGCTTGTTTTGTTGTTCGGCCACCTTTAAACTCCCATATTATATTTTTCTCTGGCACAATACTTTCAACACATCTTTTCAAATATTTCCCTTTACTGTCACTGACAACAATTACAGTTCTCTTTTGTATTGTTGGAGGCTGTAGAATCTGATTTTCTCTAATATATTTTTCTAACTGTGACAGACTCATAGGGTATACTGGTAATAGTAACTGAAAATTGTAGGAAAGAAGGGAAAACACAGGGGCTACACTATCAATAAGAAGATCCTACCTTATCTATGATGAGAAAAAAAATCTGTAATTACTTGACTCTACATCTATAACATGGTTCTTGAAATTATCTCACCTTTTACTGCAGATCCTGAAATATTGAACAGTTGTTTACTAAGGATACTGATCATTCACTACTAAAAATAACTAAAATTTAACACAAACATTCTTCAGCACTCATCATGGAACCTGAAAATGTTAGTTGTTAATAGTGATGAATGAATATTAATGACAACAAATATGCAAAATTCTCATTTCATTTCAAAGCAGGAGAAGTGTTTTCCTTTTTTCTTTTTATGCTTGTTTTCAAGTCTGCTCAAATACTTATTTCAGCAACAATTGAGAACAAACTCAGTGAAATAAATGACAAAAAATAATATTTGTGAAATTATTAATCACTCAGAAGAACAAAAAAAAAAAAAAAAACACTGTCTACTGCACAATAAACAAAGATTGCAAATACTTTTATTAAACACTGTAGTATATAAACTCTGTAGATCTGCAAATATAATTTGCAAAGATATACAGACTCTATATGCACTCTGATACCCGGGTTTGTTCTGAGAAAATTATGTTTTGTCAAAACAGACAAAGGCAAAATACTGTGCACAGTAGTTTATCTCTATACACATAAATCACATACATACAAAAAAAAATCACAAAAAATGTTAAAGCACTGCAGAACCAGTGTCAATATAATTTAGATACCATCCAGGGGTTTGGTAGAAGACTGAATCCTCTCCGTTGATTCTCTGTTGTTGTCATGGCGAATATATATAATATATTTTATACTATTTAACCAGCTGGTTATTTATTTAAACACATATTTTTAAACTTGCAAGCTTTTATTTTACACACTTAAATAAATACACACAATGGCCATGATGACTGTTATAACTGAAGAGAAATGAAGATCCTCAACAATACACAATCTTGAACAGCAGACATGGACATGACGACAACAAAACTGATGATGATGATAATGATGATGTGTGTTGATCTAAGCTGACCAAAATGAACCAGAACACCCTTGTAGAAAATTCACTGGGGGCTCCATTTTTTGTCGCACTGGATGAGTTCTCTTAAATACATATAGACTCTACGACCATAGATGATTCTTTCATTTATTTAGAAAAAGGGTGTCCTACAATTAAAACAAACATGGAAACAGTAAAGTCAAACAAAACATACAAGACAGACAAAAACAGACAATTCATACAGTCATTTGACACGCCGTATGCACTGCAACAGATGGTATCTATTTATAACACTGGGAAAATAACGTGTCTATATTTATCTTAGGACACACCTATTTATAGAATGTACACGATGTACATAAAATTACTTTGAAACTTTAAAGTACTTAAAAACCATTTGCATGTTACTATCTAGCGCTAGAAACATTAACAATCTACCTTTTTGGTCATCACTGTCGCACTGAAGCCAATATGCATTTATTAATTAGGCAGCTTTACCAAACAGCGGACTCAGTGTGTAAATACATGTATTTGTTTACATCATGTATGAAAAGTACATGACAGACCTCAGTTGCATAAATCCCAATAAAAGTATAAAAACAGACGGCTAGCAACATATCAACACGAGTACAGATGGAAAACATACCTGGTAATTTATCCTTTCATCATCCTTGAAAGATAATGTAGAATAAACTTGTCTTTTATTGAAACAACAATTTACGGTGCCAATATGGCGACAGCACAACAGAGAATGACCTTTTTAGCGCGCGCTGGATTAATTACGTAGAACATGCAGATTAGTAAAATTACCCAACCATTCATCATCTTACATACTTTTTATTCTAAAAATCCTTACGGTTGGTTAAAATTTAAACTCTCCCTTCTGGTGAAATTCCCAACTCCAAAAATAACTCATAGGTTAAACTAAATGTCACCAAGTGCCACTCTGTTAACAAGAACGGAACAGAATAACGCACGGTGCACTTTGGAAGAGGAAAAAATAAGTTATTACTTCATCCCTGTGACAATAAAAATGGTCTTGAAATATGTTAAAGCTACTATTTTCTTTTGAAATTGTACTTTTGGGCGTATCGTCAGGTATTGCGGTACTAGCCACACGATACAATACTCGTATCGTGAGAAAAAGTATCGTGATACGATACAATTTTAATGAATCGTTACGCCTCTACAATGTTGTATCTAATAATAACTGAATGAGTGGCAAACAGTGTATACCCTGATGAGACACCACATTTTCATCTGGGTCTACACTCTTTGCTCAGGCCTGTCTGGGCAAGGTAAAGTGCAGTAAAGTATAACATATGGTAAGAGTCATGCTGTGACGACAGGTAAAATTATGACCAAATCTTCAGTGATTACTAATCGATTGTCGATCACAATGGCAGGACTGATTATCATGTTAATCATCTTTTCAACTCTGATTAGCCAGCCCTATGCACAGCACATAAATTCATAACAAAATATGTGCAAAGCATTCCAGAATATGTGCACAGCACATACTAGAATACATTGCTCAACACATACCAAAGTATGTGCATAGTACATTTATAACTTATGCAAATACATGTAGTACCATATGTGAAAGGTCAGTATAGGTCTGCCGGCATTAGCATTGCAGTACAGTTGATCGTTATCTGGACCTTGCTTATCTCGAATAACCGCTTATCTCGAAGTGAAAATCTTGTCCCTGGCTAAACATGAAAATCTTACAACAGGTAAAAAAATATTGTTGAAAAGAGGAGAAATTGGTCCACAATTTCCACAATATTTTCAGTATATCTCTAAACTAAAAAGTCCAGTTGCATATAAATTTGCTAAATGTGGTTGTTGGAATTATGTTTTCCTCATTTCTGCAAATCTGATATGTCGAGCTACGGATATCTCAAAGTATTTCAAAGAGTCCCTTGGAATTCGAGATAACGAGACGGAGAGTCAACTGTACATATAATTAACAACACAGTTTAAGTATCTTAATATGTTAAGCAAAATTTAACTTCAAGCCACCATGTTTATTATGTTAAAAGGATTCAACTGACATAAGGTGACATTTAATTTATGTGTGGTGATATTTTTCAGGAATTCTATTCGGCCTACAGCGAGCCACTGAAGACCTTCAAGACACTGGAACTGAAAGGGGATATGCCAGAAAAGACCATCACATAGATCATTGATGACATGCTCAGTTTTGTTCAGGAATGGTAAGCAGAAATATCTTATATGTAAATCCCTTTTCACTTAATGATTTTATAAAATGAACCATGCATCACTTTTTAGACCCCGCCACACGATAATGGTGGGGTTTTATGGTTTCACGTTGAACGTCAGTGTGTCTGCATCCATCTGTCACACGTCCGTCTGTCCATCCATATTTAATGTCCAGATGATTTCTTGAGTAAACATCAGTGGATTTTCACAAAACTTGGTATGTGTATTGATATTGTAGAGCTCTGGTTTGGGATTGCTAATGCGCAAATTTCATCAAACTTCGACAGAGTTATCTACCCGAGACACGCCCATATTTTTGTTTCCTGACAATAACATGTAAATTTTTATGTCACCTGGATTTAACAAACTTGGTTCATGTATTGATATTAAGGAGCCCTGGTTTGGGATTGCTAATGGGCAATTTTTGTCAGTGTGACAGTTATCTGCCCGCAGCACGATTATGGTGGGGTATTATAGTTTAACATTATGCATATAATAGTGAAAAACCTGAAGCTTTGCTGTTTTATCCCTATAGGTGAATGGATACATCCAAAAGACATCACCCTGCCATTTAAGTGTTTCCTCCCCTTTCAATGGGGGATTACTCTTAAAGGAAAGAAATTGCTTTTACCCACTGGAGCAATTTTTTTTGTCCTTTAACAGTACACCCCTTCTTTGAAAGGTCTCACCCTATATAAACAACATTCTAATAAGAAACATATCCTTTTTAATTGCAGGTTTTCCATCTTAAAGTGGAGCCCCAGAGGTGTTTTTTCTGCTTTCCAGTACCAGCTGTTAGTCAGTGATAAAACCAGCCTCTCTAGATATGGGAATTGGATTTGTGCACTCTGCACCAACATCTAAAAGACATTTTACATGCGGACCAGGATGAGTTAATCCAACAGCAGTATAATTATTACTGTATTGATAAAATGAACAGAATTACAAATAATGAGCAGAACTGTCTTTGTGCATGTTAATGAACTTGGCTGCTACTGGACGGGACCTGATGAGTTCAATCCAAATACAGGGTGCCCACTGGTCAGGGAAATCTTACTTTTTCTTCCAAGGTCAGGGAAAAGTCAGGGAATTTTGCGAAATGATCAGGGAAATTTTAAATACTAAGAAAGTCAGGGAAATTCCTAATTTTGGCCCAAATTTGTTAGGCTGTGGCAGGTATTTTATCCATTTTGAGTGACTGAAAGTCTTAATTTTTTTTTTTCGCTCACTCCGCATTGCTACAAATTAATGCTCATTCTAGAAAATGAATGCCCAAAATTTTGATAATATTTTATTTTTTTTTACTGAACAATTAGGGCGGTATATTTATATGTGTTAAAATAGAATGAATCATTTATTTTCTGCAAGATGAGAAAAAGCCCATTAAATTTTCAGCATTTTGGTCAGGGAAAAATAGAATTGGGTCAGGGAAAAGTCAGTGAAATGTCTAGGAATTTAGATTCTGACTGAGGGTGGCCACTCTGAAAGAGCTCAATAAACCATTGGCTTAACTCTGATGCAGGGTTTCAACATATTAATGGACCTACTTCAAAGACATTGTAGATGAACTACCATTGTAAAAACTATATTCACTGAAGTGAGACTGCTAACTTATGACATTCTTTTGTCAAATGAAAGAACTGTTTATATGGAAACTTTTCATTGCAGAAAGTGTCATTGTTACATGTAATAACTAGGTCTTGAAATTTGCACTTGTCAGCTCATATTTATGAGTAGATGTTCTTTAAGGGCAAGTGAAAAAAAAATCAAATGGCTTGCCCAACAGGACAGGTATGTTTTTTCGCAGTAAGGGTAAATAGTGAAAAATTTGGATTACCTAGCATAATTACAAAGTTCTAAAAGTCACTCCAAAATGTCACAAAAAGATGTCAAAATCTACTGACAAGTTAAAATTTCAATTCTGGAAGCTGTCTGTTAGAGTTTACTATTCCGCAGCAAAACAGCAACAGTAAACCCCGCTTCAGTACGTGAACTAAATTCCAGGACTTTATGGACAGGTTTGTTTTTAGTACCAAATATAAGACTAAGGATGAGTACAGCTTAAGGGCAAGTAACAATTTGAGGCCACTTGCCCTACAGGAGGAGTTAGTTCAAGAAAACATTTTGAGCCCTGAATAATATAACATGAGATAGTCTAGTGATGAAACTTTGTAGAACTGCAGATTTTTTTTTGTTTTTTCGTTTTTTTAGCTCACCTGGACTGAAGGCTCATGGGGAGCTTATAGGGTGGTAGTCCATTCTTCATCTATCAGTCATCCGTCAGTACCTTTAATCAGTGATATCTGCAGGCCGATCTAAATCATTTCTCATCTATAGCATGCCTTTGGTGGAGCTTCACTTTTCATGGTAATCCAATGAAAACCTTGGATGCTATAGCAACCAAAAAGTCCCATACACATATTGTGGTGAAAATGTTGTCCAAGCAGCGTGCAACAGTGACTTTGTTTTATGATCAGATCTATATCAAACTTGCTATTAATGAAGCTGGACATAAATCTTGCACAAGTTTTCAACCAGATCAGACCACTTGCACGAGTTAACTGCTCTTTCAGACTCCCAGAGATGTAATATGGCAAAAATATAGTCTGGCTGATAGAGACTTCATTAAACTACATGTATCTAAAAACTATTGAAGCTAGAGCTTTGAAACTTGATGAATAGACTGGTAGTGATGAGTAGTCGACCTGATTAACTTTTGAAATAATTTTAAATAATTACTTCATGAGTTATGGTCCTTTGTAATTTTGGACATTTTTTCCTTGTCAGCAGAATATTTAAACGAGCTGTCGTAGGACAGCGAGCTCGCCTGCTGGGTACATTTTATATTGTAACATTTTTATCGTTAAGCCATATAATATAGGTCACACTGACCTAGATGTATTTGTATGTAAATCATTTTGTCACATAGATATAATAATCCAGGTATGACAATTCTCCATGAAATAGTAATAAAAATAAAAGGCAAAATCACTGAAGCATGAAATATAGGTCACAATGACCTAGATATAGTAAGTGGTCATTCACTGGGTCACATGGAACTAATATCCCAGGTGTGACATTTATCCAAGAAATAGTATTCAAGATATAAGGCAAAATCACTGAACCATGAAATAAAGGTCACACCAACAGAGATATATTTTGACGTCAATAATCGGGTCACAAGGAACTAATATCCCAGGTGTGACATTTATCCAACAAATAGTATTCAAGATATAAGGCAAAATCACTGAACCATGAAATATAGGTCACAATGACCTAGATATAGTAAGTGGTCATTCATTGGGTCACATGGAACTAATATCCCAGGTGTGACATTTATCCAACAAATAGTATTCAAGATATAAGGCAAAATCACTGAACCATGAAATATAGGTCACACTAACAGAGATATATTTTGACGTCAATAATTGGGTCACAAGGAACTAATATCCCAGGTGTGACATTTATCCAACAAATAGTATTCAAGATATAAGGCAAAATCACTGAACCATGAAATATAGGTCACACCAACAGAGATATATTTTGACGCCAATAATCGGGTCACAAGGAACTAATATCCCAGATGTGACATTTATCCAACAAATAGTATTCAAGATATAAGGCAAAATCACTGAACCATGAAATATAGGTCACAATGACCTAGATATAGTAAGTGGTCATTCATTGGGTCACATGGAACTAATATCCCAGGTGTGACATTTATCCAACAAATAGTATTCAAGATATAAGGCAAAATCACTGAACCATGAAATATAGGTCACACCAACAGAGATATATTTTGACGTCAATAATCGGGTCACAAGGAACTAATATCCCAGGTGTGACATTTATCCAACAAATAGTATTCAAGATATAAGGCAAAATCACTGAACCATGAAATATAGGTCACAATGACCTAGATATAGTAAGTGGTCATTCATTGGGTCACATGGAAGTAATATCCTAGGTGTGACATTTATCCAACAAATAGTATTCAAGATATAAGGCAAAATCACTGAACCATGAAATATAGGTCACACCAAAAGAGATATATTTTGACGTCAATAATCGGGTCACAAGGAACTAATATCCCAGGTGTGACATTTATCCAACAAAATAGTATTCAAGATATAAGGCAAAATCACTGAACCATGAAATATAGGTCACACCAACAGAGATATATTTTGACGTCAATAATCGGGTCACAAGGAACTAATGTCCCAGGTGTGACATTTATCCAACAAATAGTATTCAAGATATAAGGCAAAATCACTGAACCATGAAATATAGGTCACAATGACCTAGATATAGTAAGTGGTCATTCATTGGGTCACATGGAACTAATATCCCAGGTGTGACATTTATCCAACAAATAGTATTCAAGATATACGGCAAAATCACTGAACCATGAAATATTGGTCACACCAACAGAGATAATTTTGACGTCAATAATCGGGTCACAAGGAACTAATATCCCAGGTGTGACATTTATCCAACAAATAGTATTCAAGATATAAGGCAAAATCACTGAACCATGAAATATAGGTCACAATGACCTAGATATATTAAGTGGTCATTCATTGGGTCACATGGAAGTAATATCCCAGGTGTGACATTTATCCAACAAATAGTATTCAAGATGTAAGGCAAAATCACTGGACCGTGAAATCTAGGTGACCTTGACCGTAAAATGTAGGTCACCATGACCTTCACTCTCTTACACTTAAACCGATGTCACATAGTTAGGTGATGTATAACCAGTTGTGTCTATAACCTGTAGGCATATAAGATTTTACAAATGTGTCCTAGATTTTGACCCCTAGCCCCACTCCAAGGCCCACCCTAAGGTATGAACCCAGGGGTATGTTCTTTTGGAATCTCAGAAGACTCCTCCAGGTACCCAAATTCTAAATATGAATGCTCTATGAGGAGTGAAAGTCAAGATATAAGAATTTGAAAAACTTTAACACAGTATTACAAAGGTGTCCTAGATTCTGACCCCTAGCCCCACCCAGGGGCATGAACCCAGGGGTTTATTCTCTTGGAATCTCAGAAGACCCTCCAAGGTACCTAAGTTCCAAATTTGATGCCTCTGTGAGGAGTGACTGTTGAGATATAAGCATTTGAAAAACTTTAACGCAGTGTGACGGGAACGCAAACGCAAAGGCAAACGCAAACGTGGACGACCGGGGTGACTACAATATCTCTCCTTGTACTTCGTACAGGCGAGCTAAAAATTGTTGGAGCTAGAGCATTGAAACTTATTAAATTGATTGATAATGATGAGTAGATAACCCGATTCTTTTGAATAAATTCTAAAAATATTTCATGAGTAATAGCCCTTTGTAACTTTGGGCATTTTTTCCTTGCCAGCAAAATATCGCTCAAACTTTTTCCCTTGTGAGCAAAAAGATCTAGAAAACTATTGAAGCTAGCGCCTCATAACTTGATGAATAGATTCGTAGTGATTAGAAGTTGACCTAATTAACTTTTAAAAACGTTTAAGGAATTATGACCCTGTGTAGGTTGGGCCATTTTTACCTTGTATTATCTTTAGAGGCAAGCGTATGGTTGGGGAGGGGGGGGGGGGGGGGCATAGTGTCTTTTTTTAAACACAATTTCTAGTTATCAAATTGTTCATCAGACGGGCAGGTAATGAGGACGGTCATAAAACCTTGGATGAGTTTGAGTTTGTCTAGTGGATTTGCACCAAGATTGTTCAATTTATAAGCCTGGGGGGTTGTTTGTTCAGAACCGTCATGTGTCTTTTTAAAATAAAATTTATAGAATTTTTTTTTTTTTTTTTTCATAGAATGACAGTGGATGGAAGCACTGTTCTGTTAATAATTCTTGTAAGAATCACCACTGAACAGTTTCATTTCCTTATTTGTATCAGGTTTCATCACTGAGATATTACTGTGTGTTAAAAGGCATTAACTGCAATGAAAAGACTTCTATAAACGGTTCTTTCATATGACAAAAGAATTATACATCTGTCATGTCTTATTATCTTATACTTGGCACCATCAGTAGTCTAGTCCTATAATCTTTTATGGAATAAAAAAAAGAAAAAAAAATATTTGTTCACTTTCTCTTGCTAAAATAATCTGTAGAAAAGAGAAGCATTTTATGATAATAATTCTGGAGTTTATCTTATTCTTAACTGTTGAAATTCTTATTTACAAAGAATTAGTTTATTCTCTTATAGATTACTTCTGTTATAGATGAGATACAGTAACCTTGCATGTGAATCCAGGAACTGTCAGTAACTGCTTCCCTCATCTACAGATGAGTTTTATTTCAATGCAGCATAATGCTATCACTTAAGAACTGTCTGTATTCGCAGAATGACAGATTGGTTTGCACATATTGCCATAATTTGTGACTAGTTTAAAATTCATTTGGACAAGTGTTTTTTATAAGTCATTTCATTGTTTTTATGGTGGCTCGTTTGGGTTAAAACCAATTTAATACAGATATCTATATTTAAAATGCAGATATCTGCATTTAAATAAAGGTATCTGCATTTAAATGCAGCTACCTACATTAAATGCATTTATCTGTATTTCAAATACAGAGTATTTATACGTATTTGAAATGCAGATATCTTTTTTTGGTTCTTTAATGGATATGTCTGAATTTGAATCATAGATATCTGCATTTTAATTACAGATGTCTGCATTTCAAATGCAGATATTTCTATTTAAGTAAGGTATAAGTACATTTTAGACTGTAACTGTTTTGAATTACAAATATCATTATTTGAAATACAACCATCTCTAATTGAAATACGGATATCTATGATTATTATTCAAATAATATATATCTGCCGTTCAAATAGAGATGCCTGTATTTCTAATACAGATATCTGTATTTCAAATACAGAAATCTTTATTTATAGAAACTACAGATAATTGTAATTTTAAATGCAAAGTTCTCTTAAGAACCTGATTATTTTCAACTTTTATTTTCAACATAATTAATAGTCCCTTGCAGCCTACTAGGCTTCCTTTAAACTCGGACAACAGCAGGTAGCTCAGTGGTGAGTCCAATAGCCTCAAGTGCTGGAGGTACGTTCAATCTCGGCCATTGGCGAGGGAAAAAAAACAATAATGAATGGAATCCGAACACGCTTTCCTTTGTGATTTGCAGGGATGACATAATAACTGTGCAGGGTTTGCCGGGGCCCTCTCTGGCTTCTGCATGGAAAATCAAGTACCCATGTGCAGGTTAAAGAACAATACATTCGGTTATCTAAATAATTACTTGTGGACCTTCATTCTGCAACCCAGAATGTATCATGTATACCCGCCTAGAATGCCTGAATTTATGTGATAGAACTGTCCAAAAACTGGTTCTCTTAAATACATGTACTGAAAAATCGCATGATTATAGAAACATAAGGAAAATGAAAAGTTATCCAGGATAAGATAAAAATTAAGATTTCTCACGCTTTTGATGTGCACTGCTTGTATAGGAATCAAGAGGTACACCATCGTTAAGGTTAACATCACTGAAGTTAATGCTGTCATTAAGCATCACAGAAATGTTATCAAAATATGGAAGATGTCAACAAACAAAGGGATTTGACTTTAGATTTGATACAAAGTATGCAAGAAAAAGAATCTTTCGTGCGTGACAGGTAGATCGAAATATCCGTCCCTCGAGATCATAGTCTTGCATCACTCGGCAAGCTTGAATTTTTCTGTCTACCCTTCACACCCATGATAGATTCCTAAAATATATTTTACACATTCTCTTTCTCTCTTTTTTTGTGCTCCTCTTAAAGGAGCGATGGATTTGACTGTAAAGACATAATGGTTTGAAATCTTGAGAATCTTTAATTAGTTTTTTTTTGTGGTCTGCAGAGGCGGGAAATATGCTTCCCAACATATTGTAACCAGTGGAACAGTGCATGTGAAAATACGCGTAAGAGTAAATAGAGATATCTTTTTCAACCATAAATAATGATGTATGTAATGAAATGCAGATATCTGTACTTGAAATGCAGATATATGTATTTAATTTAGAAATAAAGGTATCTGCATTTCAAATACAGGTATCTGCATTTGCATCAGGAAAACATGCCTATATAATTTTGACCCACTTAAACCCCAGTTTCATATAGTAAAACTGGGGTATACCAGGGTATACATTATTTTTGCTTAAAACCATAGGTTGTGCATATTCGCGAGGCGGTTCTAACGAGTGCCAACAATCTATGTTTTGAGCAGAAATATGAAAAATATCAAAGATTTTTATCTGAAGATTTTAAGTTTTTGGAGATAGAATTTTATATATATTTGAATAGGCGTGTTTTCGTAATGGCATAAGCGATGTCTGTATTTTAAATGCAGATATCTGAATTTCAGCTACACAAGATGTATCTCTCATTGAAATGAAGATATCTGTATTTTTAAATGCAGATGTCTCTAATACAAATGCAGATTTCTATGTTATGATTGAAAATAGAGATATCTGTATTTCTCAAGTACAGATATCTGCATTTCAGTAAGAGGTATCTCAATTCAATTACATATAGCTGCATTTTAATTAGAGATATTTGTAATAACAACGAAATAAAGATATCTGTGTTTATTAGCAGGTATATCTGTATTTGAAATGCAGATATCTAAATTAAATGGACAAAACCACAAACAGTTTGCCATAGATTTTGTCATGCTTTGGCTCAGTTTAGTATTGGTGAATGTTGTGAGAAATTATGCTGGAACTGGAAGTAGTCACCCCCTAAACTTATACTGAGGTCACTCAGTGGGAACTTATTCATTGTACTTGGATGAAAATGCCTTTTCCCGCCTTTTAATACAGTCTTAAATCACTAAAAAATGCATGCTTCATATTATTGAATTTAAAAAACCTGTTGAGGAATACTTGTAAATAAGATGCACCCGCATCCACCCTCACCACCACCCCGCAAATTGTTGAAACTTAAAAGTCCATTTTTATTTGTTTATTACTTTATTTTTGGAAAGAGACACAAATTGGTTGGTTGCTCATTAGGTTGTACCTATTTCATATTACATGTATTAAGACAGTGCCGATAAGACAGGCAGGTCATCGCTCACGTGTATATACTACATCATCGAAATATCACATCGCGCACACGCAATGTTATAGTTCAAGCTACCAAAATATTTTGGCACTATGTTGACTAGCATAATCTCTTTTCTTCCTTCATACTGATGTCAAGCAAAACGATACAGCTAGTCCGAAAGTCTTTGGTACGTCTCGACCGGAAAAGGATGCCGCTGCAAACCTTTAACAAATAAAAACAACAATGAAATTTATGTGATATTTTATTAAATTTGACTTTCCATTCAAATACTAGGAAGAAAGTAAATTTTACTGAGTTATGCCTCATATCTACTATGACGATTAGTCAATTTTACTATCATAAAAGATAAAATTTACAAGCTGGTCATTCAAGACAAGAAGTAATTTCCCTTTGGTCGCGAAAATAAATGTAATGTTAAAAGTCAGTGATCAACTTTTCATAGAGAATGTTTAGCTCTTTCCTCAAGAGTGACATTTTGTTGCATACATGTAACCCCAGACTCATGCATATCACAGTGCGTTGAACGGCTATTTGTTAAACAGTAATTCCATCTGGTATTTATGCGATTCTTTGACAAAATGGTTATACATTACGAAAATACGCCTATACAGATATATAGAAAATTTCACCTCTAAAAACTGAAAATTTTCAGATAAAAAAACTCTAATATTTTTCATATTTCTGCTCAAAACATAGATTGTGGGTACTCGTTAGAACCGCCTCGGCGAGGCGGTTCTAACGAGTACCAACAATCTATGCTTCTAGTAGAAATAAGAAAAATAATGTATACCCCTGTAAACCCCAGTTTTACTATATAAAAGTGGGTTTAAGGGGGTCAAAATTATAAAGGTATGTTTTCGTGATGAAACACATTAGGGTATAAATCAAGACTGTATGGATTAAAGTATTCAACATTTTTTTTTGTTGTTGTTTTATTTGTTTATTTAGTTCGTTTAGTTGTTCTGTTTTAATAAATGTTGTTTTTTTTTATATCTAGAAAGATTCAAATCCAACATATGTTATAAACAGATGATATGAGTATGCTAGCTGACCAGTAATAGGAGTAGCCTAGTAGAAACCGTACATGTAGTAAGTAACTAGCCTTATTTGCTCAAGTACGAAACAAGCTAGTAAATTGTACTAGAAACATCTTTCATGAATATAGTGCTACTAACTGTTGCTGGTTTAATACGAGCGCCTGTACAAAATGTGTGTGTGTGTGTGTGTGTGTGTGTGTGTGTGTGTGTGTGTGTGACCACTGTCCCTGTGACAAGATCCTCTTCTGTGTTCCAGCAGATGCCAGATGTGTTAAATCTATATTTTTTCACTGTCATAACACGCCAATAATAAAAAGAAAAAAAAACAGCTAAAATATGCAAAATTAGTTCTTTTGGAAACGTTTCAAAATCTATTTACTAAATACATAAGCATGCAGCTTCTGATCATGGCCTCCACTGTTTGCAACTAGTTTAGCCATTTTTCTTTAGGAATATCTAACTCACGTAACCTGACATACCTAAAATTGAAATTTGACTCTTCCAATACGTAGTGTGTTGGACGCTTATTCAGTCTAAAATCAGTGTTCGTGAAAATGAAACTAAGATTATTTCTAGGAAATTAATTACTCGCAGAGTGTATTGTTCAAATGATACAATCTACCAAAATAGATAGCTATGGAAAGTCAGTTTATTATTTATTACCGGGATTAGATACCATATGCAAAATATACGTAAACATACCCATGTTATATGCAATACTATGAGTATAGATACCCAGGAAATGCCACAATTACGAAGCACAGCCTTCCCGAGGCACCATAAAAGGTGAGATGAGAAGAAACCGATGACAAAACAAACGCCTATGTCTCAAATATATAGTATATCAGAAATCCTAGATGTTTCATGATATACCTTATATAGCAGTTGATGAATTTGAATTGCTTTATTCAATATTATATAATACAGAAGATAACATATGGTATACAAGATATATCCATATTTTTTTTTTATATCTAGGTATACTATAGTACACAAGATATATTCATTTGCGATATCTAGATATATTATATAGTACACAAGATATATACATATGTGATATCTCATGTACACACTTATATTAGATGTTTTTTCCACAAGAAGAAACTTTGCATCCTTGACTATGCAAAAACAAATGCGCCTAATGAAGATTCTGACTAAACTGCGCGAATGTGCAGGCTGATCTGAATCTTTGATGGGCTCACATGTCCGAAGTAACGTTTTCTAACGTTGCGGTTCTTCTTAAAAATAAGCTATCTCAATCTATGTTTAACATTATCAATGTATCAGTATTCTTATAAAAGATACAATATACCCAACAAGATATTTGATCTTATTTCCTATAGAAGGTATATTTTACCAGAAATCGTAGGCTATATAAAAGATATCGTGTTTACTATAAATGAAATCTAATTTCATATAAGCTCTTCTCTATACTATAAATGATGCATTTATATTAGAGGAACATATCTGATATATAAATTCAGATATCTATATATCGAGGGTTGAGCGCAAGACTATAGTAACTCAAACATATTTTTGAAACCCTTGTTTAGGAGCAAATTGGACCCCTTTGTAAACAATGCAAATTTAGGTGCCATTGCTCATACTAGCAATGGCACCTAAATTTTCATTGTTTACAGAAAGAAATGTTGTAATCTTCATAACGCCTTCATGGTGAGGAGATTAGGTTTGGGGAAAAACAACCATCTGACTTACGCCAGTCTTGCGTTCAACCCTAGATATTATCTATTGAACAGAGTAAGTGGAAATTTAGCGCTGGCAGGCAGCTGCGGCACATTGAGCAACGAATGTGATATGTACAAGTGTTTGTACAACCATGCACAGCCATGTACACTTAGTGCCGCTGTCTGTCACCAAGACACTCTTTGTCCACTTTATATTCAATCCAGGGCATGTCGAGTATCCGCTAGGTGTACTAATGGTATAAAGAAAAATTGTTTCGACCCTAGCGGAGTTCAAACCCACGACATTCTGCTTGCAAGTCGCCAGCACTTACCACTAGGCCACCAAACCGACTACAGAGTAAATAGTAAAACGGATGGCCTTAGATAACCGTAAGCTTTAAAAATAGACATTGACATACATTATTATAATCCCAAGTATAATTTCTGTTTTATTTTCACAACCTGTCAGTGGTACTTTAGGAACATAAAATGGTTCATGCTGATTAGTGAATTAGACTAAAAGGTAGTTTAGATTAAGCAGTGTATTTATTCTCATAACGTTAAAAAGAAGTAAAACTGTGATTAGTTTCTATAAAATAACTAGATTTAAATATAAAGGATAAGTTATTAATTTGAAGAAATGAAAGCATTTTGTGATATAATGTAAAATAAGCCGGCACACAATGAAAAGGTTTTTTTCCTTTTTTTTTTTTTTTTTTCATTCTTTTCGTTTTTTTTTTTTTTTTTTTTTTTTTTTTTTTTTTTTTTTTTTTTTTCGTCCTTAAAATGCGCATGTGTAGTACCCTGTTTGAGCTACAGACATACGTTTTTTTGTCTGACGTTTAAGCAAGGTTCCTTCGTACTACTTATGCTTATGCGTAGGCTTGCCTGAGCCTTTGCTGGTCGCCATCACGAAAACACGCCTATATAATTTTGACCCCCTTAAACCCAACTTTTGTATAGTAAAACTGGGGTTTATAGGGGTATACATTATTTTCCTAATTTTTGCTCAAAAACATAGATTGTGGATACTCGTTAGAACCGCTCCTCGAGGCGGTTCTAACGAGTACCCACAATCTATCTTTTGAGCAGACATATGAAAAATATCAGAATTTTTATCTGATTTTTTTCATTTTTTTTGGTGGTAAAATTTTCAGTATATATGAATAGGCGGGTTTTCGTAATGCCTATGTGATAAGTACCCCTGTCTCATGTGCAGGCTCAAATTATTTTTCATGACCTTTTTGTTATAAATATTCCAAATTCTAGCCAGATATTTTACCGCTTGAACGATTGAACGATTGTTCATATATTAAAATGTCAATATGGGCATTTTTTCTTTTGCTTTCCTATAAAATACCGGATTTCACAGTGAAATCAAATAACAGTTATTTTTGTTCCCTGCCTTTTCGAATGAAATCAAGGGGATATAGTAGTCGGCCCTCCGTGATGCCGTACGTAATTCAGTAATGTGTAGTGCCGACCTCCGATATTAGGTATCTTGTGTTCGGAGCTCCTCTTACAGTTATAGGCAGATCTTCTTTTTTTTTTAATTTTTACCCGTTTTTATGGTCTGAAGATGCGCATTTGATTTGGGTATAATCCTGAAATTATTTTTTGGTGAGTTACAATTTTATAATAAGAATAAGAAGAATAATAATAATAATACCAACTAGAGTCTCGTACATTAACATTAGAGTGTCATATTGTATTTGACAGAAATTGCGAGATAAGAAATGTTTTTATTACAGAGTGCACGGCAATTATTGTAGAATTATATCGAGTACTTGCATAATATTTGTTGTACACGGTATGTGAAATAAGAAGTCGGATTTTGCATTTCTTCACTGGTCATACCTGGTAGATCCAAACTATTTTATTCAAGACGAATAACTGTGCTTTGTGTGTGTGTGTGTGTGTGTGTGTGTGTGTGTGTGTGTGTGTGTTTAGAAAGATTATTTCTAGAAGAAGTATGAATAGTACAGAAAGCCATATTAGAGCAGACCTATGTAATTCATGACGTCGTTAATGATAATACACTGTTTGTTAACTAAACAGAACTTTACGGTAAACAAGAAAAGACTTTACAATTGTAATTGTTAATGCGCTGATAACCGTAACCTGAATTGACATAAAACCATGCTGGGATTGGCAAATTACCACTGATCAACATTTAAAATACTTCTGAAGCAACACATTGTTATTTTCACTTCGCCACACTATTACAGTATTAAAATTGCAGTTGTAAAGGTTCTACAAGCAAGATCGGTTGTTATCAATAGGTCTGGATTTTATCAAATATATTATCATAATTACCTCCCTTGAAACGCAGAGTTTTCAGAATAATCATTTGAAGTGAAAATACTGTTTCTCCGAAGTAATAGTGATAAAGTAAAGTTGATTTATGGTTTATTCAATTTTCTATATTTGAAAGTAATAACACTTTCTGGTGACAGAGTTTTAATTTTGAGTTGTTGTTGTGCGGATTTTTAACGCCAGCAGGCACCCGAGGCACATAGAGGCAGCGGCTTAATTTTGAGAAAAGTTAGAGAACATTATATTCTCAATCCTTTTTTTAAAATTAGTCCTGTACAAGAGCTGTGTTCTTTTGCCTGCTTCCTCTTAGTGGGCTGGGTGGCCTAGTGGTCAGCGCACTCGACTTTCAAGCGGAATATCGTAGGTTCGAATCCAGCGCCAGTCGAGACAGGTTTCAGACCATAAGTACCCTACCTCATACTCGACGTGCCCTCGGTTGAGTATAAAGTGGACAGGGCGAATCCTGGTGACAGACAGCGGCACCAAGTGTGCATGGGTGTTCCCTGAAAGCAAGGCTGTACAAATACATGTACATAACAATCGCCGCTGCCTCTATGTGCCTCGGGTGCCTGGTAGCGTTAAAAATCCAAACAACAACAACTGCTTTCTCCTGAAGGGAGAGAACTCAATAACTTCTTAAATGGTACTACGTTTTACCGCAAGGAGTTATCTTGCTGAAAAGTACTATGTTTACTCAAGCATTAATTATCTATTTTTCTCATTTTCACTTAATAATGGTTTGTACGAGAGGATATGGTCAATGTGTCACATTTATATGTCCCCGCCATTCGAAAAATGGTGGAAAGGCATTAAGTTTTACCCCTGTCCGTCCGTCCGTGCATTCGTGTCCGGCTCATAACTCCTTAACCATATGGACTATATTCATGAAATTTCCGAGATTACAAATTATATCGACAGAATGAGTCGCGAACAATGAAGAGAACTCTGGCTAATTTGGTTTTGGAACCGTATCCCCGTTGATATATCACGAACAAGGAAGGCAACGCTGACTAATTCGGTTTTTGAATTGCGTCCGGGCCATAACTCTTTACCCCTGTACGTGCGTTCGTACGTGTGTGCGTGCTAAAAGAATTGGGTCCGGGCTAAATATATTCATGAAACGTCACAGATGACTTGATCATATCGAGACGATGAGTCGCGAACAATGAAGAGAATTCTGGCTACTTTGGTTTTGGAATTGTACCCCCCACCCCACGCCTAAAAAACGTAGTGTAATGCTGAAAATTTGTGCTCGGCTTATAACTTCTAAACGATATGGAATGACACTTCACAGATTGCTTGATCATATCGAGACGATGTGTCACGAACAAGGAAGACAACTGGCTAATTCGGTTTTTGAATTAACTCCCGTTGCCAAAAATCCATGTAGTGTAATGCTTTCTTCGTGTCCGGCTTATTACTCCTAAACCATATATATAATATATTCATGAAACTTCACAGATGGCTAAATCATATCGAGACGATGCTTCGCAAACCAGGAAGACAACTCTGGCTAATTTGGTTTCTGAATTAACTCCCCTTGCCTAAAATCTATGTAATGTCCGGCTAATAACTCCTAAACCGTATAAAATATATTCATGAAACTTCAAAGATGACAATCATATCAAGACGATGTGTCGTAATTAATGAAGAGAACTCTCTCTACTTTGGTTTTGCAATTATCCCTCTTTCCTAAAACCCATGTAGTGTTCGTGCCCGCTTTATAACTCCTAAACCATATGGAATATATTCATGAAACTTCACATATGGGTTGATCATATCAAGATGATATGTACGAACAAGGACGTTCGGCTTATAACTCCTAAACCGCATGGAATGAAACTTCACAGATTGCTTAATCATATCGAGACGATGTGTCATAAAAACCGAAGACAACTCTGGCTAATTCAGTTTTTGAATTAATTTTCCTTTCCAAGAATCCATGTAGTGTAGTGCTTTCTTCGTGTCTGACTCCTAAACCATACTGAATATATTCATGAAACTTCACGGAAGACTAAATCATATCAAGACGATGTGTCGCGATTAAGGAAGACAATTCTGGCTAATTCGGTTTTTGAATTAACTCCCCTTGTCTAAAATCAGTGTAGTGTCCGGCGCATAGCTCCTTAACAGTATGGAAAATATTCATGAAACTTCACAGATGGCTAAATAATATCGAGATGATGTTTCACGAACAAAAAAGACAACTTTGGCTAATTAGGTGTTTGAATTGTGTCTGGGAATTATCCCCCTTTGCCTTAAATCCATGTAGTGTAATGGTGAAAATTGGTGTCCTGCTCATATTTCCTAAACCGTATGGAATATATTCATAAAACTTAACAGATGCTTAAAACATATCTAGACGATGTGTCGCTAACAAGGAAGACAAGTCTGGCTAAGCGGTTTTTTAATTAAATTCCCTTGCCTAAAAGCCATGTGATATAATGCTTTCTTTGTGTCCGGCTCACAACTCTTTAACCGTATAGAATATATTCATGAAACTTCACAGCTTCATTTTCGACTGGAACGTTGGACCCTCAGGTTTGGATTTTTCTATCCCCATTGAACATCAGTCAAGGATTCTTTTGTCTTACCTAGAAGATCTCTATTATGCTGTTTGCATTATCTCTCTGAACCACCACACTTGGCATATAATTTAAGGACACTTTTCTAGTTCATCTCTGTTTTAATAAAATGTTTTCATGAGCATTTTCTTCTAAATTCCCAAGAATTAAGACAAGCTTCAAATAGGACTCGTGGGAAATATATACTTGCTCCCGTCCGTCCGTTTTATATTTTCAAGTAGGATTTCCGCATACTCTACTCGTACCCATATGTGGGCTAGGATGATGTAGTTTTCATATTGGCCCTTGGGTACAGACTTGGGTACAGGCTGGCACTGACGTACAGAGAGCAAATAGTTGGTACAAGGGACCTAACCCATTTTAAGAGAAAGTTATACAGGCTAGTAAGCCAGCAGGAAAGCACCCTTAGAGCAAGGCTATCTGTGCCTTAAAAGTTAGAGGGCTTTAATATTTTGTCCTCGTCCCGTTACACAGTATTAGCATACCTTCTGCATAATATTTTGTTCACACTAATAGTTGAATAAACCTTTCATTATAGTTACTCCTCCGTTCATATCTTCTTTACATTCGCACAAACATATCCTTTGCTTTAATTCCTTTCTGCATAATATTCCCATTTTCCACTAGTAACTCCCAAGATATGATAAATTTTGTCACCTTTCCTTGTTTATTATTATTATTATTATTTTGTTTTTATCTTTGTCGTTGTTTGGAGGACTTTTAAAAGGCCGGATACATAGATTCACTGAATTTGCGTGTTTAGTATTATTTTTCACTGTTAGGAATGGAGCTATGTACATTCACAAGTCGCGAGGAGGTTATTGACGACACATGAGACACTGCATTTGTGGCACGCGAAGTCCTGCTGGCTGTACCTTCTAAATATGGAACTAATCTTTCTAAATGTAGTCATAACCATTCAAAATAATATCATTCTTAGCTATTTTTTTCAGGTTTCGTACGCAAACATTCAGATTCCACCAATATTATATTCAATGTAAACATGTCGGGAAAGGACGGAGAAAACGTTATTTGTGGTTGGTTAAAATATTTAAAGAGCTCAATTATTGCCATTTTGAAGTATAAAAGAAACAGAAAATGCGATTTTTGTTTTCAGTGGTTAAAATAAAACTCATACAGTGGGAAAAAAATCAAATATCCTCTATACATCTGAGCCGGGGTAAATCATGTGCGCCCAGCGAAAACTCAGATCCGTCTTCGCATCCACTCAGGCTGATCATAGTCGTCGTTGTCCACCTGAAGATGCTACGGATCATTGGGTACCCACAGAGTGCCCTGCGAAGACTCTGATCAGATTGCGCAGGCTGATCAGAATATTTGCTGGGCGCATATGCAATCTTGTAGGAAATGATGTGTCCAGGCTCATTTCTAATTTTTAACTATTCATTGGATATGTTGCGTAAATATAAATATTACATGTTTAAGCAAACTGCGTATATGCAGAAACCGACCGCATTCAACGACGTAGCCAGAATGGAAAAATAATTTCACGCACCCCTAGGATATCGATAAATTCTCCCTTGTATTGCTTCAAAAGTATATACTACTCTTAACGGAAAGACATTGGCTCCCTCTGCAACCTTTCAGTTGATAAATTTAGAAGATTTAGCAGCAGACTTTATAGCAGTTTGTTTGTCTGCGTTTGAATTTATGGATGTCAAGTGTAGTAAAGACAAGTGTGATGATTTTGATTTTGTCGTTATTATTTTCTCTTTTTAGATGGATATATTTATCAATCTCTCTCGAATAGAGTATACAAACGCTTCTAACGTAAATACATTTAACAATCGGAATAAAGTCCTCACTGCTCAACTCCTTACACATGACCATCAATATCATAAACTCTGTAAATCTTTTTTTTTTTTTTTTTTTTTTTTTTTTTTGTATCGTCGACATTCCGAATTGATTAATAAGTGTAAAGTAAGCTTGAAAACATATCTGCATCAAGGAATATCAAACTCAGTGTTTTACGGTGACCTAGTTTATGAATTTAGGAAATTATCGGGAAATCCAATTTGTTAGGAGCATTCAAAACATTATTACCCATTATAAAAGCACGGGTTATAACGTGGACTATGGGTTGGGTGTCATACTCTACGGCGGTGCCGACTTAAACTTTTCATTAGAAGCGTGTGCCTGATGTGAGCCACCGTGGTTCAACTAGTGATCTTAGCTCTGGCTGTCAGTGTCAGAGGTGTTTGCAACGAGCACTCATCATGTTTCATTACAGTGATTTAGTTTGATTTACACGTTTAAGCTAATGAGCTTCTGTGCGAGCCAAACTATTAATCTGTAGTTTTTATTTATGAAAACACATATAATGAAGATTTACTACCAATTTAATTTAAGCGCCCGACCCCTACATGTTTTACGACTGACCATTCTAAGGTGTTGGTTGTAGTAGAGTATGATCTTGGTTGTCTCGTAGTTTGTATGATTTCTGTCTGACCTTGTAGCTGCTCGCTACGGGGCTTTTTTTTTATTTCTGTTTTCATATTTTAGTTTGCTTGTTGCTGTGTTTGATTGATCCTGGAGAAGCTGGTTGCTTTGCTCTTCTTTAGTTTGTATCATGTGTGCCGTCTGTCGTGGTTTGTTTGTTTTTACTCTTGGTGTCATTGGAAGGCCATACCCTGTGATTGTGGCACTTCCTGGTTATCTAATATATCATTTCAGTTGTCTCCAAAGGACACCATTTGAAAGAAATGTCACATTTTATTATTTCCAAACACTTAATGGCATATCAAGCTTTATATTCTGCAAAAGTAAAATGCGCATCACTAATGTTTACTAAATGATTTAGCCATCAGAGCGCTAAAGCCAAATTGTATAAGGACCGGACCACTTTAGAAGATATTGTGCCATCAATAAAATAAAAATACTCGCCGAATATTATACAGTCTCCATCAATATCATATTTATTTGCATTTTCAATAGCAGGTGATTTATAGGTTTTAGTTGGGTGGGTCAGTCGAAACCCCCACCCCCAACCCTCGCCCCCCTTTGACGCAAAATTTTATTTTACCGGGAAAGTTTGGATAAATTTGATAAATTGGGGATACCGTATTTATCCTAAATATTCACACCCTTACATTTTACCTTTCCCTTCTCTTCAACAAGTCCATTTTACTACCTATGAATATGTGTAAAATTGCTGGGTGTGTGTCAAACAGTGCAAATCCTGATCGGACGCCATATTCTGCGGCGTCTGATCTGAATTTACAGTTTTCTCAGGCATGTCTTCCAATACGTTTGTATAATGAACACGGTAATTTGATTGAATCGAACCCCTTCAGAAATCATCCTGGATCCGCCCCTAAATGGAATATGTTTAATGAAAGTCAGCTCGGGAACATAAAATGGTTCCAAATATATAACTGCAGTTAACCAGAAAAGGACGAAAATTACAAAACTCAGCCCTCCCAAGGCATCGAAAGAAGGAATGTGGAATAAGCCATGAATAATACACATTTGAAATCAACGATATACGAATAAAAACAGACTGCAATAGAACAACAGCCGTGGAATGATCAGCAGAAAACAATATAGGGATTAAACATGGTTTTTCATGCATTAACATTCGCCAGGGTCCGAGGGAGGTGTTGAAAACCGAGGCCGGCCGCGATTTTCAACACCTCCCTAGGGACCTGGCGAATATTAATGCATTGAACATGTTCGATCGCTATTATTGCATAAAAAAACTGAAAACATTTGCTACAATTCGCGTTATTTCTTGCACTTTTTTTGTTTCGCCTTTTCACCGATGTCTCGCGACGTAATTTCCACGGACTATGCTCGTTCTAGGACCGGGCAGTACACATCTCGTAACGGCAGCATATATCTGGCCTCGGTACGATCATATTGAAAGCTGCGTAGCCGTGCATTAACAGCGCGTGAATTGCCTTGTTAATACACGGCTTTTCACCGGTTAATGTACGGCTGTTAATAATGTGCGACACTGCTTTTTATGCAATAATACTAGATATCAGTATTTTCTTGCACTGACCGTTCCACGTCGTTTCCTCTGTTGCAGTTATTGTGCGTGCCTCGAAAGTTTTATATGTGGCGTTTGATTTGTTGTTCCTCATTGCTTCTTCTATTGGTGACTTGGGACTATTGTGCTTCGCGATTATGGCATTCCCTGAACATCTTCAGTTAAATGTTTCGTTCGGAACGTTCAGGTACAAAACGTTTTTTTATTGTGTTTTTTTGTTGTTGTTTTTTTTTTTTTTTTTTTTTTTTTTTTTTTTCATTTATGAGTGGAAGGGGTGGGTCGGAAAGGGTCTTTAAACTACCTTTATAAGCGTCATCCCCCACTAAAAAACCAGATAAAAATCAGCTACATATAATTGTTGTTTCGCGCAGTTGATCCCTAGCTTATCCGTGGATCAGCACAGACACCATATAAGTTACCTTTGCAACACAATAATAAAAACAATGCAAAAGGGATTGACTACAAACTGTCAGTCAGAACAAAAGAAAATATATAGTAAATCCACGGTTAAGCATCTTCTTGTTTTTGCATGTCACAGCCTTTGTACTGGACTGCCGTCAAACGTCTGCCCAATCCAGTTTTATATTGCTTTCATTATTTCAGTCCACCAGGATTGCACTTTACAGGTATGCATTTCGTTGACACTCTTTTCTTTAAAGAAACATCTGCGTGTAACAAAATAAAATGTTTTATCACTATGGTACTATATGTAATTATTAAATTCGTCTTCAAAGTTCCAAGAAAGGTTGTTTTATGTTGTTGTTCAAGCGACACTTGTTGAAATATTTCTTATTTCTCCACAAAAACATACATTGTGGTTCCAATTCGAAGTGCCTCAACAAGGCGCCTCGAATGAGTACCTATAATGTATATTTTTGAGAAGAAATAAGAAAAATATATCACAGGTAGAATTTGCAATTTGAGTACAAAGCAGATAAAGTTTACACTATTCTGCATGTATTTATAGCAAAACACAACGGTGAACATGGATGCTGCTCAACCGGATTCAACCCTTAAATTCGTAAATACTGTTCTTGGAGCGTACAAAATCGGCAAATTCATGGTACGGCTGCGAGATGTGGGAATGGAAGCAAAGTATCAAATGCGAAGCTATATTGAGAAAGAAAGTGATCGGAAAAAGCACGATACCGTGCGAGAATATACCGGTCAAAAAGAACTAGATACAGACAAGACGAGTGAGTTAAAAAAGAAACAATTCGTAATAGCAGCGGTAGTGTCAAGTGATGAAATTCGTAATGGCGTATACTCATGTGTAGAAAACTTTCGAGAATATTTAATCACTTGTAATAGCAAACCAACACTTCCACAAAGATATATTCTAAGGGACAGAGTTGTTGTGCTTCTAAATTCACCCTGGAATAATTCCCACGGTGAAGCAAGACTATTCGACCCGCAAGGAAAGATTTCAAACAATATTGACGAAAGAATTGTTCCTCGCAATGAAAAAGATAACTTGTCCACGATGAAAGAAAACTTTTATAAAGTGTTTGATGAATCTGAAAAGGCCATTATTCTGTTATTTTCTTTTTATATTCCTTGCACTATTCCTAATTTTATGTGTTCTAAACTAGTTGGCCAATTTGCTTCAGACAACAGCGAAACATTAATAGTTGCGTATGAAAGTGTGTTTCGTGAAACAAACCGAAATAGTTCGTATCACTATATGACTGAAAAGAACGTATATGTAGTAGGTCGGAAAATAATTCGACAGGTGGTTAACAAGGAAGTCAATCATTTGTATTCTGACCCCGATAGAAAGATAAAACGCCGTTATAAGCAGATATGGTATGGAGATGGACAACCCAAAGACATTGAAGATATTGACTATAATGCACTCCTTCAGAGAATCGACAAAGAAAAAGAACGGCGGAAAAGAAGCAAATGCGAAAGATTTCGAATTACTGTTGATCAGAGAAAATGTAAAAAGAAAAGCCAATGGAAACGCAAATATGATACATTTTGGTTGGAGACTTTATGATGTGACAAGGATGATATGGTACTTTGGTGTACCGTTTTGGGTCTTATGGCTTCTGAACACTGTAATTGCTGCTATGCCAGACCGCTATGATACTGTTTTATATCTGCATTTTAGAACATTGATTTAATTATCTGCAACTAAGTTCCAGTCTGGGTCCTTTAGGTCTCCAACCATAAAACATTGAGCTGGAAATAGACCTACATTGTATTCAAGGGTTTGCGTAAACATGGTAGATTTTTCACAAAATGTTACTATAGGTGACAAATTTTGTGATGCCCTGCTTGCTTTCCAGCAGCCAACCATACTAAAGAGGGGTTTAATCTAACACAAATGGTATAGTTCCCAACGGGAGAGAATTATTTTTTATAGCAGGCCCCAAATTAAAATAGAGCTAACATAGTTTTACAGGTGCAGACCGTGTGAAGGTCAACGCGACAGAACAATTCAATTTATACCTCATCCTGAGTAAGCCAATAAATAAAATACTATAGGGATCAAACATGGTTTTTCATGCATTAACATCCGCCAGGTCCCGTGGAAGGTGTTGAAAACCAAGGCCGAACATCTCCTAAGGGACCTGGTGAATGTTAATGCATTGAAAAACCATGTTCGATCGCTGTTATTGCATAAAAACTGAAAACATTAGCTACATGTCTCGTTATTTATTGCACTATTTTGTTTCGCCTTTTTCCCGATGTCGCGCGAACGCTATTTGCACGGACTATGCGCATTCTAGGGCAGGGCAGTACACATCTCGTGACGGCAGCAATTTTGTGGCCCCGGTACGAGCTTTTTGAAAGTTGCGTAGCTGTGCATTAACAGCGCGTGAATTGCCTTGTTAATACACGGCTTTTCGCCGGTTAATGTACTGCTGTTAGTAACGTGCGATACTGCTTTTTATGCAATAATAATTTACTAATGAATAGATAACATAAATGACGGGGAAAATTGGTAATTACTTAGTTTCGGAAGCTAATTTGAATTAAAAAATAGACTGATTAGAAATAACTGCAATGTCATTTCTTCACAAGTCCTCATTTACCCCAGAGCCAATTATAAAACTAATTTATTTATACAATATTTAAAGAGGATACACAATTCGCTTCAAACACTAGACTATCTTGTTGTCTTCTATAACATACTTATATAAAATATACATAAATAAATACATTACAATGATACAACATGGTAACAGCACAAATGTAAAAACAGTTACATACAATAAAACAATAGTACATGCTAAATATTTAGAACAGAATTAAAATTTAACTTCATGAAAGACACCCATAAGACTGTATCTTTAAGGGCATATAAACATTTTTCAAAATCGTGTTATCTAGTAAATGATAATAAAGTTTTAAAACACATCATACAGGAAGATGGATAAATAGCTGCTTTTTCCTGTATATGGATTAGATTAGATTGGCTCCAGTCCCTAGTGATTAATGTATTAATTAGTGTTTATACGTAATTCTAGATGTCTACATATGACGATGTGCTACCATTACTGGCTCCATCTCATATACATGGGTACCTTTAGTACTCTGTAGGCTTGATCATTAGATGAAAGTCAGTGATATTTTCCTTCTTTCTTGCATTCAGTAAAATGAGCTTTGACAATTCATTCAGATTGTCTTCTATGGGAACAATTTGAAAGAAATGCCAAGCCTTATTTTCTGTGAATGATAAAAGAAAATGTTTTTCAATGTTGACGTTATCTGTAGTCAGCTGGTTAAAGGTTAAACTTTCAAATTTGAGCCAGAGTACGACAAAACCTGCAATAAGACTTGTGCGAACAGCGAAGACTCAAATCAGCCTGTTTATCCACGCAGTCTGATCAGATTCTTCGCTGATCGCATGTGCCTTCTACGGCCTCTCGGCTATCCAAAGAGGGATAAGGCGTAAAAGAAATAGCTGTGTTTCCGCTAACCCGACCGACCCTGTTTCAAACATCCGACTCTGCTATTTCTTCTGTAAACATGCAAAATAAAAAAATGTAAAGCACCGACCCTCAACAAAGTACTTGTATTTTCATAAAGATACCGGCCCGACCCTGTTTTTTTTTCTGGAGAAAAAAAAATAGAAAAATAAAAAAAAAATCTCCTACCTACCAAATATTTTTTCAGCATGTAAGCGGAAACACAGCTTTTTTTACGCCTAAACAAGAATCCTTTTGCTCTACTTGGTGAATGTTATCGCTGATATAACCCTTTGGTGGATACACAGGTCTGGTCTGAATGTAGCATTTGTCGTGCGCTAGCTCATTTGGTACCTATCAAATGTGCTTACTCGTACACAAAGTAAGGCTGTCCAAAGAAAGAGATAGAAGTCCAGATGCACGATTACTATGTCAATAGTCAAATAATTAGTAGTCGCGTCCCCTTGTTCGGTATAATTTGCGTATTTGATGTGTGATTAGCACAATCCTTTAATGTCCGGCTCCCTTGGGCGACCCGCAATTAACCTTTGTAAACAGCGTATCCCTATCTTGATTGTAATCATAGAAATGCATTCTTTACTTCTGATGACCAAACATGGTTTAAACTTCGGACTTTTCGAAACGTTTGTGACGCATTACCATACCTTTTAGACAACATTTTCATTAGATTTGGTACTAAGTTACACAGACAAATTGTGGAAATTCCGATGGTTAATAATTGTGCTCCTCTTGTGGCAGATTTGTTTTTGTTTTGTCACGACAGAGATGAGCTTATATTTTTTAAGTTTTTAACTCAATTGCCAGATATTTGGACGACATTTTGAATATTGACAATCTTTTACTTTGACGGAATGGTTATTCAAATTTATCATACTGAATTGCAATTAAACAAAGCTAATTCTACTGATACCGAGCCCGCATTTTTAGATTTAGATTTGCTTTTATTCATTTATAACGCTTTTGTTTCATCAAAAATTTAAGACAAACGCGATGATTTTGATATTGTTTGTTTCCCGCGTTTGGATGGCGACGTTCCTCGTGTCCCCTCTTATGGTGTTTACATTTCTCAGCTTATTCGGTTTACAAGAGTGTCTAGTAATTTGGCTGACTTCAATGCTCGTAGCAAACCTTTGACTGCCAAACTTCTGCAACAGGGGTATCGGTATCATAAACTTAGGAAAGTTTGTTTGTTTTTTTTCTATCGTCGTTACTACGAATTGGTCTCTAAATACGATACCAGACTGAAAACACTTCTGCTACATGGCCTATGGAACTTGAATTTTATGGTGACTTGTGTATATGTTTAGAAAAATTATAAGAAAACCTGAAATGTCTGATCATTTTAGTAAAATTGTCATATCAGAAACGAAAGGGGTATAACATTGACGTCATAAAACAGTCTGCATGCTCAGCGGTTAATCCAAACACGGTTGACCATTTTGCTTACCTCTTTAATTGCACGCCGATGGGTCGGGGTTTAGACTCTATGATTGGCCCGACTTAAAATTATCCATTAGATTGTCTGGGCCGGAACTTTTAATGTCCGTTTCTGAGCTCACCGTGGTTAAACTGGCGGTTTTCTTATGCTCCAGTATTCCAGCGGTGTTGTTTGACAAATGTCCAACACGTTGTTTCTGTTGAGTCCTCATCTTTGCTTCATTATAGGTTTTATCTGTGTATTTATTTGTTGCCCGTAATGATTCATGGACGAGCTAGAAGACCTCCAAACGTCCCGAACAAATATATTTTTTACACTATGGAAGCTGAGGGCGAGGGTTTGTATCCCGTAAAGCTAGTTTAAGCCCCACTCCCCCACCAGCAATATATTACTGACCGCTTCAATGCGGTGCTTTTATTGTTGTACTTTTTGTTAATTGTTATGCAGTGTTTCACTTTCTAATGTTTTCTTCTAACAATTATGTAATTTTAAGATATATTCAGGTGTTACCACTTTTTTGGGAAAGAGTTGCCAACTCTGCTTGCCGTCTGTTCATGTTGTGGCTGCTTAATTCTACTTGTCTGTCTGTCTCTTTGGTGTTGGGGTTTGATGTGGATACGAGTGTATCAGTTCCTGAGTTCACTTATTTACTTTGCCGATTTCGGGATCACAGGGTTGTCTAGATACGAGTATATAGCATGCAAAAGGAAAATAGCAGACAACGAATATACCCTCTCTTTTTATACATAGTCTTCTTAGATAAGGGGAAGGGGAATGCACCTTGTAAATATACTAAAAAAGAAATATTTTAAATGAAAATATTTTTTGTTTAGTTTTCAATATGTTTAGTTTTTATTTTTAGTTTCTTTGGGATCATCGAGCTCATTCTGGTTTCTTATAAAGGCGATTTCTGCTTAAGCCAGTGCAAGGGAGCGCATGTAGCCCAAATTACAATACTGTCGTATAAAGAATCCCAATTAAGCCGGGACTCTGATTTGTTATCTATGTGTGTGTTCTTTTTAGCTCACCTGAGCTGAAGGCTCAAGATGAGCTATACTTATCACTCTCCGTCCGTCGTGCGTCCGTCCGTCGTACGTCCGTACACACATTTGAACGACTTCTTCTCTGAAACTCCTGGGCCAATTTTCTTCAACATTCACACGAAGCCTTCCTTTAATAAGGGATTGAAAATATACAATGGTCGTGGTCCGTTAATCAAGATGACCGCCATGACCATATATGGTAAAAACACTTAAAAATTCTTCTTCTCCAGAAACAAGAAAGCTTCAAGGCTAAATCTTGGTAAATAACATTGGAGACTCAAGGTCTACCAAGTTTGTTCAAATGATGACCCTAGGTTGACATTTGATCCTTTTACGGCAAGGTCAAATCTGCGTCCCTATGCATTTGTATAGAGAAAATATTGAAAATTCAGTTTCTCGAAAGGTATTAAAGACCAGTGGCTTAAACTTGCAATGTATGATCAAAGTAGCAAACCTTTGTAGTTGCAATCAAAATGTTGTTCCTCGGGGCTATCTGCCCATTTCCCTGGGCTATAAACATGTTTACAATCTGGTAATCTTTAAACATCGTCCCCTCTGAATCAGCCAGACCAGTTTTCTTCAAATTTCACATTGGGCCTTCTGAAGGCTGAATCTTAAGCCCCGTTTATATGCATTAAGTTTACTCTCTAGGGGTATATTTACCCCTAGGGGTAAATATTTGCCCGACCTTGTTAAATACCCCCGTGGGCAAACGGTTGCGTTTATATGGGTTTTAGGAAGTAAGGGCAAATGTTTAAAAGCTTATTTATAGTAGCAACATTGTTTTCTTAACTTTTTCAACTCTCTGTGAATATTTAGCAGATAACAAATTGATATTTTTCTTATTTTCTCAGAGATCTGGATTTGACATTCATGCGAATTGTGTCCATAATGGAGACAATCTGCATAAGATATCAAATCCCATATCCTGGGAAAAATAACAAAAAATTTTAAAAATGTCATACGCTGAAAATTTTACATAGAGTACTCAGCGTTAAGCTGCATTATCGAAAATGAATTACATGCATTTGAGAAAGCTTCAGAGGCAATTTGCAGCAATAAGTAGGGAATGAAGGTTTTGGATAAAGAAAAAGTATTATTTGATGTTCAATAATATAATGTTCCCTATTTTATCGCTGTATTCCTAAATGTTTTGCTAATATTCTCCAGCAGCAAGACAGTGTAGCCCCGCCAAAATTTGGGCAGGATTTGCAATATTCTATTGTAAGCAAAGCAATTATGCCACCATACTGTACATACTCGTACACTGTACAAGTACATAGATATGTTCATCAGAATCCAGGCTGACCCCATAATCATTTTAGGTGCTCCAAATAGAAACTGGCCTTATGACCAATGCGAACAGGTTACACCCAGATCAGCTTGTGCATCCACAAGGTCTACGCAAACAATGTAGACCCTGATAAGACTGCCCAAATGTGCAGGCCAATCTACGTGTATGCAGGTGACATATGTAATACAATAAGTTTCTATTTCGAGTAACATATTTACATTTTTCCACCCATCATCTACGTGCCCCAGACATGAAACAAGCACTAATTAACAAAACTAACTAATAATCAAGAAAAGTGATAACAATAAAACAGTCGAACCTCAATGGCTCGAAAATCTTTGGGACCATGGAAATTTGTTCGAGACATGGGTAGTGCGAGCCACTGAGGGTTAATCATGGCACCAGTTCAGGATACAAATAGCGATAATTTAGGGAAATCTTTTCGATTTTCTACACAACGATTGTATGTTGAGTGTACTCATTAGAATCGCCTCGATGAGGCGATTCTAATGAGTACACACAACATACAATGCCATGATAAAATAAGAAAAATCCCTAAATATTTGTTTTCTTGAGCTATTGGAAGAATTTTGTGGGGACCGAAAAATGAGTTCGAATCATCCACGGTAAACGAGCCATCCGTGTTCGAGCCATTGAGGTTATACTGTACATAAAAATAAATTATTTGACATGCTTTTTATAATTTAGGTCAGACTATATGATAATGTTGAATGTTGGCAAAGGATCTGAAATTGGGACTAAAGGAAACTCAATTCTGGTAACCTATAAATAACTAGCAGACTTGGCAATTACCATCCCATGGATCTGCACGGTCTGGTCAGGGTATTTCCTATTTACATATAAAAATATTTATCGGTAATGATCATTGCAATCCATTTGCGGTGCTAGTATTTTGTGCGTTTGTAGATGGCTGTACTCAAGTGATTGTCACATATTGAACTGTTGAAATACCATGTGCGTGAGTACATAAGACCATAATTAGACTGCGCAGAGGTTGTTGAACAGATATACAGTCTGATCTGGTACTTCTATTTATATCTGCATTTCTGTAGCCTGGTAATTTTTGTTAAATCATTAACTTTTGCCACTCTCTTGGCAAAATTAATAGATGCCAAAATGGTAGTCTCCCCGTCACCCCACCCCCGCCACACACACACACACACCTTTTTTTCACAGAAAATAAAGGATGATACCATTTTCATGAAATGTCAAAGCCTATTTTCTGGGAAAATGAGAAAATATTTCAAGTTGTTGTCTGCTAAAAATTTTACCCTCCACGCTAAGCATTAGGAAATGGGAATTAGTTTTCATCAAATTGGTTAAAAATAAATACTGTGAACTTTCCTGATGACATTAACTCATTATAGATCAGCACCATAATAAATATACATCATATATGCCTTGAATCAGTATCCTAACTGCTAGCATAACAGTATTCTCGTCAAATAACTCACTTCTGACCACAACTTGCAAATATAAATTTGTAAAAGAGAAGGTACAAGTATCCCTGCAGACATCAAGTAAATAAACAAATAATATGTATACAAAATAAACATTGTATACATGTATTTTGAGGCATTTCAAACATATTTACAAAATTTACCCCTATGGGTAAATTAGAAATTGTGTTTACACGACGAAATATACCCCTAGGGGCAAATATTTGCCCCTACCCTTGAGCTGGGGTATTTTACCCACGTGGGTAAAGTTTACCCTAAGGGGCAAATGCGTTTACATGACGAGTTTACCCATAGGGGTATATTTGCCTCTAGGGGCAAATTTGCCCCTAGGGACAAACTTATGCATATAAATGGAGCATTAGTATATAGCATTGAGGATTCAAAGTCTTCCAAGTTTGTTCAAATGTTGACCCTAGGTTGACATTTGACCTTTTATGGCAAGGTCAAATTTGCGTCCCTCTGCGTTGTATGGGGAAAATATTAAAAATTCAGTTTCTCAAAATGCACTTAAGACTTTTGGCTGCAACTTACAATGTATGACCAAAGCAGCAAACCCTTTTAGTTACAATCAAAAGTTTGTCCCCTGGGGTTATCTGCCCTTATCTGCAGACCATAATACCTTGCGCGCTACGTGACATACGGTTGAAAAGAAAGTAGAAAAATCAATACTGATAGTGTTATGCTGACCGCTTTTTGTTTGACTAAAGATGGATTATTTTCAAGATTTTACATTAAAATCAACAATGGGAATAATTTTAAGCAAGTAGTTTACGTGGGAATAAAATAATACCGACCAGTGGGTTTATTTTCTTACTTTTATCCTTGCAATAATCACCAGGAGCTCCAGGAGAAAGAAGTGCAAGATTATTGTTACGTTGATGACTAAATCCCGACATCACTCAATTTATACCCGCTCTTTAGAATTGCTTGGAAAGTCTATAGTTTCACTCTGTGAGATAATAAAATAAATATTTAAATCCCCGACATCAGTTTCAGTAAACTTTACCCTTTATTAAGCAGAGAATTGCACTATAAGACCGTGACTGGTATTTTTGTTGACAAAACAGCAATTGAGAATTTAAAGATACACACACAATCTAATATGGTATTAGAGGAATTAATATCATTGATCGATTGATTGACTGATTGATTGATTGATTGATCTGCGAATACGATGCGCAGCATAAAAAGTACATTATGTCCTACTCAATGTGACAGGGTCGAGATTGATGGTTTGTTGATAGTTGACAGTTATAAATATAGATATCTACCTGAATAAGCAACAAAGGATACAAAGACTTGTCAGCTACACTGTTACCCGGTGTATCAGTCAGTAACCCGGGGTATAGTGGTCTGTCACATGGAGAGTATACCGGAATATTGGTCAGCGACAGAGTAAACCAAGACTTGTAAGCTACACTGTACACCAGTGTATCAGTCAGTAACCCAGGGTATAGCGGAATATCAGTCGGAGACAAAGTATACAAAGACCTAGCAGCTACACTGTACCCTAAAGTATAAGTCTGTAACCTAAGGTATAGCAGCCTCTCACCTGGACCAGAATATCGGTCAGCTCCGTGTATAGCGCCCTGTCACCTAAAGTGTAAACAAGAGAATATCGGTCAGCAACAAAGTATACTAAGACTTATTAGATAAACTGTACTCCAAAGTATAAGGCTGTAACCCAGGAAAAAGCGGCCTGGCACTTGGAGTTTATACCAGAATATCAGTGAGCGACAGAGTATACTAAGACCTGTAAGCTACACTGTTACCCCGTGTATCAGTCAGTAACCCGGGGTAAAGCCCCCTGACACTTGGAGTGTATGCCAGAATATCAATCAGCGACAAATGAAGACCCGTCAGCTACACTGTATCCCTGTGTCAGTCAGTAACGCGGGGTATAGCGGCCTGTCACCTGGATTGTATACCAGAATATCTGTCAGCGACAAAGTATACGAAGACCAGTGTCAGCTATACTGTAACCCGGTACTCTTGTTTGAGGAAAATGTTGAAAAATTATTTTCTGAAAATGTTTTTAAGACTTATGGCTGAAATTTCCAATATATGATAAAAGTAGTAAATCTTTTTGGTTACAATCAAAATTTTGTTCCCTGGAAAATTTTGGCCCTTGACCCTTGGCAATAATACATGTTTAAAATCATGTAATCATTGAATATCGTCTTTTCTGAAACTGCTTGACCAGTTTTCACCAGATTTCACATGGCTACCATGCCCATATATGGTAAAAAAAAAACACTTAAAATCTTTTCCAGAACCAAGAAAACTTTGAGCCTGAATCTTGGTATATAGTATTGAGGACTCAAGGTCTACCAAGTTTGTTCAGATGATGATCCTAGGATGACCTTCGATATTTTTATGAGAAAGTCCAATTTGCGTTCCCATACAAACTTTTGAAAAATCATTTTCTGAAAATGTATTAAAGACTAATGGCTGAAACTTGTATTGTATGCTTAATGTAGTAACACTTGTTAGTTACAATCAAACCTTTTATCCCCCGGGGGGGGGGGGGGTATCTTTCATTGCCTCTACTGTGCTTTCGACATCTTCCAAAAATTGATTTTTTTGATCGGCGCTTTACACAGAAGAAGCAAATTTGCAAACTTTTGTCATCATTTAATGCAAAACTATTTGTCGTAACTACCTATGTTGAAAAAAGTTTTATTCTAGTTATTGGTTTTTAAAAAATCAAATATATTCACTTTTTCCCATAGTAAAAATGAATGCAAAGTATGCAGAAATCTGTAGGGTAGGTAACATGGGGGCAGATTTTCAACAAGTTCCACCTGATCATTTTTTCTGAAATTTTCTAAATATTGTTGTGAAACATTAATAATTCAAATTCAATAAAGAAAAGTAGTTAATATTTCCTGAGACAAAAAATCCAAATAATCACTTTACTACAGAAATTGCATAGGTCAGACTAACTATGGCTGTAAATTTAATTTTAGGGTACATACTTGAAAATAAAACGCAGAAACAGAGAAGACAAATGGTTTCTGATTTGCTATGGTCAATCGAACAAAATATTTTCATTTAAAATAAAACGCCAAGCAAAAAACGTCTTTCCAAGTAATGTCGAAAGGATAGTAGGCTTTGTTAAACCGTAAATTTCTCATTTCATAATTTTCACACCCATAAGAAGAATTGGTACCAATACGTCACATTTGCCAAACGTGAAATTTACGTACGGTCAATTTCGATAAATTTTGGGGTCTAAAATTTGTGCTCAAATTGCTCATGTTGATAATTTCTGACGTGTGAAGAAAGTGGTAAATATTCGTCACACCTGTGAAGAACTGGTGCGAATTTTTCTCGGGTGTGAAGAATTGGTACCAATTCCTCACACATGTGAAGAATTGGTACCGATTCCTGACACATGTGAAATATTCATTGATAATTTCTGACGTGTTAAGAATTGGTAGGTATTCGTCACACCTGTGATCTGTGTTTTTTGTTTGTTTGTTTTTTGTTGTTGTTTTTTTTGTTGTTGTTTTGTTTTGTTTTGTTTGTTTTTTCTTTTTTTTTTTTTTTTTTTTTTTTTTTTTGGTGTGAAGAATTGGTACCAATTACTCTTACATGTGTGAAAAAGTGGTACCAATTCCTCTTACATGTGAAGAATTGGTACCAATTCATCTTACATGTGAAGAATTGGTACCAATTACTCTTACATGTGTGAAAAATTGGTACCAATTCCTCTTACATGTGAAGAATTGGTACCAATTCATCTTACATGCGAAGAATTCATATAAATATTGCAACGACCAATCATCCTTTTCCGCTGATTCCAGTAGAGCAGTTGTCAGCTGATGGAGAAAGACTTTTCACTAAGTACTGGTTAACTGCCTCCGGGAGGCTTGTCCAGGAACAGTGTGGTTAGGTCAACTGACCGTCAATAACCTTAGCTGTTGATCGTAGACGTCAAAAACTAAATCAAACAAACAAACAAAGCAAAACAAATATAATAATAAGAAATGCGCAGAATAGCTCCGTACCCACTCAGAAGAATCAGCGCATTTGTTTTTCGTTGCACTGATTGAAGAATATACCAAGTTTCTAAATCCGAAGTTAAAAATAATTACATGGAAGGCCCAGGGAGTGTCACAATAAAACAACGCAGCCTATCCCGAGCACCAAGAGGAAGAGGAAACCCCTCCAAACAGAAACCACATAATTACAAATAAACATTAGCAGAAAAATTAGCTCTTGCTAAGACTTGCTTTTATAGTTACACAGGCTGGCGGGTCTAGTCGGAAACACCGTGGAAAGGTTTTCTCGCGACTCGGCTCATCTTAAGCATTTTAACTCTTGTCCCAGAAGTTCCAACAGTAAAACATTGGAATTTCCTTCCACGTTTATAAAAGTATAGTATGCGTATGAAGAATTGGAATCGAATGCAAAATGCAGCAGCTTTGGGGGGTATTTTATCGATGTGAGGAATATGCATGATTGCTGTATGAAATTTGACTATGTGCGTATTTCTCTCACACGTGAGAAACATCACGAAAACACGCCAATATAATTTTGACCCCCATAAACCCCACTTTTATGTAGTAAAACTGGGGTTTACAGGGGTATATATTATTTTTCTTATTTCTGCTCAAAACATAAATTGTGGGTACTCGTTGGAACCGCCTCGGCGAGGCGGTTCTAACACGTACTCACAATCTATGTTTTGAGCAGAAATATGAAAAATATCAGAGTTTTTTTTATCTGAAAACAAATCCATCATCTGCAGATACAAAACACACTTTCATTACGAAAACACGCCTATTCAAATATATAGAAAATTTCACCTCCAAAAACAGAACATTTTCAGATAAAAACTCTGATATTTTTCATATTTCTGCTCAAAACATAGATTGTGGGTACTCGTAAGAACCGCCTCGGCGAGGCGGTTCTAACAAGTACCCACAATCTATGTTTTTGAGCAGAAATAATGAAAATAATGTATACCCCTGTAAACCCAATTTTTACTATATAAAAGTGGAGTTTAAGGGGGTCGAAATTACATAGATATGTTTTCGTGCTGTATGGAAATAGTATAACCTTACAGCGATCCTTTAGTATGCTGAATTTGAAACCGAAGCAGGCATTTAAGTTCTTTTTTGCTCTGACCATAAAACAGTGCCTAATATTTCATTTTAATTTGCATTTGAAACCTTTTCTTTGAATACTGTTTCGTGTGTGCATTCCCCTTCTCCTCTCCTATAAAACTATTAATAAGATGATAAATGTTTTTGTTGTCTGCCATTTCCTTTTCAGCATGAAATATATTTTGATGCCTTTGTGCTCCTGAGATCATTAAACGTTTATATTAAGGTTGGCAGTCTAGTTACATGTAAATTCCTCTATCAAAAGCAAGGCCGACAAATGGATTGTTAATTAGTTTTAAGCTCGATGTACGGCTCTGAATCCAAATCTAATCAACAACCTATATATATACTTACTCTGGCCCTAAAATAGTTTTTGCATCAAAATTTCAATCGCATTTAAATTCAATTTCAAGAGGACATTCCCCATACCCTACCCTTACCAAACGCCATATAAGATAAATGCACATAATTACTTTAGTAACTTGTCCTGATGTGTCGGATCAGGTCGAGTGACTGTGCTAGAAGCGACTCGATCACACGAGACGAAGTCGAATGTGATCCGGTCGTTCCAGGCACAGTCACGAGACGTGATCCGACCCATTAGTTTAAGTTAACAAATCAATTGTGTTTTTATCATATACTTACAAAGAATAAACAACAACTAGTGTTCAGTTAATGATAAAATCAACAATATTTAACAATAATTTCCTTTTTAAAACTGGTACCGGCAGCGGTACTGGTTTTTAACTGAGTGGGTTAAACATGGAGAAGGGTGATACGGAATCGTAAAACTCTACTAGCGTGATACAAGTTTTTGTATTTTTTGGGTCGGAAAGTTACTAGTAGACAGGGGTATTGTTTGTAGGTATATATAATAAAAGATTATTTTGCGTTCGCTAATTTCCTTTCAGCTCGCTATATATGAAATGTAATGAAGTTGCATTGACTTTATGCGACTTTCTATAAACGCCAATGACCGCTGTGATAGAAGTTTATTTAGCACTTTTTTTATCAAAAATGAAAAGAAACAAGAGAAGGAACAAAAAATGATGATTGTTGAGTTAGCGCGGAGGATCCCCCGTCAGATCAACTGGTAGTTTCCCTGACGAGGAGTTCAGCTGCTTTTGTCTCAGATGATTAGAATTGTTCAATATAACCTATCACGCTATCGCTCACCCAGATATTACGTAACCTAATTTACCATACATATTGATTTGAATCACTATAATTTAAGAAATGACCTACAATAGATGTTATAAAAACATGACTGTTTATCTATATAAAATCACACAGGTTGTTTGCTGTCTTGTCAATATAGTGTTAATCGTCTTTCCTTTGACACGACAATACGCATGCTTTGATCTTTTTTTGTTTTGTTTCCTTTTTGTTTTTATAGTCTGAAAAATATGAGATATATTGACAGTGATGGCACTATTTTAACCGTGTGAAGTTAGCTCCTTCTTCCTTGTTACTTATTCCTTGTTACCTATCTTTATGTTTTAGAACACATTTAAAAAGTGAATATTAAACATGTCTTCTTTACAAAACGGCACATTTGTGGTAGTGAAATGTGAAATATATTAAGAAGGCAAGCAGTTTATCTATTGCGCAACTCAAGATATCATTATATTAATTGTTTGTGTTGAGGTTTTACGGCCCAGTCAACCCAATGGGGTCATGTCGAGGGCGGTCAATTTACCTAACCACACGTTTACTGGGCAGGCTTAGTCCTCTAAGCGGTTAACCAGTATTGTGCACATTCTTTCGCCAGAAACTGACAACTGCCCTTCTTGAATCAGCGGAAGGGAGAGAATGACCGTAGAAAATATTTCATGATCAATCTCCACGAAAGAATGTTGCCGACCTCGGCGGGGGTTGAACCCGCGACCTCCTAGTCTCCAGTCGGACGGCGCATCCAACAGAGCCACCAAGGCCAGCTATCATTATATTAAGTGGACTGGATACGTTTGGTAGATTGTCCACCATTTAATACCAGGGAGACAACTTTTATGACTTCATGTTCGCTTACCTGCACACCAGTTCTCTTCTGAAAAGAGTTCTACATTAAAAAGATAGAATTTGCTCCCAAATCCCCTTCTGAACAAGTTTGACAGAGTTGTTGTATCCACTCAAAGTATATTCATTCTCCTATATAAAGCAAGGAGTTTATCTATGTCGGAACTCGCGATACCTGTATCAGCCACTGGTAGCCTTTGTTTACTTTTATTCATTTTGAGAGAGAAGTGCAAAATACATTTTTAACGCTTAGCATGCTGAGTAAAAAATCAGCAGACGACAAATCGAGGATATTTTTCGTATTTTACCCAGAAAACAGGATTTGATATTTCATGCAAATTGTCAAATATCATAGAGACAATTTGCATAAAATGTCAAATCCTGTTTCCTGGGAAAGAAATCAAAATGTCGTCTGCTGAAGTTTTAACTCAGAGTGCTAAGCGTAAAGAAAGAAGGAAGTTTATCCAAGTGGTATGGTACAATGTACGCACTGTGACGTTAAACTGTCACTATATATTGTTTATAAATAACCACAATAATGCGCTCACCCATTTATGCCAAGTAGACTCTTCTACCTCAACTATCTGAACGGGTCCATCTCCAATAAAAAAGTTGTCTGGTTATATATAGTTTGTATTATTACAATGTTTTATAAAATGTTCTGTATTTAATGCAAACGATGTAGACCCAGATCAGACTGTGCTTTCTGTAGCGTCTGATCTGGGTCTACATCGTTTGCAAATGTGCCTTTCATGGGACGCTAGGCATAAATGGGATTATCCTTAACCACACGAAACATTTATATTTTCTTATTCATGCAGAGAACAGGAATTTGACATTTCACGCAAAGTGTCTCCTTAACTTTCATCAAATATTAAACCTATTATCTTGGAAAATAAGAAACAAAAGCTCATAATGTTGTCTGCTGAAATGGTTTCTCCAGCATGCTGAGCTTTTTAGTTTCATTTTTTCTGTGCACATAAAAGTTATCTTGTACATAATTGGGTGTAGAAAAAGTGAAATCCAGAAAGCTCTTGAGCAATTTTAAACTGAAAAGTTGCAAAGATACACGATATATCTGTATGCAAGTATTAACTTTTTCTACCTGAAGCTGTTTGTACAGTTTTGTGTAATGTCTCTCAAACACAGTTTCGTTACAATCACGATTGGAAGTCATCCTGCAACCCTTAAAGAGCTGAGCGAATTTGTAGCAGACGATAATCTTAAACTTATTTTGTACTTTTCTCTGAAAAGTACAAAATCAGTTAAAGTATAGGCAGTTCATGTGAATAGTCATCCTCGATAACCCGGATGTGTCCCATTACGTTACACTTCAGTCATCACCCCTGGGACAACTCGCTTACGTTTCTTCGTCCTCATGAATTATTAATGAGGTAATCTGATTGGTAATATCTCAGTATTTCCATCAGAAATTTTAGTCTATTTTTATCACGCGTACTCCGCAAAAAAAGGTCATCTTTCTGTTTTTGTTTTGCGGATATCCAGTTATATCGTACGTTGCAAATCCTGGTTTGGTATTAATTGTTGATAAAAATGTTTATCGGGTTTTCCTGGGTTAGTTTTAGTAACAGAAGAAGAAAAATGAATCTTCCGCGCTACGTTGTCGACATTTTGATTGGCTACTGAGGTATTCCCCGTTGTTATGGATATTCATAGAAAACGACGTATCGTCAGTCAGTTGTCCCAGGGGTGTTGAATGAAGAGTAACGTAATGGGTCACACCTGGGTTACCGGGGATGGTGAATAGTCTGCTAGACAGACGATTCACATGAAATGACAATTGTTATTTTCGATTATGTCTGCAAATGTCTAGACATTACTTTTCAAAACATAAAATTTGGTATATTTAGTTGTTCACGAGATGTATTGTCTTCTTTGTAAACATGATAAATGAAGCGACAGTGATAACAGTATTTGAAATAGTTTCTGTATATGCGAAATGAAACCCAACTGAACACTATTAGATACATTTGATTATGTTTCTAAGGAGGTCATGTAATACACCAGATATAATGAAATACACCAGAAGTAATGTTGTACACCAGAAGTTATGTAATTCACCCGAGGTAATGTTATGCACCAGAGGTTATGTAATATCCCAGAGGTAAAGTAATACACCAGAGGTTATGTGATATGTCAGAGGTAATGTACTACACCAGAGGGAATGTTATACATCAGAGGTAATTTAATACACCAGAAGTAATGTACTACACCAGCGGTTTTGTAATTCACCAGAGGTAATGTAATACTCCAGCTGTTGTGTAATACACCAGAGGTAAAGTAATACACCAGAGGTTATGCCATGCACCAGAGGTAATGTAATACACAAGGGGTAATATAATACACCAGAGGTAACATAATACACCAGAGGTTATGTAGTACACTAGAGGTAATGTAATACTCCAGAGGTTATGTAATACATCGGATATCACACATGTTGTCGTACTAATGGTTTCATTATGCTAATAGGTGTAAATTAAGTTGTGTAGCCTCTTGTTCCCCCGCATCAGGTAGAGAAACCAGTAGACAATCAGAAAATTGTCAAGCTATTTTTTTATCCCCTAGCACAACGAAGTGGCGAGGGGATGTAGAGTTTGCCCCGTACGTAAGCACGTACGTAACGTCCGTACGTATAGTCACCTTCTTGTAGTCGCTCTAGCGCCTACATTTATTAATGAATTTTAATATAACTTCACACAGAAGTTGGGTATGATAATATCTCGAGCATGTTCGACATTCAGGGTCCTGGGCTCAAGGTTAAGGTCACTGTGGCTATTTTTAGAAAAAAAACTTTGTCATCGCTCTGGCGCCGACATTTAATAGTGGATTTTAATATAACTAAATATAAATGTTGGGTATGATAATATCTCGAGCAAGTTTGACTTTCAGGGTCCTGGGCTGAAGGTCAAGGTCACTTTTTTTTTAAAATTGTCATCGCTCTAGCGCCTACATTTATTGATGGATTTTAATATATCTTCACACAAACGTTGGGTATGATATCTCGAGCAATCTCGACTTTCAGGGTCATGAGCTCAATGTAAAGGTCTTTGTAGTTATTTTTAGAAAAACAGTTGTCATCGCCCTAGCGCCTACACTTATCAATGGATTTTAATATAACTTCACAAAGATGTTGGGTATGATAATATCTCGAGCATGTTCGACTTTCAGGGTCCTGTGCTCAAGGTCTAGGTCACTGTGGCTATTTTTAGAAAAAACAAAACTTTGTCATCGATTTAGCGCCTACATGTTTTAGAAAAAAACTTGGTTCTGACTCTAGTGCCTATATTTATTGATGGATTTAATATAACTTCACACAAATGTTCGGCGTGATAATAACTCGAGCACGTTGGACTTTCATGGTGCTGGGATCAAGGTCAAGGTCATTGTGGCTATTTTTACATAAACTTTGTCATCGCTCTAGTGCCTATATTATCGATGGATTTTAATACAACTTCACATAAATATTTGGGTATGACAATATCTCCAGCAAGTTCAATTTCCAGGTTTCTGGGCTCAAGGTCAAAGTATATATGGCTATTTTTAGAAGAAATAAACAACACTTTGTCATCGCTCTAGTCCCTGCAATTATCAATGGATTTTAATATAACTTCATACAATCATTGAGTATTGTGATACCTCGAGCAAGTTCAACTTTCAGGTTGCTGGGCTCAAGGTCAAGGTCACTGTGGCTATTTTTAGAGAAAACTTTGTCATCGATTAAATGCAAACATTTATCAATGGATTTAAATATCACTTCACATAAATGTTTGGTATGATAATATCTCGTGTAAGTTCAACTTTCAGGTTGCTGGACTTAAAGTTAAGATAGCTGTGGCTATTTTAGGAAACACTTTGCCATCGCTGTAGCCCTTGCATTTATCAATAGATTTTTTTTATATATTTTCACAAAGTTATTGGGTATTATAATATCTCGAACATGTTCAACTTTCCGGTTGCTGGGCTCAAGGTCAAGGTAACTGACTATTTGTAGAAAAAAAAAACAACTTTATCATCGCTCTAGCCCCCCGCCATTATCAATGGAATTAAATATATCTTAACACATTTGTGGGTATATTATCTCGAGCTTGTTCGGATTTCGGGGTCATGGGCTCAAGGTCAAGGTTGACATGACCGAAGTATTTTCAATCAAGTGAGATCTATTCCCCGCCCCCCCCCCCCCCCCCACACCGCCCCCACTCCCCACCCCCAACCCCAACTTAAAAGTCTGAATGTTTACAATTATGCTGTATCTTAATGTCAAGGCCATAAATGACCTTTACATCAAGGCCGCAGGATTTTTGTTTCTTCATTCACATAACTAATATAAATTTAATAGGTGCTACCTATATCCGTGCGTCCAAATTATCATCACATACTTCATAGATGGTTTGGCCAGATCTAACTGAATTGATTTCAGACAACGCTTGACTTCTGAATCCACTGCATGAATTGCTATATAACGTCCAAGTCAACACTATTTCAGGAGTTTAGACACATTGCCTCCAAATTTGTAGGACTTTTACTCGACCCGATCACATGAATTCGGGTCCTGCGTAGTTACTAGCGGTTCTGGCATGGAGGTTTTAGGCAGATCATCTATTTCGCGGGCCCCGATGGGCGGGGCCATGCTTTCCGAAAACCGAAAACTAGTGTATGCCGGTAACAGGTACCACGACATACACTATCGTTCGCTACCTGAAATCCATTTTATTGCTTCAGGATTTTTCCTAAAAACTTTTGGCCGTTTGTGCGTTTTTGTCTTTGTTTCTTTTTGGTCTTTTTTGCGAATCTACACATTATGAAAAGCAGAAAAAAACAAACAAAAAAAAAACAAAAAAAAAAAAAAAAAAAAAAAAACATAAAAATTACAACAATTTACTTGATTTACAAACAGGTCGAACAAACACATTATTGTGTTGAAGTTCTTCCTTCAGATTATCATGTGAAAAGAGCGTACAGTCTATGTTTGTTTGTGTTGAGGTTTTACGGCCAGTCAACCCAATTGGGTCATGTCGAGCGCGGTCAGTTTACCTAACCACCCGTTAACTGGGCAGGCTTAGTCCTCTAAGCGGTTAACCAGTAGTGTGCACATTTTTTCGCCAGAAACTGACAACTGCCCTTCTTGAATCAGCGGAAGGGAGAGAATGACCGTAGAAAATATTTCATGATCAATCTCCACGAAAGAATGTTGCCGACCTCGGCGGGGGTTGAACCCGCGACCTCCTGGTCTCCAGTCGGACGGCGCATCCAACTGAGCCACCGAGGCCGGCTGTACAGTCTATGTGTTATCAATAAATCTACATCAAAGTGTACTTTAATCACAAAACGAATCATGCTTAGCTTATAAAGAGACTGAGAATGGATAGAAATAAAATTCGAAGTGGAGACAAAATTCAAAATGGCGGCGATCACAAATTTTGTAGGCTGACGTCATGAGTCTCGTGATTCAATCCCCTGCAATTGGAATACTTGGCGTTATTGGCGGTTTTGGTGCTTTTGTCGGCACGGCCGCCGTGTCAATAGTCTCTGCCAAATCATGGTACGCTTATTGTTTTTCAGGATAAGCACCGAACCACCCAAGCGTTTTTTGGACCAGTACATTTGTGGTCACACACATCACTGGTTACATAGTTAGTCTATAGTAGTGCATCTGCACGCCGAATCGTTTCGCGGTTCGTGTTGAACGCACTTATTATATCATGAAACTCCCCAGTTAAGTGTTCGCCCACACCAGGTAATGTTGTGCGAGGGAATTTGTATCGCCTGCGATGCCTTGTTTGAATGACATCAGCAACGTTGTACTACATGTATTGTGTATTGCGGCACAATTATGTCTCTGCTTTCTGCAGTCATCTTGTCGATTGGAAGGTACTGCCTCAGAAGTAAGGACGAAGTTTGGCATCAGTAAGACCAAGCTGCATGTATCTCTTTCACCCTTGAGTTTCTGAAATAGCTCTTCCATCTCTAAATTTTGATATATCGATTGTTGCAAATAGGGGTTAAATCAAAACTCAAACACATAATGGCAAATAGTGTAGATCCTGATGTGACGGCTAGTTACGAGTCGTCTCATTTGGATCTGCGTTGTTTGCAAAGGTGTCTATATTAGTCTGTAGGGATTGAAAGGTTAAGCTACTCTAACAGCTTTACCATTGGCCGTTCTAAGACGATTGCTTTCTTAATGATCGTTCTCATCACGAAAACATGCCTATATAATTTTAAGCCCCTTAAACCCCACTTTTATATAGTAAAACTTGGGTTTACAGGGGTAAACATTATTTTTCATATTTCTGCTCAAAAGCGTTGATTGTGGGTACTCGTTAGAACCGCCTTGTCGAGTCGGTTCTAACGAGTTCCCACAATCTTTGTTTTGAGCAAAAAAATTGAAGAATATTAGATTTTTTTTATCTGAAACTTTCCAGTTGTTTTGGTGGTAAAGTTTTAATATATTTGAACAGGGATGTGTTCGTAATGTGCTTTCGAGAAAGTACCGTTTTGTGATGTCATTAAACTCTTATCATGTGCAGGAATATAAAATACTAAGATGTGCATGCGTGCTTTAGAACTACAATATAAATATTTTTGCTGGGGAAACAACTCCTACTGTTGAAATTAGTATTTAGCAATACGTGTTAATTTCTGGAATAGGTCTACTCACAGCTTTAAATGAATGCGCTCTGTGACAATAAACCAATGTTACACCTACTCGCAATTGAGTTTTCTAACTAAAGATGTAGACTAATCTAAGCAGCAAACATCACTAACAGTTAACTATTTCTTCAATTATGGTTAATATTTGACCGCGTCACTTGTTTCTAATAACAAGATAGAGAGAGAGAGAGAGACACACACACACACACACACATACACACACACACACACACACACACACACACACACACACACACACACACACAGAGTATTCAATATACAGCCAGGAACAAAGACATTTCCTTTATGTCAGCATTGATTCTAAGTTCAGATAAGTTTGGGTAACCGAGTTCCCATCTTTTTGGGAAAGAGTTGCCAAATCTGTTTGCTGTATGCTCGTTTTATGGCTGCATTATTTACATTTTTTCTCTTATGCGATGTGGATCTTGACTGTATCAGTTCCTAAGTTCTCTTATCTACTTTCTTAAAAAGATGATCATAGGTTCAAATTTGTGTAAATGTTGAAATTTTTTTTTTTTTTTTTTTTTTTTTTTTCAAAATGTAGTTAAACCTACAATGTGCGGATAAAGTAGTGAGACGTTTCGGTTACAATCAAACTTTTGTCCCCTGAGGTTAACTGTCCTTGTCCCCAAGCAATATACAAAATTGTGTAAATTTTAAACGTCTTCTCTGAAATCGCTTTACCAATTGCACGAACCGCAGTTAAGTCATCCGAAAGGAGGAATGCCCTTTAATTACCATATCCGTCGGTCCGTAATCAGTTTGTGAAAATCGCTTTAACTTTAAAACAGCTTGGAACATTTTGATAATTTTGTTAATTTTTGGCATCCGGATACACATTGAATAGATATAACGAATGAAATTATCAAATGTCAGATACCTTAGTAGATAGTCTCGCCAAGTCGTGATCGTCCGTTCCTTATCAGATTGTGAAAATCGCTATAACTTTTAAACTGCTTGTCGCTTGGAATATATTGATAATTTATGGCATGAAGATACATACTGACAAGACCTAAGCAATGAAATTGACAAACGTCAGTTTTCTTTTTAAATAGCCTAGCTGAGGCATGTCTGTCTATAATTAGTTTATGAAAATCGCTATAATGTTTAAACCACTTGGATTATTTTGATATGTTTTAGCATGCAGATACATATTGACGAGTCCAAACCAATAAAATTGTAAAGTGCAACGTATAATTAATGTTTAATACACATTAAACAATATAGGTTTTAGGGCTCAAGATACGAGAGGAAAACATAAAAGGTTTTGAGGGCTCCGGAAAAAAGAGATAAAACAATGTTCTTTGGGCTACATATACGAGAGATAATAATGAAGTTCTTAGGGTTCCAATAAAGAGAGATAAAACAATTATTTTAGGCTCTAGATTAGAGCTTAAACAGTTTCTTGGTGCTCCAGATATGAGAGATTTGAAAGTTAAAGTTTTCTTTGTGCTCCATATAAGAAGTAAAACAGGTTCTTTGGGCTCCAGATAAACGACATTAAAAATAAAGGTTCTTAGGGCTCAAAATGAAACATTAGGCAATAGAGGTTCTTAGGGATCCAGATAAGAAAGATGATACTATAAAATTCTAAGGGTTCCAGATAAAGGATAAAACATAAAAGGTCGTTAAGGCTCCAGATAAAAGACAAAACAAAAGTTCTCAGGGCTCCAAAAAGAGAGGTATAAAAATGGAGGTTCTTGGGGCTCAAAATAAGAGGGATAAAAAGTTAATGTTCAAAGGGCTCCAGACAAGAGGTTTAAGACAATAATAGGTGTTAGGGCTCAATATAAAAGATATAACAATAGGGTTTTAGGGCTCCAGATAAGAAATAATTAGGGCTTCATATAAGAGAAATTATATAATAAAGGTTCTAAAGTCTCCGTATAAGAGAGATGACAATAAAGGCTGGTAGGGCTCCAGATAAGAGCTAAAACAAAAGAGGTTCTTAGCGCTCCAGATAAGGGAGATTAAATAATTTTCTTTGGGCTCCAGATAAGAGATGAAACAATAGAGGTTATAATGGCTCCAGATAAGAGGGAGTCATCACGAAAACATACCTATATAACTCTGACCCCCTTAAACCCTAATTTTATATAGTAAAATCTGGGGTTTACAGGGGTATGCATGATTTTTCTTATTTCTGCTAAAAAATAGATTGTGGATACTCGTTAGATCCGCCTCAATCTATGCTTTTAGCAGAAATTTGAAAACATATCTGAGTTTTTTATCTGAAAATTTTCAATTTTTGGAGGTGAAATTTTCTTTATATTTGAATAGGCGTGTTTTCGTAATGAAACAATAAAGATTTATAAGGCTACAAATAAAATAAAAATTCCTTTCAAAAGGAAAGGCTTGCCAAGTTTTATTGGTGACTTCTCTCTGTGCGTGTTTATAGGAATACAAATGCTATAAACCGTGATCCTTGTTTGTTCACACAGTTCCCTATATTCCAAATAGAGGTGACAACTATTTAACCTGTTCCACTTACCAACCAAGTATCATCAAACTATCTCAAAGTGTACCGCAGTTCTCGAGCATATACAATGTCTCGAAAACTAAGGCACTATGAATTACCATTCTTGAACACGACACTTGGTTTGTCGTACATACATTCCAAATACCATCAAACTATCTCAAAGTATCTAACCAAATATTACCTTGGTATTTCATAAGTTTTGTTATGATTCAAACAACCATTCATGCAAAGACGCTGGTGGAAATGGTCCAATCTTTCCATTCCACTGCAATACGATTCCCTTCTGCATGATTAAACAGCAACTCCTATTTCTGAGTGATAGATTTTACAGCCTGTGGTATCCCTTTCCTACTTCTACGTACAGCGCAGAGACAGTAAATCCGGTCACCACGAGGGCTTTCGAACAAAGCAGGACACGAAAAAAAAAAAAAAAAAAAACGATTCATAATATACAAGTGTAAGATTTTCCTTTCTATTTGTTTGTCAGAGCTTTGTACCACTCGAGTACCCGTTCTGCTCCTCTCGTCTTTGCCGGTATAAATCTGAACTTTATGCACACAGCCATTTTGCGCCATGGCTCCTTCCCACACTTGGATTCCAAATTTTGCCGGTTTTGCCGGAAATACTACTTGAACGTAAATCTGCCCTTAAATGCTATCAACCTTTCGTAAGCTGACTGCGCCATAATATGTAGACTTGACCTTAGAAACTGCATCCAATAATGTCCTTATGCGACAAAGCTTGTCGTTACCAGGCTGGTCTTCGTGGATCATTTCACTTGTGTCAGTCAGTCCATTTTTTTTTCAAAGCATGTCCTTGTTATTATTTTAGAGTATATAGCAAAAAGGTAAATGAATGACACTTGTATTGTTAAGGGACGGAAATTCATCCAAACAGTATGTCTAAGTCGAGATTTTTATACCAATGAATGAATCTGTTAGATTGACCGATACACCCCACAAAGACCGTCACATTAAAACCAGCCAATATACCGACTCTTGGATATAACAATTACCCAAACTTTGTCTCTTCAGGTGCATTCGACATAGCTTTACAATATTTTAGCTCATCAAGACCTAAAAAATATGACGCAAGGTTCTAAGGGAAAGTTTTCGAAAGGTGGTCGATATTTCTCGGCCTTCCTCTCTTTTTTTTTCATGCTTTCTAGTCGATCCTTTCTCAGAGTGGGTTTTACTACTGTAAACATGATAAAAACGGACACACTATGTAACGAAAATAATTATGGAACAGAAAACAAGAAGAAGTATAACATGAAACATCATGTTATACAAAGGCGTTGTTGACAGTAAATTTATCTTTTTAAATACTTGAAGTATTTGGTAAAATCTGCAGGGAAAAACTATTTGTTATATAATTATATTCAGAGCAGATAAATTAAGAACTTAAATTACCAGAATAGTGGCCTTTGGCAGTATTCATTACAGCGTAAAATTTTATTAACCTATTGTAGTCTGGAGACCCCTAAAAGGGTAATTGACAAACAATGCATACCCAGATCAGACGTCTGATAAGGGTCTCCCCTGTCTACAAATGATTTAGCCATGTTTCTCTAGAAATGTCTAAATCTTAGAGCCAGACGTACCTAAAACTGAAATTGGCCTCTCCCAATATATAGTGTGGGGGAGTCTTTTCAGTCTACAATGGGTTAAGATAGTCCAAAAAGCAGAACTTTGGCCAAAACTGTTTTCTGTTTTGTTTGTTTGTTTTTTTTTTGTTTTTTTGTTTTTTTTGTTGTTGTTTTTTTTTTTGTTATTGTTGTTGTTGTTTTGTTTCTGCTTCTTCTTCTTCTTCTTCTTCTTCTTCTTCTTCTTCAAATTTCAAATATCAAGGGCAGATAGCTCAAAACCTAGAATATGCAACTTATAGTATTTTATGCATCCGTAAAATTTCATCAAAATATTCCATACAGTAATCGAGCTCCTGGCAAAATTCGTGTTTCATATACGGCCGCCGTGACAGTAGCCGTTGGTTATTCACCCGTCTGCCGGTTGTCCGACACATTATACACCCGGCAGCCGTGTGAATATACACGGCCGCCGTATCAATGGCATTTGACGGCAGTAGACGGGTTTTCCGACCGTTCCTGTTTCTAAAGATGACTGAGCCCTGAAAACGAGGACAAATACAGACTAAACCAGAAACGAGCTTTCCATTCTAAATGGCTTGCAAGCGTACGCGCAAGCCAACAACAGGGAGGCCTCCAAATAAGAGGGGTACAGCAATAGAAGTTCCTATGGCTCCAGATAAGAGTGATAAACAATAGCGGGTCTCAAGGCTCCAGATAAGATCTAAAAAGATTTTATTTGCGCTTCCAAAAGCTAATTATTTCAGGCAGGTAACTCTTTTACCAACTGATTATAAATAATAGTGTTCTTTACACTGAGTTTGAAATCGAGTGTTCCAGGGACTCCTTGATATGAAGTTAAGGAGTCTTTTGATAAGACTGAAATGGTTATTGCTTTAAAGAGGTAAACTATTGCCCAAATGCAAATAACTTTTGTTATGTAGGTGCTAGATAGATTAACATACAGAAATAAATGAAATTAATATTAGATTGATCATATATGCATCCCTCAGGACTTATGAGGGTCCAGAACATGATTTTGAGGGTCAAAACTGCCAATATCCTGAATAATTTGGGTGTACACATTGGTGTACGCATGGAAGAAAAAGGAAAGCATGTGAGATGATAAAGTCTAGAGAGTGGGCTACTGCTTCAGAAATTGGTGCAGTAGCAGTTCTTTTCAGTTGCGAGACAAAACTGTAGTAAAATGAGATTCAGAACAACAATATTGATCCGTAGTTTCTCCTAATCAGTATGCGGTATCACTAAAAGGCAATGTCTTAATTACTTATTGTTATGTTTGTGTATCAAACAGCAGATTTTTAGAATGTCTGTAGTTTCACAACTCATTGTAAATTTGTTGTCATTCTGACACAAAGTTCGAGAGGGCAACATTTTGGAGATTGGAGGCGATGTGAAGAATATCATAATTTTTATGAGGTCAAGAGATTTTGGTCATTGAAAATAAAAACAGAAATTTTGTTTGAGATTAACTACCCTACCTATGAAACAGGTCATGATAATTTGATCGCACGAATATAGGTAGCAACTATATATTGAATTCATATTAATAATCAGAGCTGTAGAAATACCATGCCCGACTTGTCCAACTTGTCCCATTTCCCTGAGGACTTGTCCCATTTCCCTGAGGACAAGTAAGAAATTTGACAAGTAATTCATAGCTCTGGCTAGAAAGAGTATTCTGCTTATAAGATATATATATATATTGTTTTATTTCTCAAAGAAAACATATGTTTTGGGTTCTCATTAGAAGCGCCTCGGTGAGGCGCTTCTAATGAGTACCCACAATATTTGTTTTCTTAGAAAAATAAGAAAAAATGTCAATTTTCGGACAAGTAAATCTTGGTTGGACAAGTGGATTTTGACTATTTACTTATCCGTGGACAAGAAATAAAATTTGATAATTCCTCACCCCTGTTAATAATAGACTAATATAGACCGACCAAACTGACCTTTTGCTTTGATCTTTATATTATGATATTTATAAGTATATTCGTTTGCATTAGACTGAAAAAAAAAACTCTCCCCACAATATATACTGGTAAAGTCCAATTTCAGTTTTAAGTATGTCAGGTCATGTGATTTAGATATTCCAAGAGAAAATGGCTAAACTATTTGCAAATAGTGGAGATCCTGATCAGCACCGCTTTCGGCGGCGTCTGATCTTGGTCTGCACTGTTTGCCAGTTAACCTTTTGGGGAGATTCCGACTAAAATGGGTTAGCAGGAATTATCTGTACAGGTGGGTAAATAGTTGTTTCACATGCAATGGTGGGGCCAGTTTCATAAACAATATTCGTACGATTTTAAGGTGTTAGTACGAAGCTTTTCACGAACGGTTTCATATAGATTTCGCACGATGTGCGTACAAGTAATAGTGATTAATTCGAGCTCAATAAATATTTCCGAAACAGCCCTTCAAAATGTATCATTACACTCAGCGTTCCAGTTTAACATTTTGATACTATCCAACCAACAGGCACACAGCGTTTTACATAACGTCGTCCCAACGAGACGTTGAATCAGCTTTGAAACGACGTTGTTCAACATTGTATACCCGCTGGGCAGTGGGGACCTGACGCCTGTACAACTTCGCATCAACGTTTGTGCAATGCCATGATGTTGCAGCGGCGTTCATGAGACGTTGTTTTAACATTGCGTGTCCGCTGGGTAGACTTAACATAGTTTTCTAGTCTGTTACCCTTTTGACATTTAAGGGCCTGACACAAATAAAATAGAGAAAAGTCATAAGAGTGACGAGACGTGGCGATATAAGTGAATAATCGATGACTCTCCCAGAGGGCACATGACGTTTATACAACTTCGCATCAACGTCGATGAAACATTATGGCGTTTATGCGTATTACGTTTATACAACGTCGCATCAACGTCGATGAAACATTATGGCGTTTATGCGTATTACTTACCAACATTTTTGATGAAACGACATCATGTTTAAAAACGTCAAATCAACGTCGATGTATCTATATGACGTTGATAAAAAGTCGCATCAACGTCTATGCAACATCATGTCGCTGATACAACGTCTCATTAACGTCGATGCAACGTCATGGGGTTTATACAACGTCGCATCAACATGGTCGCGGCGTCGCTGCGACGTTTTCGAAACGTTGCATGCCCCCTGGGACTGTGTCCTTTTCTAGACATATTTCAGTAAATTGTCCTTTTCTCGCGTCGAGCAGTCTGCCATCACATTGAGCTTGATTTTCCATTGATTTTGAAAATGAGTGTTCCAGGGACTCCCTGATGTGAATAAAGCTTGTACATAAATTAAACAGTTGACCAGAAGAATTAATTTCGGGATCCATTCAAACTCGTCTAAGTCTGAGGATCTATGTATCATTGTCATGCCATCTAATGAGTCAATATATTTATATATATAAAAAAAAAAAAAAAAAGGTCTAAGGCACAGTGATCCCTCTCACTGGTCCAGTCATATAGATCGCCACCATTCAATGAGGCTGATTCGAACAGGTTTTGGAGTCCCTAGGAAATTCTTCCCATCGTTCAAGAAAACAAAATATTTAGAAATATTTTAGGGAAATTTTATCATGAACATGTGTGTTGTATGTACTCATTAGAATGGCCTCATCGAGGCGATTCTGGCGAGTAAACTCACATACCATTATTCTATAGAACATCGAAAAAGACATCACTATATATCCCCTTTTCCGGCTGGCCTCGCACTATGATTAACCCTCGAGCTACCAATTTTCATGGTCCCAAAAATGTTCAAGCCATTGATTCTATCAATAATGATGTTAGATCTGCATATACAGTAAGATTTTTCCAGGGGTGCTTATTTTTTTTTTTTTCATGTTTATAGTAAAATGGTTCAAAGTGTAAAAAACATTAGCGTAAATACGCACCACCCCCCACCCCCCCCCCCACCCCCACACACACACACCCATCGAAAATGAGCCCATTTGTTCAAAGCTAACAATGTCGGTATTTAACGTATCGTTAAATCTTTCATCATGAAATATGGTTCGTATTTTTGCTGAAAAAAAATGTGAGTAGCTTTTGCATTTGCAAAAGCTACTCACATTTTTTTTTCAGCAAAAAAAAATCCTGCTAATTAGATATTGTACTTACTAGAACAGTTAACATTTTGACCACTAACGAGCTCGTTAAGCTAACGATGCTTTGAACAACTTGGCCCAGATGTATAATATCTGAATCCGCCCCAGCATAGGCTATGATAAATATGATATGGCCTTTTTTTAACTTTTGTGTCTGTGCATATTGATCCTAGTGGGCTATTATCATGGCGAGGTTCATATTACATCAACCAGAATATAACCATGGAAAACAATCAATTTTTTGTTGTGTGTTGTATAAAGCGGAAGAACTGTCGTAACGGATATGTGGAAGGCATTTTGCTGCGTCGTTTTTTGGGGATTCCTCCTGATGGGACTTTACACATTTTGTATTAAATTACATACTGTTCGGCTGAGTAAGTAGTTTAATCTTTACCACTCTCCTGGCTAATTCAGCAGACGACAATTGGTGATACTTTTCGATTTATCCCAGAAAACAGGTTCTGACATTTCATGCAAAATGGCTCATTTGGAGAAAATTTGCATGAAATGTCCAAATCTGTTTACTGGAAAAATAATATACCACTGGGATGAGTGAGGTTCGAACCCACGCCGGCTACGACGGCAGCGTCTAGCCCTTCAGAGTCAGGAGACATAGCACTGCTCCACTACGCTTGTTAAAAAACAAGTGATTTCTCTGAATGACCCGTCGGATTGGGAAACATTTTTGGTGCTCTGGCGCACTCATTATATACAAGGAACTCTCTGGATCCACAGGACACTGAATCTTGGAAATATTATTATAATTGAAGTTTTAAACAAATTTCAACAAAGATGTCCGGCCCAGGATCATTACTGATGCAGGTACTTCAGAAAAAAAGTGTATAGGGAGAAATATGAAACACCCATTACGAAAACACGCCTATTCAAAATATACTGAAAATTTCACCTCCAAAAACTGAAAAATTTCAGATAAAAAACTCTTATATTTTTCATATTTCTGCTCAAAACATAGATTGTGGGTACTCGTTAGATCCGCCTCGGCGAGGCGGTTCTAACAAGTACCCACAATCTATGTTTTGAGCAGGTATAAGACAAATAATGTATACCCCTGTAAACCCCAGTTTTTCTATATAAAAGTAGGGTTAAAGGGGGTCAAAATTATATAGGCGTGTTTTCGTGATGACTGGGCTGAGTGAGGTTCGAATCAACGCCGGCTACGAGGCAGCGCCTAGCCTTTCAGAAGCATGAGACATAACCACTGTGCCACTCCGCTTGTTAAAAAACAATTTCGTGGAACAGTATTATGTTTGATTGCTCTGAATGACCCATCGCAAGCGCACTCATTATATACAAGGAACTCTCTGGATCCACAGGCTACTGAATCTTGGAAATAATATTATAATTTAAGATTTAAACAAACTTCAACAAAGATTCCCGGCCCAGGATCATTACTGATGCAGGTACTTCAGAAAAAAAGTGTATAGGGAGAAATATGAAATACCACTGGGCTTAGTTCATCTGCTGATTTTTTTTAACCAGAGTGCTGATAAGCGCTATTTGGCCAGACTTAAGGGGACCAGATACTATTGGTAACATTTCCGCCATTTCTGATAAGGGAGGTAACTTTATGACTTATGTTTGCTTTTCTGCACAGAAAATCCCTTCTGAAAATGGTTTACTCTGAAAAGAAAGAATTTGCTCCCAATGGGTGCAAATTCTGTCCTTTTATAATAGACCCTTTTCAGAAAAAGAGAGGTAGTAAAAGTAGAGGGTGATGTTGTAATAGTAGTAGTAATAGTAGTTAGTGTTGTTGTTATTGTAGGAGTAGAAGCAGCAGTAGTTTTCGATGTAGTAGTAGTAGTAGCAGTAGTGGTAGTAGTAGTAGTAGTTGTAGTAGTATTGGTGGTAGTAGTAATAGTGGTAAGTGGTAGTAATTGAGTCTTTTGTATTTGCATATCTAAGTCAGCTGTGAAGAAAATATATTTATCAGTATAGGAATCAAACATGGTGTTTCATGCATTAACATTCGCCAGGTCCCGTGGGAGGTGTTGAAAACCGAGGCCGAAGGCCACGGTTTTCAACACCTCCCAAGGGACCTGGCAAATGTTAATGCATTGAAAAACCATGTTCGATCGCTATTATTGCATAAAAATGCAAACATTTGCTACATTTTGCGTTATATCTTGCACTATTTTGTTTCGCCTTTTCACCGATGTTGCGCGAACGCTATTTCCACGTACTATGCTTGTTCTAGGGCAGGGCAGTACACATCTCGTGACGGCAGCTATTCTGTCGCCCGGTGTGAGCATATTGAAAAAAAAGGTAAGAGAAAAGTCCAGGGAGTACCACAATCACAAACCGCAGCCCTTCCTAGACCCCAAGAGGAAGAGGAAACCGACAAATCTAAACAACCACAAACCGAACAAACGCACGAAAAGCACCGAGATTAGCTCTCTCTTCCCCAAGCGAGGTAATCGCAATACTAAAAGGACTGAAAAACACAAGAACAAAATGACACACGGAAAGACATACAACAAATCGCCTCGTAGAATAAACCACAAAGCAACAAAGAGTAAGACTAACACCGGGACCACCGCCTTAGAACGGTCGGTAGAGCAAACCACCGGGGGGTTTAAAGCACTTTTACAGCTAGCCAACTTCACCCTGGGTCCCGGTGCCACTCTTAATCACAAATAGAAAAGCAGAAAGCAAAATGGGCAGCTGTTGAAGGTGACCAAAATGCTAGCATCACAACACAACGAGTTAAACAGAAAGCAAAGTGGGCAGCTATTGAAGACGGTGCAAAGTTGCGTGAATTAACATTAACAGCGCGTGAATTGCATTGTTAATACACGGCTTTTCGCCGGTTAATGCACGGCTATTAATAACGTGCGACACTGCTTTTTATGCAATAATAAAGTTTTTAACTCGTTGTGATATCAGTCATTTGGACGTTAAGCGATATCAGCTATTTTAAAATTTCAAGTAACGTCACCAAAGCGACACATGAAGCTAATGATAATGCGCAGTGTCAGGAGCAAATGTTTTTCGGAGTATTTGCGAGGAACAACTGTGCAGATCAGCCAGCATATCAGTTCAGTATTAATACAAGTATCTTCTAGAATAGACTGGCTCCAGTCCCTACTGACTAAATTTGTTATTCCTTTTTATGTAATGTCTTTTGACAGCGAAACTAAAATAAAATGAAGACATTATTAACATGTCAAGATCACTGGGTAATAATAAAATCGCTACCTGTGCTGTCGACCGAGTCGGTACTGTGTAAAGCTGCTGTCGGCCGAGAAATACGGTTTTCGACCGAGAAGTATGGATGTCGAGAGAGGACTGACCTTGTTAGGATGCCCTTAGAGAGGCGATAACGTAAGTTTTAACATTTACAAATGCCGTCGATTTTCTTAAATAGATACCGCGTTATTTGTCTTTTCACTTATACAGCGTTGTGACACCGAAACAAAAACAACAACAAAAATAACGGTTCTGTCAAAAACATCGATTTTTATACAAAATCATTAATTAAATGTATTAAAATAGGTCAGAGAGCAATAAAACCCTGGTATATTTTACCGACCACTGATACTTCTACAAACAACAGTCATCAAAAGAAATGATTAATCCCCCGACCGAACCGCCACGTCTGACTTTGGCGTATGTTTCAATAAGATATCATGGAAATATTAAAACAGCGCATAGTAAAAAAGATGCAAATATAATATGAAATGTGACCAAATCAATAAGTGATAACAATGGTAGGTGTACTGTATTTTTTTTTGTGTGTATTTTTTTTTTTTTTTTTTTTTTTTTTTTTTGCATGTTCTTTTATTTTATTTATTTTTTATTTTTTTTTTTTTTATTCATTTTTTATTTTTACTTTTGCCAAAAATCATCTATTAGTGACTTTTGTTGTGACTATTTGTACAAGATACACAAGATGCAAATACTTTGAATTTGTGAGTGTACATATTCAGAAATAATAGCAAAAAATAAATGCCTTGTAAAGGTAAAGGTTTTTGCTGTATGTTTATTGGGGTAAAAAAATCAACAGAGCAAAAGTTGTCCTTCATGCATGCGACATTCTTACTTAATCTGATATGTGCTCCTACCAGAATTAATCAACTTATCTCAAACATTATGGGAGTTGTGGCCTATACAAGATTTCGGCATCTGGAAAGATAAGTACATAATAGAGACAGTGAGAGTAATCTTAAACACGATAGGCCTACAGATCCGTTTCTATGCCTCTACCAAATATCATCAAAATATTTCAAACCTTTAAGAAGAAAAACATTTAGGGGAGATAACTAGAAAATAACCACAGCGAGGGCTGTCCTTCTTGCAGGCGACACGCCTACTGGTCCTTATCTTTGCCTATACCAAATATTATACAATTATATGTCCCGCCCAAATATTATCAAATTATCTCACACAGTATGGGAATTATGGCCTGCACAAGATTTCGGCTTCAGGGGATATGTACATAACAAAAAGTGAGAGATGTTTCTCTTGCACGCGACACGCCTATTGGTCCTTATCTATGCATATACCAAATATTATCAAAATATTTAAAAAAAACTAAGAAGTTGTGATGTGCACAAGAATTTGGTTTAGGAATTTATTGAGGTGATATTACTGAAAAAAAAATAAAGCAAGAGTTGTCCTACTTGCATGTGACACTTCTATTTGACCTGATATATGTCCCCACCAAATATTATCAAATTATCTTACACAGTATGGGAGTTACGGACCTGACAAGATTTCAGCTTCAGGGGACATAAGTACATAACGAACAATGTGAGAGGCGTCTCTCTCGCATGTCTAATGGTCTTTATCTATGCCTCTACCAAATATTACCAAAATATTCCAAACCATTAAGAAGTAATGGAGTGCACAAGAACTTGGCTAAGAAACTGGTTCAGAGAAGATATTTAAAAAGAGAACAGAGCAAGAGTTTTACCTTCTAGCATGCAACACTCGTACTTGACTTAATATATGACTCTCCTAAATATTATTAAATCATCTCACAGTATCCCAGTCAGCATTCTACGTAAATCTATATCAGGCCGTCATCGGCCCGTCAGGGTAGCTGACGGGCCGATGATGGCCCGATGTAGATTTACGTAGAATGCTAGCTGGGATAGGAGCTATGGGCTGCACAAGCTTTCAGCTTTATGGGAGAAAAGTACATAAGGAAGAAAGTGAGAGTTGATTCTCTTACACAAGTCATGCCTACTGGTCCTTATCAGTGTCTCTACTAAATATTATCAAAATATTTTAAATCTTTGAAAAGTTATAAAGTTCACAAGAATTTGGCTTAGAAATTCGTTCAGAGGAGTTAAGTAGAATAAAAAGAATAAATCAAGAGTTGACCTTCCTGAATGCGATACTCCTACTTCACCTAATATACGTCCCTACCAATGCTTTTACAAATGATACTTTTAATTATACGAGGGGGAACCATTAAGTATAGTTCTCGAAAAAAGAAAGAAAGGGAAAACTAAAAATAGATGAAATAAATATGAAATAGCCAATTTAGAAAAACAAATATTACTAAAAATTTCCAGCATTTGAACCAAGAAGATTTCGATTTATTAGAAGAAAAGAAATCAAGGTTGTACGATATTAGGAGAAACATTATAGAAGGAGTTATGATAAGATCCAGATGTCGATATGAGGAGTTAGGAGAAAAACCAACCAGTTTTTTTTTTTTTTTTTTTTTTTTTGTTTTGTTTTTTTTTTTTAATTTAGAATAGCGTATTTATACAAATAAAGTCATTAAAAAATAATAGCAGACAATGAACTGGTATTCACGAAGACAAACGAAATTTTAGATACACAGAAAACCTAATATAAAGACCTATACAGTGAATAAGTTGAAATTGATAATACTCCAATCGCCGAATTATAAGGGTAAAAAACCTCATAAAGAGTCAGATGACAATGCTAACAGATTAGAAGGGGAAATACGATATCCAGAGTTGCTTGAAGCACTAAAATGTATGAAAAATTCAAAAACATCTGGAAATATGGCTTCACAGCTGAATTCTTCAAATCTTTCTGGATTGATTTGAAACTTTTTATTTTGAAATCCTTGACTTATGCATATAAATCTGGATCTTTATCAATGACCCAGAGACAAGGAATCATAACATGTCTGCCAATACCCAATAAGTCTCCCTTTTACTTAAAAACTGGAGACCATCTCCCTCCTGAATGTAGTCCACAAATCAACCTCCACAGTTATTGCTTCTCCGCTTAAAACTGTATTGCAAAAAAATAAGACAGTAAGATCAAAAAGGATTCATAGCAGAAAGATTTATAGGTGAAAACATTCGACTGATATATGATATACTTTTTTAAACAAGGCAACAAAAAACCCCAGGACTGTTGTTATCTATTGATTTTCAACAAGCTTTGATTCAGTGTCATTGAAATTTATTGATAAAACTTTGGATTATATCAACTTTGGCTCATATTTTAAAAAATGGATTAAAATCTTTCAAAATGGAGCAGAATCATGCATCCTGCACAATGGTCATATGACTGAGTACCTCTGTCTACAGAGAGGCTGCCGACAGGGAGATCCCATGTCACCATATATTTTCATTATCTGTGCAGCTGGGTCATATGATCAGACAAGATAATTCAATAAGAGGTAAACAATAAATGAAAAACATTTCAAGCTGAGTCAGTATGCTGATGACACACAAGTATTTCTTGATGGATCTGAATAATCATTAAAGAATACATTAGAAACTTTGAAAAAAATTTATTTGATGTCAGGTCTGAAGTTTATTATATAGAAACAAACTAGGGCAATATGGATTGGAAGCATGGACAACTCAAATCGCCAGTTAAGTAGGGAGTTTCACCTTGACTGGGAAAAAAATCCAATAAAACTTTTAGGGGTGATCTTTACTCCAGAAGTTTTTGTTATGTTTGGCAGCACAATGCACCAGATATCCTACAAAAATGTAAATTATATTTTAGCCGTATGGTCAAAACGGAAACTCATACTCCAAGAAAAAATAACAATTATAAAATCAATAGCTTTGTCTAAATGTGTTCATTTATTCTTATCGTTACCCAACCCCACGGGGAATCTGATACAGACATTGAATAAATTGCTTTGTAAATTCCTCTGGAATTCAGGTCCAGATAGAATTAAAAGAAAGTTTTATTGTAAAAACAAATATCAAAAGGAGGATTGAGAATGATAAAAATTGATAACTTTATTTATGCCTTAAAAATAACCTGGCTCAGAAGATATATTTTACAGGAACATTGCACTTGGAACACCTTATCTGAACTCAATTATACAGATGTCTTTCCTAGGGGAGATAATTATGCTTACTTAAAATCAGAAGAAATAAGAAACCCGTTTTTGAAAGACACTTTACAAAGTTGGAAAATATTTTGCAACAGAAACGGTAGAAGATATTTTGTGTTCTCCAATTTGGTTTAATTCAAACTTTAATCAAGGTCAAAATTTATTTACGAAATGGAATGACAAGGGTATAAGGAATATTGTAGATTTACTCAATAATGAGGGAAAATTCTACCAGTTCAATGATTTCAAAAATAAGTACAATATATATGGTACATTCTTAGACTTTCCTTCTATTTTAAGGAAAATACCTAGTGAATGGAAAACTAAAATACTTGAAAACAGTTTGCTATGCCAGCATCTTAAGAATAATGTAGTGCAAAACTGTTATGTAAAGTATCTAACCAAAGACAGAAAAGGAATCAATACTTTCTATGATATATTGGTCGTTGTTAAGGAGGCAATGCCTCCATCTTTCACACACACACACACACACACACACACACACACACACACACACACACAGAATATTCTTAATTTTGTGTGCCATTACGTTTCAGTTTTATGTACATTGTTCTTTCTTTCGGTTCACAGCTTCGTTGTTTACAGACATCAGAAGGCATAAGCTGCTCACCGTCTGCATCGCAGTAATGTACTTGGATAAACAGATTTATTTCCCACGAACTTGAAGGTCAGTAAGGTCAATCTGCGGCAGCGCTTGTATCCGAGATGTCACGGTGGTGCACAGCTAAGCCGGGAGCCAGTGCACGTAATCTATTTATAGATGGAAAATTCGAGGAAAATATTCAGCTACTTTGGGAGAATTTGAAAAAAAAGTATTGTTTTTAAATTAAAAAATTGGAAAAAGCAAACAAAATTCCATAAATCTCAAATCGAAATTATCAATGAGGGTAATATGCTGATGAATCAGTGTTGAAACCCGGCTGGTAATCTTTAGCATGATCTCTGTTAATCTTACAACCTATTTATTTATTAATATATGTATAGTGTCTATATCAAGGAGAACATTAGTACATCTAGTTTCTAGGGACTGCAGGCAGTATGCTTCTAAAATAAAGTTACTTTCACGCACACCCACGCTACAATCTAAAACAAATGATCCCGGTATCACATCAATATTAGGGTTATTCAAAAAAGGGAAGAATTTGCCCCCAAGGAATCCACTTCTTTCCTTTACTAGCAGCCGCTAGGTTGAAGGAGGAAAATATTTTATTTTTACGTGATCTGTCTTAATTATAAAAATATATTTTTTTCTCATGCGCATGCGTAATGTGGGTAATAAGCCCCACGCCATTTATCCGTTTGTAGATATGATCTATTCTTTTTTACTTTCTTTTTGTTTTTTAGACCATTATTTAAAGTCTTCAAAAGTGCCAATTACAGTCGTTAACAACAGTAACACACGAAAGTCAGGTACGTTTTGTTTATATCGAATATCGAAGAGCAAAGCATCACGGAAACATGCCTATATAATTTTGACCCCCTTAAACCCCACTTTTATATAGTAAAACTGGGGTTTACAGGGGTATACATTATTTTTCTTATTTCTGCTCAAAAACATAGATTGTGGTACCCACAATCTATGTTTTTGAGCAGAAATACGAAAAATATTTGAATTTTTTGTCTGAAAATTTTCAATTTTTCGGTAATTAACTTTTCAGTATATTTGAATAGGCGTGTTTTCGTAATGGAAAATCACAAGTTGGATCCCGATGGGCCCGGCCACAGACAGCAATAGTCAGGCGCCAACCATTAAGAAAACACGCCTATTCAAATATACTGAAAATTTTACCTCCAAAAAAATGAAAATTTTCAGAAAAAAAAAATCTGATATTTTTTCGAATTTCTGCTCAAAACATAGATTGTGTGTACTCGTTAGGAGCACCTCGGCAGGCGGTTCTAGCGAGTACCCACAATCTATGTTTTCAGCAGAAATAAGAAAAATAATGTATACCCCGGTAAAAGTGGGGTCAAATTTATAAAGGCATGTTTTCGTGATGCTTCTGAAACACTTTGAGGAAGGAGCCGCAATTCAGTTTGAGACCCAAATCACCAGTCATGCGATTAAAGAGGAAAGCAAACGTATAAGTGACTATACATACCCATGAAATGCCACAATAGCGAAGTACAGAACTCCCGAGACTAGTGTTGCCACTGATGATCGATTATAATCGATCATCACTCACTTTTGCCTCTTGTGACTGATGATCGGAAAGATTTTTATAGTCGACTTATCGGAAAATTCTATTTTCAGAAGCACATTTTTCACACATTTTATTTTTTATGCAAGTTATGAAGAATTGAAATTCAAAGCTGTCTATTTGGGTTATTCTAAAATTGTGGACAATCTCCGTGAAAATGATAAAATAAACTTAAATAAATGTACCCAAAAGCACTGATATTTTCTTATTTTTCCATAAAACATATGTTGTGGGTACTCACTAGAAGCGCCTCGCGGAGGCGCTTCTAATGAGTACCCAAAACACATGTTTTCATGGAGAAATAAGAAACATATTATCTGAATACCCCTGTTTTTTTATCTGAGCAATGAACAAGTACCTGGAAGAGGGCTAAATTAAGAGTGAAAATATTTTCTACAAGTCGATTATGCTTCGATGATCAGTCGGTTCTACAAAACCGATGATCGACTATGAAATTCTGTCCGATTCCCAACACTACCCGAAACACAAATGGGAGGGATGGGGAACGAGTAAGGACACAATAAACGCCACATATGAAACCGTAGACGCACAAAGAAAAAACTGCAACGTAGGAACCCATTACGAAAACACGCATATTCAAATATATTGAAAATTTCACCACCAAAAACTGAAAGTTTTCAGATAAAAATTCTGATATTTTTTTTCACATTTCTGCTCAAAACATAGATTGTAGGTACTTGTTAGAACCGCCGCGGCGAGGCGGTTCTAACGAGTATCACAATCTATGTTTTTGAGCAGAAATAAGAAACATAATGTTTACCCCTGTAAACCCAAGTTTTACTATATAAAAGTGGGGTTTAAGGGGGTCAAAATCATATAGGTATGTTTTCGTGACGCGCCTTGGAAAAGTCAGTAGGAACACTACTGGGGAACTTAAACCAGTTTTACGCGTCATATTCGAGTACATGTATTCTCACAGACTAGGTAGGGCATTTGTTGGCGCCTGACAAAATTGTTAGATGCTGCACCATATATTTACGGATAGAGGTGTGCCTGATCAGAGTGAGTAGAATTAGACGCTTATCTAAGCCTTATTTGTCATCGTATGCCCATGCCAGGCCTTAAACGTCAATTCTTCATTAATGTTAATGCAGAGGACATACGTAGAAGTTTTCACGCATTTCCGGCAAGGAAGACAATTTTGTGACTTCCTGTTTGCTTACCCAGCAGACACATGACGTCTATACAACGTCGCCTCAACGTCGATGCAACGTCATATGTGCCCGCTGGGTAATTACACGCCAAACACCCTCTGAAAAGGGGTTTAGTCTATCGTTCCTAATGGAGTACACCCCTTTTCAGAACTAGCCTAGTTAAACTGAAAGAGTTACCTCCCACGAAAAGGTATCAATTTCCCTCCAAAACAAAACATAAGACAAGCTGTTGTGTCCAGAATCGATTTCGGGCAAATATGAAATGAGCTGTCTCTGTCGTGGAGACCCTTTGTTTAATCCTTTTAATTTCTCCATAACATCGGAATTAATCAACAAAATAAGCAAACACCTTTGATGTTTAATTTGCTATATTTCCCAACCGTTTTCTATTTGTTTTTACATTATATATTGATTGTGTTGGGGTTTAACGACACGTCAACCCTTGTGGGTCATTTGTGTCGTCTCCCAGAGATAGTGAGAAAAGAGATAGAAGAGATAGTAGAGTTGATGAAAGAGGGGGACAGGGAAGAAAGAGGAGCAGAAATAAACGTGAAGAAACAGAAGAAATAGAAAACATCTCCCTCTACCCTTACCTGCTACAAGGATACACACACATGAAATCAGTGAAAAGCATGAGAAACATGAAAACGATGCAATAATAGTACCCGACGGATGCTACGTGTTATTTAATATATATCCTCCGACGTTATTTTGACGTTATTCCGACGGTTTGAGTTCATCAATGTCATAACTATCGCGAACTTCGCTACAGTCACAATAGCATCGATACGCTTGAATGAAATAAATTACCTTGCGTATTCATTTGCAAACACGGTGTCATAGATCAATGAGATTCAGAGCAGCAACTTTTGCCGACACCTGGCCGGGAAGATGAAAAACGGACCGATACCTGAACTAATGCGCGCGAATTGTTCTCCGTGTGTCACGTCTTAAGGGAAAAGGACGTTATAGCATATGCGGACAACGAGCGATTCTGTGCATCCGCATGCCCAGACATGAGGCCTTGCTAAGGTTTGTGCGTGCGCACTGAACTATTGATTCAACGGAAATCTCGGAAAGCCATTTCGCGCGACGCGGTTCATTTTATCTCGGACAGATAATCATGAGAACAGCCTCATAATTTCATTCCCACAAGATTAACCCATTTAAGCCGAGTGGACTCTTCTACCTCATCTGTTTGGACAGGTTTATTTCCTATACAGGGGGGTGTCTTGTTAGTTTTTATTATAACCATGTTTTGAAGGAAATGACTGAATTTAACACAGTGTAGACCCTGATCAGACGCCGCGTTCCGCGGCGTCTGATCTGGGTCTACGCTGTTTGCCTATGTCCCTTTTATGGGACGCAAGGCGTAAATGGGTTAAGGTAAGATCATCTTGGATTTTACCCTTTAACTTCAAAATTATATAGGCATTTTTTTGTGATGATTGTCGTCAAGGGCGCCGCCATTTTGAATACCTAATGAAGTCCTAATATTTAAGACTAGTGAATATTTTTAAGACAGTAAACAGTTCAGTTTTAAAGCAAAATCAATCTATGTCTAAATAATAAGCTATACTCGCAGCTACAGAAGTAAAATATTATTGCAGCTATTAATTATTTAGTTTTTGCATATTTGTTGCCGAGTCGGTTCTAACGAGTACCCACAATATATGTTTTGAACAGAAATGTGAAAAATATGAGTTTTTTATCTGAAAGTTTTCAGGTTTTTTTTTGGAAGTGAAATTTTCTATATATTTGAATAGGCGTGTTTTCGTAATGTGTCTATTGTTAGACTTGATGGTCCTTTTCACGAGTCGGTTTCAGTATAGAAAACGTTTACTTCCCATGTGTCATAAGAGCCGCGTCATGGCAAAAGAGCCGTTATAGCATACGCAAACAGCAAAAGTTCATGAGCCGGCGCTTCCGCGCAGTCTCGCCAGAACCTGTTTTTCGATGTATGGCAAGGGGAAACCAGCCCGGGAGCCAGATATATGGTTTCGCTATGGGCCCGACATGCGCACCGAAAGATTGATTCGATGGAAGTTCGAGGGGCCTTTTTCTTTCTAGAGACGTGGCTCATATATTTCTTGTTTTAACACGTGTCTTGGGCATTCCTGTACTATAGGTAAAAATATAACCTTGTCCGGTGACCTGAGTCTTCTGGTTCTCAGGTGTATTTCGTCAAATTGAGAATTGAAATCAGAAGTCCCGGGCAAGGTTATATTTATTCCTATATGCACACCTTTTTTCTTTTTTTTTTTTTTTTTTTGTTGGCGTTGTTTGCTTTGTTTGTTGTTGTTGTTGTAGACTGGCTCTAGTCGCCATTGACTAAACATTTTTTTCTTATAATCTGCTTAATAATCCACTAAAATAAAACCAAAGTAATGTCAAGACTATAAAGTCTGGTCACTAGAAACTCTAGTGACCAGCCTTTATAGTCATGTTATTGTTTTGGTTTTATTCTAGTGGATTATCAAACAGGAATATGAAAAAAATATTTAGTCACTGGAGACTGGAGGCAGTCTATTGGTGTTGTTGTTGTTTGTTTGCCTTTTGCCATCATACGGAATTTGTGTCATCTCCTCCTCCTAGGTTTGCTTTCGGAGATGTCTGTATTTCTGAGTATTTGTGAAATAGGGTGTGTCATTGAGCCTGGACATAACTGTATGCGCGTCCAGAGAAGACTCAGATAAACCTGCACACCAGCACAGTCTGATCAATCTTTGCATGGTACTCTATAGCTAGCTAAGGATGTAAAGCGTCTTCAGGCGGACGTTGACGATACTGATCAGACTTTGCGGATGCGAAGGCTTGTCTGCGTCTTTACTGGGTGCACGTGCAATTTTGTAGAAAATGCTACCCCTCGGCTCATTAACCCATTTTTGCTTAGTGATCTGTTCTACTATAACTCTTTGGACCAATCTATTTCAAACAGCAGGGTGTCTGGTTACTTTTAAAGATTACCATGTTTTATAAAAATTCCTGTACTTAATGCAAACAGTGTAGACCTTGATCAGACACCGCGTTCTGCGGCGTCTGATCTGGGTCTACACTGTTTGCCAATGCCCTTTTTATGGGATGCTAGGCATAAATGGGTCATCTTCTGGCACACTGTCGCTACAGGGCCTGGTAGTTCTTCCTCTTGCGTACAGGGCGTCTAGTGTTGGAACCAAATCATATGAAATGCTTGAAAGTGGTACTTCTGATGCCGTTTCGCTTTGTATAATATCACAGTAGACATAACACAGGTCGGCTCGATGTCGGGATAACGTTGGTGGATTGCATATCCTATGTGTCAGGGGCGGGATAGGGTAGTACAAATGCGCACTGATGTCCACGTTCCATAGGAAAAGTTATGATAAAACCTGTTTCAGGATATATATGAACTGCGCATGTCCAGAGTAAGTTTGGGCATGCGTAGTTTGTGTTTCAAACGCAGCATTCATATACAAACTGTTTCTAAACTACGATTTTCTCTCATCGCCTTGCTATTGAAACTGGTAGACATATTGGCTTAGAAAGACAAAACAGAAAATGCATTCACTGTACCAAAGAGGATATTGAAGATGAGTATCATTTTGTTTTAATGTGTACACGATATGATTATTTACGCAGACAACTTATTAAAAACTATTATTATCAAAGGCCAAATATGTGGAAATTTATCTACGGGAAAAGCTCTTAAAAACTAAGCAGTTTACATTCAAAAGGCTTTTGAAATAAGAAATGTAGCAATAAATGATTTCTCATAAACTGTTGTGAAGTTATGAGAAATATTTTTATGCTATCTTCTGAAATATAACATTTACTTTCATATTGACAAATGTCGACTTGTACTTGCTGAATGTTTCTCGTGAAATATCAACCAGAATTATGTAATTTACTACTTAAATTAGTATGACCCCAAAAAATTTGGCAGGGGTGTGGCTAAGACTAGAAATTAAATACTATTATATGTATTTTAAATAATTTCACTATCTGTAGCATTAATTTAAGATATATCCAGTAGAATCCGCATGACTACATATGATATGTCTAGTACAATCCGCAGTATATGATGCCTGTACTCATGTTGCTATATCATATATAGATTTATTATGTTTACACAATGAGCTTGTATATGCTTAAGTTTTGAATAAATTTCTGTTCAGTTATGTTCTGTATCAATCCGACGTAACGATTGCTCCAATTCAAAGCGGTTTCACAGGATAGACGATAGTTTGTCGTAATTGTTTTTCTTTCAGACTCAACCTGCACGGTTTTCTTCAACTGGACAAATGCCAGACGCCATACCAGAAATATCAAACAGTATGTTCTGGATCATTTCTTCACCACTGGGAAAAATGGGTTTGGTTGGCACTATCATGACGATTCAGATTCTTTAAGCTTGGCAAACGATCCTCACGGCTCTGGATATGTGCTAAGAGTATTCTATAAGAATGGTAGGTTTAATCAGGTTTATTAAATTAATAAATTCTTTAAAAGGTAGTGTCTTTTTGGTGTTTGTTTTTGTTTCTTTGTTCGTTGTTGTTGTTTTTTGTTGTTTTTGTTTTCGTTTGTTTGTTTGTTGTGTTTGTTTGTTTGTTTATTTGTATGTGTGCGTCTTGATGTTGTTGTTGTTGTTGTTAACACACTTTTCCCTTTTCCTGGTCAGAATTAATCCTCTAAACGCTTATCCAGTACTTTTGTACATTCTTTCGCCAGAAACTGACAACTGCCTTCTTGAATCAGCGGAATGAAGACAATGACCGTTGAAAATATTTCATAAGCAGTCTCCACGTCAGAATGTTACTGAACTATATAATAAGAGGGTTATTACATTGATATTGGTGAATATTATCCCCAGTTGGGATATCAAAGGTTATTTGCAAGGTCATTTCTTTTGATACCCCAACTCGTGACAATATTCACCAATATCAGCGTAGTAAACCTATAATAAAGCATTACGGGCACTTCTCTAGTTTGGTGTACGTTCGTACATGTATTTAACCCATATATTCTGGACTCTTCTGCCTTAACTCTTTGGACTGACCTGTTTCCTATAGAAGAGGTTTCTGGTCAAGGGTGTACATTGTTTACCATTCCATCTATATTTTTGGACCCATTGCTCTATGGTAGGGTCACCTACTTAAATTTTAGGTTTATGATAGCAATTTTTAGGTGTCCGAAACTTTAGAAATTTCAGATAATTAGAAACGGTAAGAAATAAAGATTAGGTAATTACCTCTGGAATAATAGAGGGAGAGCTCTACAGAGATGTGCATAGAATCCTGCCTTACACTGTAAAGTTTATTTAATATGGCCAACATGAGATACACAGCCTGTCTGTAGAATGTCCGTGGACTCAGTAGAAAATGTCCATGGACTTAGTGGAGAATGTCAAGCTGGAATATTGTAAAGAAAGTGAGTGGATCTTTTCCACTGAATAAGTGGACAATGATTAACTAAATCAGTACACACTGTCGCCAGAGTCCATGGAAATTGTCTGTTGAGGCTATGAGCCTTGTCCGCCGAATCCACGGACATTGTCCGCTGAGTCTACGGACATTGTCCGCTAAGTCTGTGGAAATTGTTCACTGAATCGACATTGTACGCTGAGTTCATGGGCATTGTCCGCCGAGTCCATGGACATTGTCCGCTAAGTCCACGGGTGTTGTCCACTCAGTCCACGAAAATTGTCCGCTAAGTCCCTGGAAATTGTCCGCTGAGTCTATGGACATTGTCTGCTGAGTTCATGAAAATTGTCAATTACTTGCATTCCAAAAGTCCTAAAATGTGTCGCAAACATTTTTAAATCGGTTAACAAACAAAGATTTTACCCCCAAAAATGATGTTGAAAGGGGTTTTGCATGTAAAAAGGAGATAATCCCAAAATCTTTAATGTAACTCTGGCTAATTTGTCTTCTTTCTTTACACGTTTGGATCTCCGGTAAAACTTGGCTTTGGTTTGTTCTGCAGACCGTTTTAAGACGGTGGTCCCGGTGTTAGTCTTCCTCTTTGTTGCTTTGTGATTTATTCTACGAGGCGATTTGTTTTATGTCTTAATTTGTGTTATTTTGTTCTTGTGTTTTTAAGTCCTTTTAGCATTGCGATTACCTCGCTTGGGTAAGAGAGAGCTAATCTTAGTGCTTTTCGTTCGTTTGCTCGATTTGCGCTTGTTTGGTTTTGTCTGTTTCCTCTTCCTCTTGGTGTCTTGGAAGGGCTGTGGTTTGTGATTGTGGCACTCCCTGGACTTTCCTCTTACTTTTTTCTATTTGATGTTTAGCATGTGCGTTTTTTTATTAAATGTTTTTTGTTTGTTTGTTGTTTTTTGTTGTTGTTTTTTTTGCTTTTTTTTTTTTTTTTTTTTTTTTGTTGTTGTTTTTTTTTCGGGAAAATAGTGACTTCCCTTTCTTATAATTTCTCAATGCAAAAATCCCTTTTCAATTTTTTTTTTCTTTTTACTTTAAATTTTATTTGTTAACCGATTTTCAAATGTTTTTTGTGGCACACCTTAGGACTTTTGGAATCAAACTACTGATATGACAATAGTTTATAAGGGTGTTCCATAGTTTGGTGATATACAAAAAAAGGGTAAGAGAAGAGCCCAGGGAGTGCCACAGTCACAAACCGCAGCCCTTCCCAGACCCTAAGAGGAAGAGGAAACCGACAAATCCAAACAAGCACAAATCAAACAAACGTACGAAAAGCACTAAGATTAGCTCTCTCTTCCCCAAGCGAGGTAATCGCAATACTAAAAGGACTAAAAACACAAGAACAAAATGACACATGGAAAGACATACAACAAATCGCCTCGTAGAATAAACCACAAAGCAACAAAGAGTAAGACTAACACCGGGACCACCGCCTTAGAACGGTCAGTAGAGTAAACCACCGGTGGGTTTAAAGCACTTTTACAGCTAGCTAACTTCACCCTGGGTCCCGATGCTACTCTTAATACAGAAACACATAAAAATTCGGTTCGCATAAAGGCTCCCAACTCAGTCAATGCATCAAAGCGAAAACACAAAAAATCAAATTAATCACTATAATAAACAAAGACGAGTACTCATGGCTAATTCTACTGTATGCCAGAGTAAATGAAAACCAATAGTAGAACCACGGTTAAAGTTTTACGAAGAGGCCGTCATTGGGTCTGAGGCCCGAACCGCCGTCGTGCAATTAAAGAGTGAAGCATAGCACCTGTTTCTAAAAGACCTCGCAAGCGAGTAGTTATCTCAGCTCCTGATTAAATGTACCTGATATTTTGGCACGGTTGATATCTTAAGCATATCGAGAGCTCTATTGAACAAAATTTAAAAATGATATCAAAGTGTAACATTCAGAGTTTGCGCTGTTCAATCAGTTCATGAGGTTAGCTTTAAGACGAAAAGTGGGTCAGCTGTCATTATGAGGTCATGTAGTGCTTGAAAAGTGGTTTCGAAAGCGTAACACTTTTTTACATATTTAGCTTATATTTGCATGCAATTTTTACATGTATGTGACAAATATACATTTTGAAAATTAAGGTTCACAAAAGTTTTCATACATTTTCAAATAAATCTGCATATCGAGTGACGTCTACTCTGGAAATTATCGCTCTCTGATCTTTCTTGTTCATATCCAGCATGCGAAAATTTCTCACAAACTACATATGACTCGCATTAATATCTATCCTATGTGAAATTTAGAATGTTTTCAACTGGTATGCAAGAATCAGAACATATAAAGGACATTTAGAACGGAGTCATTTGTTTATCAATCACATTACACCAACAACAAATTAATGTGAATAATACTAATACTTAGTGCATTGTTTAAAACAATTTCGCTCCAACTGCAAATCTTAAAAGAAATGTTGTTGTGGCTTTAACACTGCACCATCATTATAGACCATGATGAAATTGACCTTGGTTCATAAAGTATTTGTAGCATTTTTCATAAAGAATTAGTGACAACTTTCATAAAGAATTCGTGACACTCAGTTCAGCATGATAAAGAGTTTGTCCTTTCATAAAAAATTTATTACAACAAAAAAAAATTTAAAAAAAGCAAAAAAAAAAAAAACATCATTTATGCTATATATTACATACAAAACAAAGAATCTGAGTTCCAAATGGCAACATTGTTGCATTTTATTTCCTTATCAAGAATGGTGTGTTTGATTTTTGAAAGGACTTAGCTATATGCAGTTAGGTGAAATTATTCAGACATCAAAATTTTTCATCGAAAATGCAGAAATTAAGTGTTAATACAAGTTTCAGTTTTCTAAAACTTTGCCATCTTTCAGCCTTTTTATTCAGTAAAAATGCAGTGATGTAGTGTGTGTGTGTGTGTGTGTGCGTGCGTGTGTGCGTGCGTGTGTGTGTGTGTTTGCTACAGCCCCACAAATCAAATGTAACGTAATGTTATCTCATCTTAAGTCCTGTCTCTGTTAGAGGGATTTGAGGTTCACTGTTGCCATTCAAGAATTTTAGAAAGTGATTTAGTCCATATTGTCTAATCAAGAGTCATGCTTTCCACTGCAAATGGTACTAAATGGAAAATACTTGGAAAATGAACAGTGCCAAGTAAATAGTATCAACCCATCAAACTAACAAACAGAAATAAAATACCAAACAAACAAATTTGCTAAACAATAACATAAAAGCTCCGCTTTAATTTGTTTAAGCAAAATTCTTAGCAACCATACCTCTATTTATTCATGGATGTGGAGCAAATAAAATATCAACTGTAATTCTTAATCATAAACGACTAAAAGTTTGCAAAAACCACAACCATACAAAACGATATATACTGAAAGTCTGTATCTTGGTAAGTACTGTTTGGAATGTTCTTGTAATTTTGTCTTAAATTGCGGGAAGTTAATCTTTAATCGTGCCCCAATATTTCACTGCTGCAAGCCATACGTTGTTGTTTGCTAATCATGTAAGTAAGCAAGTAAATCCTGTTCCTTAGGAAATTATTCAGAACTTTGACAAAGTCTATGATATTGTATTGGTTTGGAGTACCCTATTTTTAGAAATACTTGATAAACATGCTCCCATAAAAAGTCACAGAATAAAAAAGAAATACTAGTCTGACTGGCTAAATCTTGAAATTTTAGATTACATGAAAGAAGGAAACAAATGTAGATTAAATGGTAACAATGATAAGTATAAGTTTTTGCGAAACAAAGTGTCAAATTTCATTGAGAAGGTTAAACAAGAGACCTACCAGTCTAAAATCGAAGAGGGTAAATCAGACCCTAATTCAGTATGGAAACTTTTTAAGGAACTTGGAGCCAATGGGAAGGGAAATAACTCTGAATCCGGTATAAAACTCAAATTAGGTGAACAATCGGTGACACATGAAGCTGATTTGACTCAACTTTTCAATTCTTACCATGTCAATGTCGTTTCAAGTATTGAAGAGCCAATTGTGCATTCTGACTTCGAAGAACTACAAAATTATGTCAAATCTAAAGTCACAAGTAACACTGAGTTTACCATTCTATTAACGAATATAACTTTTGTAAGAATATGTCTAACCAATTTAAATGTGAACACATCAAGTGGTCTAGATAATATAGGTCCAAGAGTTCTTACGATTGCAGCAAATGTTTTAGCACCTAGCCTTACTTTTATTGCGAATAAAGGCATATTCTCTGGTGAATTTCCATGTTCGTGGAAGGAAGCAAAAGTTAAACCCTTTTTAAATACGGTGCGAAAGATGGTGTAAACAATTATCGGCAAATCTCTATTCTCCCTACTATATCAAAAGTAATAGAAAAATGGATTGATGATCAATTTATGACATATTTGAATACTTATACTTTCCTTCATAAATTTCAAAGTGGTTTTCGTTCTAAACTTTCTACAGAATCTGCACTTACTCTTATGGGTGATTCCTGATTAAAAGCCATTAATGACGGAAAATTATCGGTTGTGTTTTGGTAGATTTCCGAAAGGCATTCGATCTGGTCGACCATAAAATTCTACTAAAAAAATTGCAGTGTTATAAGTGTATTGAAAATTGTCTAAAGTGGTTTGAGTCCTGCCTAACAAACAGAACGCACAGCGTTTCATTAAATAATAATGTATCTGAACCTGCACATGTAACATGTGGTGTTCCTCAAGGTTTTATATTAGGACCTTTATTATTCTTACTTTTTATTTATGATTGGCCATAAGTGTTAAAGAACTCAGCAAATGTTGACCTATATGCTAATGACACCACTATTTATGATGTGCAATGTAATATAGATCAGCTTGAATCCAATCTACAATTTTCGTTAAACGAACTTCATGTTTGATGTAGACAAAATGGCATGGTTTTAAATACCGAGAAATCAAATGTTATGTTAAAAACTAGCAGACAGAGAAGAAGCAATTTACAAAATCCCAATCTGTCTCAGAGATATAACGGAATTGACATCAAAATGACAACTATCTGTAAAATATTGGGAGTACAAGTTGATAAAAATTTGTTGTGGAATAATAAGCTTCTCCACGTTTCCAAAAAAGTATCTTCTTATTTATGGCTACTTAGCAAAATACGGCAGTATTTATTCAAAGAGCATAGACTTTTATTTTATAATGCTTACATTAAGCCGAATTTAGAGTAATACAGTACGGTTTGGTCTAATACGTCTAATAGTAATATAAGTAAAATAAATACATTACAAAGACGGGTTTGTAAATTAATTCTGTCGCAAACTTATAATGGTCTTCACGAGGCGCTTCAAAGGTTAGATATTCTGTCATTTGATCAAAGTGTATTTCTTATCAAAGCTAAAATTATGTACAAAGTTATAACAATTTGGCACCAACCTATTTACAGGTGTTATTCCAAATGCGCGATGTGATGTAATTCTATATCGTGTGCTAATATTTCCCTGCTGCAGGCCATACGTTGTTTTTGCTAGTCATAAACTACGGCAAGTTAATTTTTTATCATGTGCTAATATTTCGCTTCTGATAGTCATACGCTGCTGTATGCTAACCATAAACTGCAGCAAAGTTATCTTTTATCGGGGCTTACATTTCGCTGCTGATATCCATACATTGCTGCATCCTTATCATAAACTACAGCAAAATGTTGTTGTATGCTTATCACGAACTGCAGCGAAGTAACTTTTTATCCTGTAATAATAATTCCTGCTGATACCCATACGTTCTTGTATACTTATCATAAACTGCAGAAAGGTAATCTTTAATCGTGTGCTAATATTACCCTTCTGATAGCTATAGGTTGTGTATGGTAATCATATACTGTAGCAGGGTAGTATTTTATCATGTCATCACGAAAACATGCCTATATAATTTTGACCCCCACAAACCCCACTTTTATATAGTAAAACTGGGGTTTACAGGGGTATATATTATTTTTCATATTTCTGCTCAAAAACATAGATTGTGGGTACTCGTTAGAACCGCCTCTGCGAGGCGGTTCTAACGAGTACCACAATCTATATTTTGAGCAGAAATATGAAAAAAATGTCAGAGTTTTTTATCTGAAAATTTTCGGTTTTTGGAGGTGAAAGTTTCTATATATTTGAATAGGCATGTTTTCGTAATGGTTATATTTGCCTTCTGATAGCCATACGTTGTTGTATGCTAATGATAAACTGCAGCAAGGCAATTTTTTATCGTGTGCTTATATGTCTCTGCTCATATCGATATGCAGCCGTATGCTCATCGTATACTGTAGTCAGCTTATCTTTTATCGCGTGCTAATATTTCCCTACTGCAAGCCATACGTTGTTGTATGCTAACCATGTACTGAAACACGGTCATTCTTTATCGTGTGTTTATATTTCTTTGCTGGTAGCCATACGTTGTTGTATGCTAATGATAAACTGCAGCAAGGTAATACCCAGCGGGCACATGACGTTTATACAACGTCGTCTCAACGTCGATGCAACGTCATGACGTTGCATCGACGTTGAAGCGACGTCTCAACGTCAATGCAACGTCATGACGTTGCATCGACGTTGAAGCGACGTCTCAACGTCAATGCAACGTCATGACGTTGCATTGACGTTGAGGCGACGTTGTATAGACGTCATGTGTCTGCTGGGTATTTTATCATGTGCTAAAATGTCTCTGCTCATATCCAAACATTATTGTATGCTTATCGTATACTGCAGCCAGCTAATCTTTTATCGTGTGCTAATATTACCTTGCCGCAAGCCATACGCTGTTGTATGCTAATCATGCACTGCAGCAAGGTAATCCTGTATCATGTGCTTATAGTGCCTGCTGCAAGTCATAAGTTGTTGTGTGCTAATCACTGCAGCAAGGTAATTTTTCATCAGGTGCTTATATTTCCTTGCTGCAAGCCATATGTTGTTGTGTGCTTATCATAAACTGCAGCAAGTTTACCTTTAATCGTGTGCTAATACTTCCCAGCTGCAAGTCATATGCAGATGCTATCTTATAAACTCAATGCACTACACCGTTTCGTCCTACACATCCATAAACGAATCTTGTCAGCGGTTTAAACATTAGGGAGAAAAGTTAAACCATATAATTGACCTAGGGCCGAAACGACAGCGAATCCGTTGGTAACAGCTTTTCCCAATGTGCAGGCGTGCTGAGGTACATATCTCAAAATCTATCAGTTATATAGTGCCATCTTTTATTAAAGATGATAGTCATGAAACGCACTGTTTTAACATTACGAAAACATGCCTATTCAAATATATAGAAAATTTCACCTCCTAAAACTGAAAATTTTCAGATTAAAACTCTGATATTTTTCATATATCTGCTCAAAAACATAGATTGTGGGTACTCGTTAGAACCGCCTCAGCGTTTGTCACGTAACTTAAGTAATGTTCTTGTAACATTTTCGCAACATTCAAGTTACAAAGACATTTAAGGTAATACATACGAGTGCATATTCATAAGATATTACTGTAACATTGTAGCATTTGGAGCTGACTAGTGATACATGCATATTAGTCACGTAACTTAACTAACACAGGTATTCACTACAGCATGTCTTCAAAGGTTTGCATGAGCTTTGTTTTATATGTTACGTACAATACCCAGTGAAAACATTTAAGTTCATCTGCATGCAAATGTCAATGCAGTTGGTGCTTTAAAAACATTAAAGCATAAATGGGAGTGACACCCACTACGTTATCATTTAAGTAATTCAAAGACTGTGCTCTGGTTTTGAATTATAAAAGCACACATTGCCTTTAATAGCATTCAGTGCATGGTTATTTAAAATTATGTTACTAAATGGTTTTGCTTTAGCTATAAATATTTCAGTTGCAATTTTAAAACTACAACTAAATCTTATTTGGGGAAATATTAAGATTTAGACCATATTCTTTATGATGAAGTTTCCTAATACAGCACATTTAAGAGTACCTTGAAGTGTTGTCTATATAAAGTTGATACATAAAAAGGAATACATTTTTACATTTAATACGACTTTGACAAAAGATAATAATTTTATACTTCAACGTTGATTTTTCACAATGATAAGGGTTACGTACTTTACAGTCCAAAAACGGAAAACTGACCTCAGATAACTAAGTATAACATGGGTTTTCATGTACCCAAGGCCTGTCCTTTACTCATTACAGCACCAGGGGAGAATTATGCGAATCTAAATGGTTGCCTTTGGAAACAAAAAAAAAACACACCAAAGAACGAAAATCGGAGAATTTAAAGAAGACGCATACCCTAATTCAGAATATTTCAAATTTAAGATATTGTTGTGACAAAAATAATGTTGAAAACCACATTTTAAAAATTCTTATTGGTTCAAAAGTTACACGCATTCAAAGTCGTAGTAACTTGTGTTGCTATTTATAGTTTTGTAGCTATCCCACAATGTACTATTTTATAATGTCACTGGTACTTTTTTAAATTCTACTACGAAATGTATTTTGTTTAAACCCTTAATTTTATTCCAGGATACTAATTTTGGTAAAAAAATAGTAAAAATTCTATTACTACTGAATTTCAAAGTTAGACTTTATATATCGAGCTAGCATTATTTTTAAACGGCGAAAACTGATTTAATCGAATTTTAAAAATATGTTGTGAAATATTCGAAATGCATGATGCAGATTACTATACTGAAAAAAAAAATCTTACCAATAAAATAATTATTATAAGATTGTTATAAAATGTTTATAAAATTTCAATAAAATTATTTCAGAAAATAGAATTTGAATTAATTTTAAGATTTTACTTAAATCGAATTTTGTAACGTTAAACTTCATTTAAAAGTCAAACTGATTATGAAAACGTATAAACACTGCAGCCCTACATACAAAATTGGAGGAGATCTGTTACTCTCTCCATTCCTTAAATATCATCAAATTCAAATTTAAAAACATTTTTATTCTAAAATCATTCATAAGAACCAGTGACGTCATTGGTACCTTATGAATATTTATGAGATGCAAATGAGGAAGAACTTAAGTCTCAATAACTTTGTATGTTTTTGAATATTTCAGCGGGGTGGGGGTGGTCCTAGCATCATGTCTTTCTTTTTAGTGTACATGTATATACAACCAAAAGTTAAATTAAGGGATGCGTATGCTCTTAGTCTCTTCATGTAGAGCAGTATAATTTGCGAGGTTGTATACGGGTACGCCAATCCCCACTTTCCCACCCCTCCAACCTCTAGGCACATATCTTAGTCGGGCCCCTTAATATGTTTAGTAGAACATAGCCTGTACATACTGGACTTAATAATATCATATAGGAAATGTCTTGAACCCCACTTTTTGTTCAGGCTAAATTGAATTATTATTATTATTATTATTATTATTACCAGGGACATTTTCGAATCATAACTCTTCAGGACACACGTGTAGTGGTAATATGCTCTGCCAGAGAGGTGCGCAGTTTTATGTGATGCCACCTAGTCTCTATCGACAAGGAAAAACATTTGCAGCCCTGGAATATGAGGTCAGTTATTTTTCTTTCAAACTGATTGGTGACCGCGTGTGTTGTGCTTTAGACGTATGTCAGACAAAGACATCAGGAAACAAATCTTAATCCTACGATGATTCACACATATATTCCTGGGCCCAGTTGTTCAAAGCTTCGTTCGCTTAACGAGCTCGTTAGTGGTCAATATTTAACTACTAGTAAGTACAATATCTACTTCACAGGATTTTTTGCTGAAAAAATGTGAGTACTCACATTTTGTCAGCAAAAATATTACCATATATGCCATATTTAATGATCAAAGTTTTAACGATACGTTAACTAACGACATCGTTAGTTTTGAAAAACTGGGCCCTGTATTACAGAAGTGGGTTTACTTTTCATGGATTTTATCCGTAAATCAATGTCTGCGAATCACTCACAAAATGAATAAAGCCTAAAGGGCGTTATTTTGTTTGTGCGTGATTCGCCGGTATTAACACATCGATCAAAATCCATTGCACTCATATTTATTTGATATTATTCCAGCGCGGTCATGTTTACGTTGAAAACGTGTCATAAATGCCAATGAAACGTATTCCCAGATTCATGCTTAGTGCATTTATCGCGAAGTATTAAGGCCGTTCTGACTTTGCTCCCGACCGATCAAAATTAGTTCGGCTGGAATTATTAGCTTTTAGAAAACTTTTCCGTCGCGTTAATGGATCTATGCAAAATCTTATTGTCTACGGGCGTAGACAGTCAATGATTTTTGGATTTATGAAAGGCCAAGGACAGGTCTAATGCTGTTTTCCAGGGACTGCTCAACGTCATTATAGCTAATTCTTATCTTCAGAAAAAAAAACTTGGTCTAAGTTTAGCATACATAGCGTATTTGTAGTAGCTTTCACGAATAGCTTGGTCTTCGCTTAACCCACTTTGTGTATTAGTATTACCTTTCACGAAAAGCTTGGTCTACGCTTAGCCCACTTTCACGAAAAACTTGGACTACACGTAGCATATTTTATGTATTAGTATTAGCTTTCACGAAAAGCTTGGTCTACACGTAGCATAATTTGTGTATAAAAATAAGCTTTCACGAAAAGCTAGATCTACGCTTAGTACACTTTTTATATAAGTATTAGCTTTAACAAAAAGCTTCGTCTACACTTAGCGTAAACTAAGTTTGTTTTTTGTTTTGTTTTTTTTTTGTGAAAGGTAATAGGTGTGAGCTTCAAACCAATGAATACGCGGAAACATCACACGCTTATTGCTTGGACCTCATGGCGTCAGCGCAAACAAGAATATAAGTAAAAATACACAGGAAATGCCACAATCATGACGCAATGGCCCGACCACAGCCAAAAGGCATTGATAGTCAAGCACCAACCATCTGAAACAGATTGATAAGGAAGCCTCGTTCGATAGGATGTGTTTTGACATGAAAAGAAACTAAACTTAACTATCCGACCTTTCGGATCAACTTGTAAGAAGTAGTCGGTGATAATTCTGGGATATGTTTCCTTTCTTTTCCATAAAAATACTCCTACATGTCTGTTTATGGAATACTGGAGATAATTACAAATGTATCTCACATTTATAAAATACTTTTTTTCTCAACAAGTTCTCTGATTCTTAACCCTTATTGCGCTGAATAAATTGAGACGCCACGCCTACTTGTAATTTTCAGATTACTTGATCCAGGCTGTTGATACAAATTTACATACTTAATGACAAACAGTGCAGGACAGATCAATCTTCAATTGATGTGACTGTACATTGTTGGTAAAGTCAGAACTCCACAATGTTTGTAAAATCAGGGCATATTTGGGTTCAGCAGGACCAGGGTGAACATCCCTTATCACTATTGTTGTCCGCCTATTGATTTCCCTTTAAATCTACAAGGAACAAAGGAAAGTCAGTAATAAAATTTTTCGGTGGACAATCTGATCAAGAATTTAGTGTTCTCGATTTAAAACATTGCATTTTTATACGTGATGCGCTTTAGTTACACACGTGTGCGTCAGGGGTAGTTATGGAATCTGGATAACCATAGTGGATTTTGTAAACTATGCTTTGATGCACCCCACTATTTCAGGTCTATTTTGAGGATGGTTTTGAGTTCGTAGAAGGTGGAAAGCTCCCAGGACTTTGGGGCGGATCTACGGATTTATGCAAGGGTTGCTTAGGTGAAAGCGTTACATGTTTTACAAGTCGGTTGATGTGGAGAACAGGTGGCAAAGGCGAAATCTATTCTTATCAGCCATTCAGCCAAGATGGTGGCTGGTCAAACTGGTGCAATAAATACTACAATGATAACCGCAAGGTCATATGCTCCGATCATGGTTGCGGAACGGAAATTGGCAATACTAACACAGGTGGGTTCTATTTCGTACCCGGAAAATGGCACCATATTCGCGAAGAAGTTGATTTAGGTCTTCCGAATCAAAGTGGTCGCCTCTCGCTCTGGGTTGACGGAACGCTCAAAATCAACATAAACAATATAGTCCTTCGGATATCTTCGAAACTGTCTATAGATGGCATATGTTTTTCCACATTCTTTGGAGGGAATGATGAATCTTATGGACGGCATCCTGATGTATACGCATACTTCAAAAATATCAAAGTAACAGATGAAATGTTCGCGATTCCAAATACAGAATATTTTATTATATAATGCATAGGTAATAAACGCATAATATTCTCAACTGGTTGTAATTAACATGCCTCTATCTCTGGACATAGTTACCCTTTACCACTCTCTGGGCTAATTTAGCAGAAGACAACTTGATAATTTTGCTTTTCTTTTTTTTTTTCCAGAAAACAGGTTTTGATATTTCAAAATAATTGTCTCCAATTTGCAGGAAATTTCAAAACCTGTTTTCTAGGAAAAATAATGAAATATTTTAAAATGTCCGTCTGCTGAACATTTTATCCAGAGTACTAAGCGTTTAATAAAAACATCACACACACACACACGTAAAACGTAATGCACTGTTTTCCGAGTGTGGAATACAGGACAGAACAGAACAAAAATGTATTTGACAGCCGATTGTGTACAAACATAAAATACAAAATATAACGTGAGAGAGATATAGGCAAGACGAAAGTTTCCAGTGACAACAAGAAGAGATTTTGTGTGAATTCCAACTTCAAATATATTTCCAGATGTATAATAAGAGTGATATATATGTTTAGTTATAGAACAATTTTGTGAGACAAAACTCCTTTTGAATGAAACTGTGCACTCTGAAACATTCCCCTCTGAGATAATAATAAGCGCCGCAACGTCCGAAAACGTAAGTTACGTTTTCGGACGTTGCGGCTCTTATTATTTCCTCAGAGGGGAATGTTTTAGGGTGCATAGTGCCAAGCAAGTTTTCAGATCAGCCTGCGCATCCGCACAGTCGGATCGGAGTCTTCGCTGTTGTTGCAGCACCAAAGGCAACAATGCACCAATGGCAACAAATGTTGCAACAAAATTGCACCGAAGGTAAAAAAAAATAAAACGTGATACCAATGGCAACAATTTTTCACGTTTTATTCGCCTGTAAAAACCTATTGCACCAAAGGCAACAACGACATCGTGACAAAGAGATATCGATTCATTCGGCACCGTTACAGCCTGTTTATTGTTTGATAAGGACGTTTTACTTCTCTGCAATTTTTAATGGTTATATCGAAACCCGGACGTTCTTTCGGGTCAAGAAACAATTATACAAAACGTTGGACCGGGGCGTTTCGGACCAGACAAAATGAAACTGAATTTAAATCGGGACCGGGGCGTTTCGGGCCAGACATAGTTAAACTCGATTCTGTAGCCATGGAATTTGGTAATATGCACTAGAAAAAGCATCGCTCGTGTCGGTTTCAAATTCCTCATCGCATAGACTTGTTATGCGAAATGTACTGAGAATGTGGCGCCTCATAAACCTAAGTAAGTATATCTCTGAGAACGTCACCTTCCTCCATGCTACTCTACCCTTCCATGCCTAAATCCCTTCCTTCCATATACCCTAATAATAATAATAATAATAATAATCGACCTTATTTATAGAGGGTAACACATTTAGTAATCTAGTACTAATCTTCCATGTGGCCCTCTTTTTTCCTGGGTAGAAACCAGTACTAAGCAATATGGATAAAGTCTCTTGCTCAAGGAAACAACACTTGCTGTTAGTGGGGATCGAACCCGGTACCTATCGATCTCGAGTCCGACGCGTTACCACTGGACCACAGCGCTCTATCCCACTATCCTACATCCAAGCACTACCCTATCCCTACCCTACCCCACCCAAGTCTAGATAACCATACACATTCCTCGTCCTCCATTATTTTGTTTAGGGGCGAAACGACTAGAGAGGGAACGGTATCGGGGGCGAAACGACAAATGGTTGAAAATAGAGGCAAAACGGCTAAAGAGTACACGTCTTGGTGTTTGGGGGGAAGTTGGGAGGCGGATGGGGTGAGTAAACTTTCAGATTGTCTGGTCCGAAACGTCTCGGTGCCAATTTAAGAATCATGTTTCACTTGTCTGACCCAAAACGTCTCGGTGCCAACTTTAAAATATTGTTTCGCTGTGTCTGACCCGAAACGTTGCGGTCCGACCTTTAAAATCAACTTTCTTTTTGTTAGGTCCGAAACGTCCAAGACTCATCCTACGAGTTCTGTTTCATTTTGTCTGGCTCGAAACGTCCCGGTCCCGATTTCAGATTCAGTTTAAAGTTGTCTGGCCCGAAAATCTCCTGGTCCCAACTTTAAAGGAAAGTTATATTTTGTCTGGTCCGAAACGTCTGGGAACCAACTTTAGAATCATGTTTCACTTTGTCTGACCCGAAACGTTCCCATCCAGATTTTAGATTCAGCTTCACTGTGTCTGTCCCGACACGTCCCGGTTTCAACTTTTAAATAAATTTTACTTTGTCTGGTCCGAAACGTCTCGGACACAACTTTAGACTCATGTTTCACTTTGTCTTGCCTGAAACGTCCGGGTTGCCACTTAACCACTCAGAGCTGCATACGAGCTAAATATTTTGATCAAATAATAGTTAAACAGGCTGTACAAGTGCTGAATGAATCGATCTCTCTTTGTCACGATGCCGTGGTTTCCTTTACTGCTGCAACACGAAGTCGGTAGCATTACGTTGAAATGCATATGCAAAAATGTCGCTTTTGGTGCAAAAATTGCACTAATGGCACTTACACTGCACCAACAATTGTTCTCATTGGTGCAAAAATTGCACTAAAGTCACGTATACTGCACAAAAGGCAACAAATATTACTTTTCGTGCAGAAATTTGCACTAAAAGCATTTATATATAAACTTCGGGACCAGGCCAGCTTTTGTAATATTGACCAAACTGGTGAAACAGGAAGCACTTAGTAAAGAATTTGATCGATTTCTCACTAAGTCACAGCGCTATTGTTGCCTACTATCTAATCATTGCACCTCCGCGGTCTTCCTGTGTTGTGCGCAAGGTTTAGCGTGTAAGCCTATTTCCCATCAGCGAATGAAATCCGGAGTGACTCGTTGAAAATAAGTTGTGTTACCAATTTACCTTTTAAACCGCCCGCCACGACTATCAGACGACATTTCCAAATTGATTGTGTTGTTGTTGTTTTTTTTTTTATTTTGTTTTTTTTCTTATGTCTCACAGATAATGATACCTGCCATGCGTTTTTGTGCATGGTCTGCGGGGTACCTCGTCCTCAGTATATTTTGCATCATATTAAATAAGCAAGAAAGTAAGTAAGTAAATTTTATAATTATAGAGGGTGACTAATTTGGTTAAAAACCAATCTTCCATGAGGCCCTCTTAAAACCACTAAGTGCAAACCATGTAATTATAACAGTAAATTAATACGTTCATGCGATGAAGGAGTTGAAAACAAAGTTAATTCTTAACAAGTCTATGCGATAAATAATTTGAAACCGACACGAGCGATGCTTTTTCTAGTGCATATGACCATATTCCATGGCTTCATAATCGTTTCACTTTGTAGGGTCCTAAACGTCCCGGTCCCGATTTAGATTCAGTTTCATTTTGTCTGACCCGAAATGTCCCGGGACCCAGGATCGAACCCAGGATTACAAAGCGGGCACACAAGCACAAGGTTAAAAGGTCAAGACCAGTTGGATTGGTCACTTATGCGCTCTATATACCCATATATATATATATATATATATATATATATATATATATATATATATATATATATATTGGCCGTTCGAATACAACAGCAACATTTCGCAAAACATCTAAATCACGTTATTATCAAGCTGTCTGGACCAGACCAGCCAGTTTCGACCAGTTAGGCCTCATCACTGATCCTTGCGAATTCTGAAAAGAAAATCCCGGAATAGGCCCAGTGCTCACAAAGAACCAGACAATATGAAATACACTCTAGGTAAGTACGGGGAGACGTAGCCGGCCTCGGCAGCTCAGTTGGATGCGCGTCCGACTGGTGATCATGAGGTTCCCGGTTTGACCCCCGCCGGGTTGGTAACATTTTATTTTTTTCATTGAGATTGGCCTTGAAATATTCTCTGCAGCCATTCTTTCATTCGGATTCAAGAAGGGTAGTTGTCAGTTTCTGGCGAACAAATATGCACAATACTGATTAACGGCTTACAGAACTAAGCCTGCCCAGGAAAAGTGTGGTTAGATACACCAACCACGCTTGACCTGATTTCATTAAGTTGACTAGGTCGTAAAACATCAATACAAACAAATGGGGAGATTCTCACGGTCGCCACAAGGCACTGTTTAATAGCTTCTAAAAGGAATTACCTGTTGCAGCAATGAACACACTCACAAAAACAACGAAGTCACAGTTCCAATAACCGATATACCCTAATTACTGCAAATATTCAGAAAGACAGGCATGATCAAGAAGTGTAGACCCAGATGAGACGCCACAGATGGCGGCGTCTCATCAGGATCTACACTGTTTGCCTCTTATGCAGCAACTTTAAGACACACCAACAGGCAGTAAATTGCATTTGTTGAAATTTTAGAACAATTTTGGTAAGGAGCTGATGTTTCCTAGTACTTACTGTGCTTTCGACATCTTTCAGATAGTCGTTGTTTTGCTTTGTGCTTTACAAAGAAGAAGTAAATTTGCAAACTTTTGTCATGATTTAATGCAAAACCGTTTGTCGTAATTACCTATGCACAGAAAGTTTTATTCCAGTCATTGTTTAAAAAAATCTTTTTTTTTTTTTTTTTTTTTTTTTTTTTCATTAGTAAAAATGATTGCAAATTAGACAATTTCTATAGAGAAGGTAACCTGGAAGCAGATTTTCAACAAGTTCCGCTTGTTCGTTTTTTGTTTTTTGTTTTTTTGTTTTGTTTTTTTTTTTTCTTTTTCTTAGTTTTTGTTTTTACAATATTATTGTGAAACATCGATAATTCAAATTCAGCAAAGAAAAGTAAAACAATATTTTCTTTGACAAACATTCCAAATAAAATCATTTTACTATAGAAATTGCATAGGTCAGAACATTTTTTGACCGTAAATTTTATTTTAGGGTACATATTTGAGAACAAAACACAGACGTTGAAAAGACAAATGATTTCTGCTAAAATATGGTCAATCAGAACAAAATATTTTCATTGTAAACACAACGTCAAGCAAAACACAACTTTCCAAGTGATGTCGAAAGGACAGTATGATATGTATATACAGACAAGCAAAGAAGAACTGTAACAGAAGAACTGCCTTGGAATGGTCAGTGGAAACAACTACGATGGAGGCGGAGGTTTAACCTATTTTAGTCTGAAGACCGCCCAATAGGGTAATTGGCAAATCAGATCAGATTCGGCGTCTGATCATGATCCTATTTACAAACAGTTTGGCCATTTTTTCTCTAGGAATATCTAAACAACATAACCTGAGAGCCTGACATACCTAAAATTGAACTTCGACTCTTCCAGCGTATGGTACAATGTATGGTGGGGAATCTATTTAGTCTAAAATAGGTTAAGCTAGTTTTACACGATTGTACCTTGCCCTTAAAGACTCCATAGTCCTCAAACTTAGGAATTTTTATCCAATAAAGATTTAATAAATTGATATATGGTATTAATACGATGATAAAATGTTGCATCTTTCATTTAGCGTCTCGTTCTTGAACTGGATCAAAAATGAAATGATTTTTATCGCATCTCTGAATTAATGTTGCCAGCATTGATTTAGAGATACGATAAAAAAAATCATTTCATTTTTGATCCAGTTCAAGAACGATTTTACAGGCTTTCAGATGCCACATTTTATAATCATATTAATACCATATATCAATTTATTTAAAATTTTCTTGAATAATAAAGTGTCTATTTTTGAGGAATATGGAGCCTTTACTTTAGCTGCACCTCAAATTGTCAAATATGTTTACGGTCCGGATAGGGTTCTCCACCCCACACAGATCCAGATAAGGCACTTTTGGCGTCAGAAAAATATCGCTTTTTTCTTGCTTTTTTCACCATGAAAACATATGTCGTAGTACTCTTATGAGTACCGCAACATATATGTTTTTATGGATAAATAAGAAATAGCATTTGAATCCTCCTCTTATCTGGAGTTTTTTACCTTATCAGTAAAGCATTACAATAAAACACAAACAATCATAAAATTGCAATGAAACACAGTAGCGGGCTCAATGGCAGTCTTGCCCACTTGTTCATGGAAAGCTACTCACATTTTTTTCAGCAATAATATCAATGCATTTGCCTTATTTCAAAATAGACATTTTAACGTCACGTCAGCTAACAGCTTCGTTAAGTTTTGAACAAATGCGCCTTGAACGGAAGAAAACCACAAGCTGGACAACGATGGACCGAACCACAAACAGCAATAAAACCAGCATATACAAAACAGAGCAGAAAAGAATTTTATTATGACAGACATTTATAGCCTATCATCATACTCAGCATCACGAAAACATGCCTATATAATACTGACCCCCTTAAACCCAACTTTTATATAGTAAAACTGGGGTTTACAGGGGTATACATTATTTATCTTATTTCTGCCCAGAAACATAGATTATGGGTACTCGTTAGAACCGCCTCGCGGAGGCGGTTCTAACGAGTACCCACAATCTATGTTTTGACCAGAAGTATGAGAAATATCCGAATTTTTATCTGATTTTTTTTTTCATTTTTTGGTGGTTAAAATGTTCAGTATATTTGAATAGGCGTGTTTTCGTAATGGAACACCAGTTTTATATTATTAAATGAAAATACAGTCGATCGACATAACTTTTCGAGAGTTAACAATATAATCATGAATGAATCAGGCATTTCACACTGAATCATAGCTGAGGATGAATGAATATCCAATCTAAAATCAAAACTACTGCCAACCTACAGAAAAGTGAGACGTTTCATTATCAGTTTGTAACCTTAGCTTAAATGCTTTAATTTTGTATACAGCAATGTTATTGAGTGTTCTTTACTTTATTCGAGTTCAGCAATTCAATAAAATACATGCTCAGGTATATATATATTAGGACGAAGTGAAATCGTGATCAGGAGGTTGCGGGTTTGAACCCCGTCGGACACGGCAAGATTCTTTCGTGGAGGTCGATCGTGAAATATTTTCTACGGCGGTTCTCTCCCTTTCGCTGGTTCAAGAAGGGCAGTTGTCAGTTTCTGGCGAAAGAATAGGCACAAGTACTGGTAATCCGCTGAGAGGACTAAGCCTTCCCAGGAAAAGTGTGTTTATGTAAACTGACCAGCTCTACATAACTCTAATGGGTTGACTGGGCCGTAGAACCTCAACTAAAACACAAACAATTGAACTCATCTCCAGTGTCACTGAGCTCACATTGACAGAATATTTTATCATACCTGGGAATGCCATTATACCGTCCAATTCCAATAAACTACAGAGACACAATGTTAATAATCGTTGTAGGCAGGCAAGGTTTAATGGAACTTCTACAGTAGGGGTAAAAGAAGACAAAAAGCCGTGGTTAATTTTATGGCCATTGCAGTTTTATTGCAGAATTTGCCATGGACAATATTATAGCTATCACCGTTTTACCACAGAATGTGCCTTGGCCAATTTATAAAAAAAAAGGTAAGAGAAAAGTCCAGGGAGTGCCACAACCACAAACCGCAGCCCTTCCCAGACACCAAGAGGAAGAGGAAACCAACAAATCCAAACAAGCACAAATCGAACAAACGTACGAAAAGCACTAAGATTAGCTCTCTCTTCCCCAAGCGAGGTAATCGCAATACTAAAAGGACTGAAAAACACACGAACAAAATGACACATGGTAAGACATATAACAAATCGTAGAATAAACCACAAAGCAACAAAGAATAAGACTAACACCGGGACCACCGCCTTAGAACGGTCAGTAGAGTAAACCACCGGGGTTTAAAGCACTTTTACAGCTAGCTAACTTCACCCTGGGTCCTGATGCTACTCTTAATACAAAAATACATAAAAATTCGGTTCGCATAAAGGCTCCCAACTCAGTCAATGCATCAAAGCGAAAACATAAAAATCAAATTAATCACTATAATAAACAAAAACGAGTACTCATGGCTAATTCTACTGTATGCCAGAGTAAATGAAAACTAATAATTGAACCACGGCGGGCCAAGCCAAAGACATATCGTCAAGCCCCAACCCACTGGTTAAAGTTTTACGAAGAGGCCGTCATTGAGTCTGAGGCCCGAACCGCCGTCGTGCAATTAAAGAGTGAAGCATAGCCATCAACAATGATTGGGTTGACAACTAGGCATGCAGTCTGCCGCATAATATCCAGGCTATAGCCAATTCTTTTATAACAGCCATTACAGTTTTAGCACAGAATATGGCATGGCTAATTTATGATCATTACAGTTTTAGCACAGAATATGCTTGGCTAATTTATGATCATTACAGTTTTATCACAGAATATGCCTTGGCTAATTTTATGGCCATAACAGTTTTTCCACAGAATGTGCCATAGCTAATTTTAAGTTCGTTCAATTTTGCCAAAGAATGTGACATGGCTAATTTATGATCATTACAGTTTTACCAAAGAATTTGCCATGCTTATTTTATGGACAGTACAGATTTACCACAAAATGTGCCCTGGCTAATATTTTATGCCCATTACAGGTTTACCATAGAATATGCCTTGGCTAATTCTATGGTCATTACAGTTTTACCACAGAATGTGTCAAAGCTAATTTTAAGTTAATCACAGTTTTACTACAGAATATGCCTTGGCTAATTTATGGTCATTTTAAAGTTTTACCGCAGAATTTGCCATTCTAATTTTATGGCTTTACAGTTTTACCACAGAATGTGCCCTTGCTAATTGTATGGCCATTACAGTTTTACCACAGAATGGGCCATAGCTAATTTTAAGCTAATTTTTTGGCCATAACAATTTTACCAAAGATTGTGCATTTGCTAATTGTATGGTCATTAAAGTTTTATCACAGGCATGGCTAATTTTCGGGTCATTATAGTTTTACCACAGAGTGTGTTATGTTTCATTTTACGGCCATTACAGTTTTACTACAAAATGTAATAAAAAAATCAATATCAGGCTGTACCGTTTAAAAGAGAAAGTAATCAAATAATGGTTTTGTCAATCAAGAGTCAATAAATGTGTGGTGCTTCGGGAAGTCCATGTTTCCTGACACTGGCATTTCCTGGTTATCTTCACTTATATTTCTTTAATATCTACTAATCAAAAGTGCAGCAGACGTCATTCTATTTCTTTTTTTTTTTTTTTTTTTTTTTTCATTTTTCAGTGCAAATGCAGCTTGGCATTTCAAGTAAAGAGCAGACGATTCACATGAAATGTCCAGCTCGCAGACAGTTCACATGAATGTCAATCTTTATTTTCTCTGACAAATAATAATAAAATAGAATGTTGTCCGCAGCAAAGTTCGTTTAAAACTTTAAAGGTTTAAACTGTCCCATAGTATATTCTTAAATCTAATCTTAGATATCTTTATCAGTAAAGAGTGCATTTATCTGTATTCAAATGCATAGCACGTACGTTATCAAATATGCCGGAAGCCAAGACAAGGTACATAACAATATACCTACGACAAGCAAAAACACTGACCAGCATTTGCATTCACACAATCTTTAATGTTTGCCTACACAATCCAAACATTATATAGAATGACTACAACATTGGAAAGCAAATATACTGTATAGGTTTCTCGGATGCATATGCTGGTCTGGGTATCTGCTGTTCAATTATCCGTCTTTTCTTTGCGTAAAAGGTACGTTTTCTTTTGGCCGACGGCTCAGTATAGTTTCTTTACGTTAGAGAAAATACACTAGCACTGTTGTAATTATATGTGACCAACTTGTACTAGAAATGCCGACGCTTGCTTATTGGAAAACCCGTGGGGTAAGTGACTGTATTTTTTATATAATATTTATGGTACAGATGGCATGTCGGTGTATTATTTATTAAGTAGGTCAGAGTTAAAATGTTAGCTTAGAGGTTTAACATGTAGAGTTTAGTTAACTTCAATAGCAGCTGATTTGATGTGTAAAAGCGCCTTAAAGCTTGCTATGGCATAGACGTTTTAATGAATACTTAAGGTTGAAATAATGTCAAATCTGTAGCACAGTCCATATGACAAAGAAGCGTTTTGACATTTTATTCAAGTAGTATCATATTTCCCTTACATGCCATCTCCGATAAGACATACAAAAACATAACTTCGCAAATGAATTCTTCTTTCAGTTAGCCCAGCCAATCAGACTGTTGTTGAACTACCTCGGACAAGAGTTTGATGATGTAAAATTTGAAATGAGCGACGGTATGTATGTATATATGTACGCACGCATGCATGCATGCATGCATGTATGTACAAGCGACTCTCGTTATATCTAAGTCCAGGGAACTCTCTAAAATACTTCGAGATATGCGTATCTCGACATATCAGATTTGCAGAATCGAGAAAAAAATAAATCGAACAACCACATTTCACAAATGAATATGTAATTTGACTCTCGAAGTTAGAGATGTATTAAAACTACTTTGGAAAAGACGAGAAATTGCTCCTTAATTTCTCCTCTTTTCCACAATATTTTTTACCTGTTGTAGGATTTCCATGCTAAGTCAGGGACCAGATTTTCACTTCGAGGTAAGCGGTTATTCGAGATAACCGATCAAATAAACGAGATTCGACTGTATGTATGTATGTATGTATGTATGTACCCTCGTTACAAAGACAGCATTGTTCCCAAAGACGTTGCCATTAAAATGAATTTGCTGTTGTACAGTATACTTAATGAGCAGATTGATATGTTAGAAAGGTCTTGTTTTGTTCTTATTTCCTCATAGAACATATGTTTTTGGATATTTGTTAGAATTGCTTCACTGAGGCGATTCTAACAAATATCCAAAACATACGTTTCTTTTAGGTACTAAATACAATATTCGTGCATAATTTGTGACTAATTAAGCGAAGGTTTCGTGATAGTCAAATTATCATTATAACGAACTTTGTCGTTGTATCGAGAGTCGGTATAAAGAGGGTTATCTGTATGTATGTATGTATGTATGTATGTATGTATGTATGTTTGTATAAGGTGGAGGATAAAAAAGTCCGTAGAAAACTAACTACAAAACCATGACAGGTCTTCGGACATACGCAGACTGCAAAGGCCCAGATCAGCCTGCGACTAGGGCCTTCGCTGTCCGTTGAAAGAATCATTGGATAATATAGAATGTATTGATGGAGAGTCTTTGCACATGCGCATGATGATATGAATCTGCGCATTTAACCGTCATTTCTTTTCGAAGTATCGACCTTTCTCTGCACTTTTTCCATCTTTCAGTCCACGCGCAGAACACGTGACATAAGCCATCACATGATATTTCCCGTAATTGTTTTTCACAGCTATATCGAGCCCCTCTATGCTTCCAAATCTTTGTTTTCACAGACTACCATTCATTGTAGGACATGCCCAGAAATCACAAATAAACGGGTCTGGGCTATACGGTGAATACGGCAGCAATTCTGTGGCCAGTTCGTCAACATTTTCTCCTACAGTTTCCTGATGTAGAATAATTCCTGATTTATCATAGACGGCCCCGGACCACAATCAATTTTTCATAGGTTTCCAGACAAGTGTCTCTTTGAATAACTCTTCTCACAACATTCCAATCAATACACATTTTCTTGTGCTTCTTTAGATAAACCTTCCAATTTATCCTTTCTAACAAGGGGTTGATCAGCTCCGTTTCCCGACCAAGCATCTGTCAGTTAATTCCAGTTATGGCCCTTGAAGATGCACTGATAGGGTGTGTGCTTTGATTCTCATCTATTTTCCTGAAATCAGAAGAAACTGGAAAAATAACTTTTTGTTCATGACCTTCACATGTAGCTTATTCTGTGATGCTCTGATAAGCAGTCTTCTCAGTTATACAGCCACCAAACCATACAGTAAACTACGGGACTACTTGTGCGAATATATTTCTTTATTGCGGACAAGGAATCAAGGGTATTGTATTGTAGTCTGATTCCAGATGGGGTTTTTTTTATCTTTATAGCCTGGAACAATTTAGTTCTCGGTAATTTGGCATACTACGAGGGCGAGTCAATAAAACAACAGCCTAACTTATTTCTGGGTGAGATCGACCTCTTCTTTTTCAATGTAATTGCCCTCTAGAATGATGCACTTTGACCGACAGTGTTCCAGTGCCATCAGCCCAGAACTGAAGAAGCCAGGGTCCTTGTCTCTGACCCACTCCTCAATTGCCGCCACGGCTTCTTCGTTGGACCGGAAATGACGTCCACGGATATCCTTTTTCAAGTTTGGGAATAGGAAATAGTCACTAGGAGCTAAGTCCGGAGAATAGGCGGGGTGCGGTATTAGCTCGTACCCATTCCGCTCAACAGCATACATTGCAATTTTGCAAGTGTGGACTCTCGCATTGTCCTGTTGGAGCAGAATCCCTTTGGAGAGTTTACCTCGGCGTTTTTCACGGATCACAATTCTCAGATAGTCGAGCAAATTTGCATAATACGCACCTGTTATTGAACTTTTCTTGCTACAAAGTCCAACATAATAATGCCTTGTGCATCCAAAAATACAGCTGCCATCACCTTGCCAGCAGAGGGTTGCGTTTTGAACTTCTTTGGCCTCGGAGACCCCGGCCCTACACTCTGAGCTTTATTCTCTGGCTCATAATAATGGACCCAGGTCTCATCTACAGTCACCAGACGTGAAAGGAAATCATCTTCCTTTGACCTAAACCGCTTCAACAATGCGCTGTACACTGATGCTCTGGTTGCCATTTGCTCGTCGCTAAGGGATTTTGGGACCCAACGGGTTGTTAGCTTGTGGATACCCAAGCGGTCATGTAAAGTTGTTGAAATGCTACCATGTGAAATGTGTAATGCATTCGCTATTTCTTCCACCTTAATTCGCCTATCAGAGTTCACCAGATCCCATACTTTGTTATACATTTCTTCATCGGTGGCATCTGATGGGCGTCCAGACCTGGTTTCGTCTTCTAAAGACGTTCTGTTGCGTTTGAATTCCCCAACCCAGAATTTAACTTGTGCATACGATGGTGCAGAAGACCCATAAACATTGGTCAACTTGCAATGTATTTCCTGACCTGTTTCCCTTTCAAATACAAGTACCGAATTACAGCACGGTACTCAACTTTTGACGAAAAGCTTACTTTTGCATCGCTAGCCATGTTTGACATTCAATATCTTATGAGTGAATAACACGATAAGGGTGCAATTTTGCCCTCAGGCCTAAAACATGTATTGAAACAAGGCATGAAAATCTTGGGTGTCCCGGTCAATTGGAAATTGGATAGGCTGGGTACTTATTGACTTGCCCTCGTATTCACTACTGACCGTTCTCTTCTGAAGTATATTGTACCATGTGATATAATTACTTATATATCGAAGAATACAATCCACATAACCTTCGCTGCAGACTTAGTCAGGATGGTTTTCATGGGAAGAGGTGGTAGAAGGATGCTTCCAAACTGAGCTCTGGCGTTTTGTTTCAGGCTCGAACATATGAATTAACGTTTCATCACAAGTTACTACTCTGTTGAGAAACATGTCACTCTTTTCTGAATATATTGTCGGCGCTGCTTTTACTCTATCCCTAATCATGTCCGAAGTCAGGATCCGAGGTACCCACCTGGCTTAAACATGCCGCATTCTGAACTTATTTACTAGAATGTCCTGGGCGCTGTCCATTACGAAAACACGCCTATTCAAATATACTGAAAATTTTACCACCAAAAAAATTGAAAATTTTCAGATAAAAGAAAATCTGATATTCTTTATATTTCTGCTCACAACATAGATTGTGGGTAACTATTAGAATTGCCTCAGCGAGGCGGTTCTAACCCGTATCCATAATCTGTGTTTTAACAGAAATAAGAAAAATAATGTATACACCTGCAAACCCCAGTTTACTATATAAAAGTGGGGTTTAAGGGGGTCAAAATCATATAGGCATGTTTTCGTGATGGTTTGAAATGTCAAATTCGTCCTCTATATCCAGAATAGTAGCACAATGATCTTCCTTCACAAAAACTTTAATGACATTTACCTTTTTCGCAGAGGCTGACGTTACTGGGCGGTCTTTTGGCGGAGTCACCTTTGACTATCTCTCTGCTTTCGCTGAAACGAATAATTCACTTCTAAATAGCTGTTTGTGGTAAGCACTTGTCCCCATTTCTGCAAACCCTCATGAATTTCATTGAAATACTTTCCGAGCTTAACGTAGGATTTGATGATAGTGCGTTGCTAATAACGTCGTCCGCAATTTTCGACAAAAATCAATATAAGTGACGTAATAAACGTGTTGTGACGTCGACGTTTGTGATCTCCTCATCGGATGCCTTCTCAAAACAGCTCAAAAGGCTTGCTAAATCCATATGCGGAGTTTTGTTTTTCTAAGCTTCCTGTGTTTGGGAATTATTTGATTGTCTAGGAACTTTTTGATCTCCCCTCGTATGTATGTTTCCAAAGTGTTTAGTCAGAAAGATCTGAAAACCGTGACGTCTGATCAGGTTTACACTGGCTTTCATACATCAGCATTCTGTAAAGTGAACTGGCTCAAATCTTAGAACAAGGAGAGTTAGGAGTAAATATCATGTCCGAATATTTTGGGTTAAATACTGTATAGGAGCATTGCCATGCAAAAGTTGTGCCTTCGGAAATTATGGGACAGCGAAGGCCTCGACCAGCCTGCGCATTTGTACAGTCTGATCTGGGCCTTCACTGTCCGCTTACAGAATCGTTGGATACTGTAGATTCTAACACTACTTGCCCAGTGTATAGGCTATGGTTAAGTCTAGTGATCTATTGAACGACTAATCACTATGCTTAAAAGCGTGACGCTATTTGGCGTCTTTAGACGCCATCTTTTTTTTTTTTTTTTTTTTCGTAACGTCGGCATGACGTTATTACCACTTGCGACTTTTAACGTCAGGAAAGCGTTGAAGAGACATGTAAAATTGTTTGTCATAGTCTCAATATTGCCGCGCTGTTTTTCGAGTGCAAAAGTTAAGTAAGGAGAATTTGAAGGACATTATTCGTTTTTTTAATGATCTTTGTGTAAGAATCGAAACAGATTCGTGCTGGTACGTCATTTGTTGCTTAATATATCACTGTCTATCGGTCTATTGTACTGTGTTAGTTGATAGATCACTCATACTTCGCGCTCGTGATTTATCTACTTTTACGACTGACCTCCAGCTAGTGATCTATTAAGCAATAAATCACTAAAAGCACGAATCTGCTTCAAAAATATATCCATCACGAAAAAATACCTATATAACATCACTTTTATACAGTAAAACTGCGGTTTGCCGGGGTATACTTATTTTTGTTCTTTCTGCTCAAAAACATAGATTGTGGGTACTCGTTAGAACCGCCTAGCCGAGGCGGTTCTAAAGAGTACCCACAATCTATATTTAGAGCAGGAATATGAAAAAGTTCAGATTTTTTTATCTGAAAACTTTCAGTTTTTGGTGGTGGAATTTTCAATATATTTTGAATAGGCGTGTTTTCGTAATGGATGTATACCAAAGGTCCTTATCAGGTTGTGCGGCTTTGCTGGCTGATCTGGATCTTTACTGTTCACATATGACCCGAAGACACAGTTTTTCTTGGTGCGGCTCAGATAAAAATGTTACATAACTGCAAGTACATCGTTATCTTGATAGAGTTGATCTCATTGAAGACCGTTCGATGGAAGCAATCTTGTTACTGTTTAACCATGGTTGTTGGCGACAAAAAAAAACAAAACAAAAAAAAAACAATCCTATCGCCCAAGTGGGCGTTGAACGTTAAGACAACGTTGCATCAACGTCGACGCAATTTCATGAAAGGAATTAATATATTGCTTCCAAATTATGGGCTTCAATTAGAGGAAAGAATTTGCTCTATCTTTACCTCCTAGCTTGGAGCAAATTCTTTCCTTTAAGAGCAGCCCCTACTTTATCTGAGAGCAAGCTATTTTCCTTAAGAGTAGCACCTATATTGGAAATGTAAGTGCTAGGAGAATTGTTCAAGATTTGTCTTTGGTGTACGTAAAAATAATTCCGTTCTTGCTACGTCATTGGGTATTAGACTCTGATCATGTGTGAAAAGCTTGTCTCTGGTGGCGGCAGTTATAAAAGGAAATTTATGATACGAGGGTCCTGCAAAAAAGTCTTGTCACTGGGTTCGGATTACTTCAGTGCCACGTTTTATCAAACATATTTTTATTACAAACCTTCCAAATATTCCCCCTTTACTGAAACACATTTTTGTAACCTTTTTACCCAGTCGCGAAAAGCAGATAAATATTCTTCTTTTGGTATCTGTTGGAGACACTGATAAATAGCTCTGCCAAGAGAACTTCTAGACGTATCTTATTTCCAGAAAGCATTTTCTTAAACCTTGGAAATAAAAAGAAGTCAGGGACTCAAGTCACGTGTATAAGGTGGATGGTTTAAAATTTTTCACCTTTTCAGAAGCCAAAAAAGACTTAACAACCTCACACTTATGAGAGGAGGCGTTGTCATGTAAAAGGTGGACTCCTGACCATCCTTTGCTTGGTCATTTCTTATTGTAAAACTCTTTCACTTTCTTCAGTACAGAATTCTTATAGAATCGGCCAGTGACTGTATGACCAGATGGACAAGGCACTTGAACGACTGGCCCACTTGAATTAAAATAAAATTGCGTACATCTTTTTCGAACGTATGGTTCTTTTGGCAATACATGTGCGTTTTTTTATCTTTTCGCTTCCGTTGCTTATTATCAGCCCTTCTTTGTGGCTCAGACATGTGCACCCAGGTTTCTTCACCTGTTAGCAAGTTAGAAACAACCCAACTATTACAGCCTTTGTATGTTTTCAAAAGTTCCCGAGCACATTTAAGGCGTTGTGTCTTTTGCTCCTCAGTGAGCAAATGAGGTACCCACCTAGCGCAAACCTTTCTCAGGTCCAAACGCTTTTTCAGAATTGTTTGCACACTGCCTTCTGATATGCCAGTATAACTAGCTATATCTTTGACAGACAATCGCGCATCCTGTTCGACCACAATCTTTACAGCAGCGACGTTAGCCTTGGTAACAGAGGTTTTAGGCCTTTTAGTCTTCCAGGACGGGTATCATCTACAACAGAAAATTTCCCAGCTTTAAAAGCTTTAATCCACCTAAAAACTGTGCGCATTGAAATGGTCTGAGGTCCATATGTACCACACAATTCATTAAATATCTGCTTTGAATCTATATTAAGCCTAATGCTAACTAATAGCTACGAATTTCAGTCTTCTGGTCCATGTTCCAATGTAACAAGTAAATTTATCAGTGAAAATGACTGCATCTATTTTACTGCATCTATTTCAATTTGAAATAACTCAGTCAGTTGGAAAGCAATTTGCACGAAATAAACGGGTATCGTTAGCTATTCAACACACCATTCAAGTGCAGTGAAGCATTTTAAAATATACCTGGGATAAAAATAAGGAAGCCTATTAGTGACAGAACTTTTTGCACGACCCTCGTAATAGCGCCCCGGATCACAATTAATTTTCCATTGCTTTCCATACAAGCACCTCTTGAAATACCTGACAACGTTACCAATCAATATTCATATTCCTGTGCTTCTTTAATGATGTCTTACCTCTCATTTTTCCTATTATAACAAGGCGTTGACCGGCCCCTTTTCCTCTTGGAATAACTCTGCTCCAACATTCCAATGAATACACACTTCCTTGTTTCTTTTCTCTTTTTTTTTTTTTTTTTTTTTTTCCTTTTTTTTTATTTTTAAATGTATTACCTTTGTCTAAAATCTGCTTTAACAAGGAGCTGGCGGCTCTTATTCCAGCTATCAGTTACGAGGGCGTGTCAATAAATAACCAGCCTATCCCATTTCCGATAGACCGAGACGGTCACGATTTTCGTGCTTTGTTTCAATATATGATTTATACATGGGTACAAAATTACACGCGTATCGAGTCGTTCTTTAATAAGATATTGAATGTCTAACATGGCTAGTGATGCAAAGGCATGCTTTTCATCTAGTTTCATCTAAATTTTACTACCGTGCTGTAATTCGGTACTTGTATTTAAAAGGTAAAACAGGCAAGGAAATACACGGCGAGTTAGCCGATGTTTATGGGCCTTCTGCACCATCTTATGCTCAGGTTAAATTCTGGGTAGGGGAATTCAAACGCGGTAGAACATCTTTAGAAGATGAAGCCAGGTCTGGAGCCCAATGGATGCCACCGACGAAGAAATGTGTAAGAAAGTTCGGGATCTGGTATACTCTGATAGGCGAATTCAGGTGGAAGAAATAGCGCAGGCATCAGGCATTTCACATGGTAGCGTTTCAACAATCTTACATGATCGTTTAGGTATGCGCAAGCTAACAGCCCTTAGCAATAAGCAAATGGCAACCAGAGCATCAGTGTGCAGCGCCTTGTTGAAGCGTTTTAGGTCAAAAGATGATTTTCTTTTGTATCTGGTGACTGTAGATGAGACTTGGGTTCATTATTATGAGCCAGAGAATAAAGCTTGGTCGTCAGTGAGTAGGGCCTGGGTCCCCGAGGCCAAAGAAGTTCAAGACGCAACCATCTGCTGGCAAGGTGATGGCTACAGTATTTTGGGCCGCAAAAGGCCTTATTATGTTGAACTGTTTACCCAAAAGAAGTACAATAACTGGAGTGTCCTATGCAAACTTGTTAGACCAGCTGAGAACCGCCATCCGTGAAAGACGCCGAGGTAAACTCTCTAAAGATGTTTTGCTGCAACAGGACAATGCGAGAGTCCACACTTGCAAAGTTTCAATGGATGTTGTAGAGCGAAACGGGTATGAATTAATACCACATTCTGCCTATTCGCCTGACCTAGCTCCTAGCGACTTCTTCCTATTCCCAAACTTGAAAAAGGATATCCGTGGACTTCATTTCCGGTCTGATGAAGAAGTCGTGGCAGTTGAGGAGTGGCTCAATGGAAAGGACCCTGACCTTTTTCAGTTCTGGGCTGATGGCACTTGAATACCGTTGGTCTAAGTGCATCACACTAGAGGGCAATTACATTGAAAAAGAAGAGGTGGATCTCAACCGGAAATAAGTTAAGCTGGTTACTTATTGACTCACCCTCGTAGCAAACTAAGCGTCGGTCAAGTAGTTCTAGTTACGGCATTTGTAGACGCACTATTACAGTGCGTGCATTGGTTCACCTATTTTCATTTTTTTTTTTATTTTTTTTTTTTTTTTTTTTTTTTTGAAATCAAAAGAAACTGGAACAAAAACAAAAAATAAAACTTTTATGACCTTCATATGTAGCTCATTTTGGAATGCTCTGATACATAGTCTCCTCATTCATACTGCCAACAAACTATGCAGTTGACAAAGAAGCATTCGTTCGAATATATTTCATTAGTTATCCCTTTATCCCTGCAGACTTCTGCAAACAGTGTAGATCCAGATGAGACGGCACGTGACGAGCCGTCTCATCAGGATCTTCCCTGTTTGGCATTCTGTGTCCAGTTTTGTCTGACAGCTGCATGAACAACACTAGATATGCCCAATTTCAATGATGGAACGGTCCACTTTAGAAACGCAGGGGTGAAAGCGTTAAGATAACTGTGCTCCGATTCTCTAGGATTTGTACAATAGTAGGTGATTGAACAATAAGAAAATTGTAATTTTCCGTTTTCGGTTTTCGACCTGCAACCATTACAGCCCCAGGTTACACAACTCTTACAATATTTAACGCTTATTTACCACTCTGGGTAAAATTTTCATCAGACGACATATTGAAATATTTTTTCTTACTTTTTCCTGAAAAATAACCGGTTTTGACAATTTGCATGAAATGTCAAAACCTGTTATCTGGGGAAAAAAAATAAAAAAAAAATACATCATCAGTTTGTCGCCTGCTGAATTTTCCCATAGAGTGGGAAAGGTTAAACTGTTCAATATTCACATTCACAAGTATTCTTGCTTGTCTGTATTGACTTTTCCAGGTCCTGAATTCAATAAAGACGAATGGCTGGGCAAGAAGTTCACATTCGGTTTGGAGTTTCCCAACGTAAGTGCACATATGAACTGCCACGTCAGCAAACGTAGTTTCTGACATGCATTGCATGCGAAAGCTACTCACATTTTGCAGCAAAAATATCAATGCATTTGAAAATAGGTACCTTAGTTACAACAGTTAATGAGTTTGTCATTAACAAGCTCATTAAGCTAACGATGCTTTGGACAAATGGGCCCTAGAATGTCCTGCACAATGGCGCCCTCTTATTGGAAGTTAAAGCGGTGTTCCGCGTATACAGGAATTTTTCGATGTGACTAAACTGCTAAATAAAACCTATAAACCTGCCCTTGGACCAAACGAAGACATAAAAAACGTAAATCAGAGTCATGACTTTATTGTGTCTATTCATATGATAGCGTTATGGTTTGCAGGGCTGCAAACGCCCCAGACACGGGCGTAAGTTAATCTCGATTTTTCTAAGATCTCATAAATGTACCAGAATGGGCTCAACGATCCCATGGCAGGAAAAAACAACAACTAAAACCTGTACTACAACGAACATAATCCTTGTGAGCATATCAGCCTGTACTACAACGAACATAATCCTTGTGAGCATATCAGCAGGAAAATAATTTAACCATACTGGAACTTTGTCATTTTTATGGGGAAAATAAGTTTGTGTGTGTTTTTTTTTTTTTTTTTTTTTTTTTGTTTTTTTCCTTTGCACATTGTAACATCACGTCGTTAACCCATTTACGTCGAGTGGACTCTTCTACTATAACTCTTTAGACCGGTCTATTTCCAATAGCAGATGTCTGGTTAGTTTATTATATTATATTATTATTGCTGTTGTTTTTTAGAAGTTTCTGTATTTAATGCAAACGGTGTAGAGCCAGATCAGACGCCGCGTCTTGTGGCGTCTGATCTTGGGATGCACTGTTTGCCAGTTACCCTTTAGGGATTTTCCCGACTAACATGGGTTAAAGTAGCAACGACTTGAAAACAGGTCATGTCTCAATCTCAATACCTAACTACAAGCGACTCTCGTTACCTCGAATTCCAAGGGTCTCTTTTAAACACTTCGAGATATCCGTACCTCGACATATCAGAGTTGCGGAATTAAGGAAAACAGTTGATCGAACAACCACATTTAACAAATGAATATGTAATTTGCCTCCTGAAGTTACAGATATATTGAAAATATTGTGGAAAAGAGGAGAAATTGCTCCTTAGGAGCAATTTCTCCTCTTTTCAACAATAGTTTGTTATCTGTTGTTCGATTTCTATGTTAAAACAGGGACCAAATTTTCACTTCGAGATAAGCGGTTATCCGAGATAAGCGAGGTCGAGATAACGAGAGTCAACTGTATATCAGTGATGCTTGTACCGCTCTGCTGATATACGTTTGTGTTTCAATTTGCATTTCAGATTCCTCTCTATATTGACGGTGATGTAAAGATTTCTCAGAGTAATGCAATTCTCATGTATCTAGGCAGAAAACATAACCTTGGTACGTATAGTTATCGACTGAATGAACGGAATTTCTTCGCTGATTTTCTTTTACTTTTTTAGGATAAGGAGAAATTAATTGTTCTTAGCAGTACAACCTTATTTTGTCCAGCTTGCTCGCATGCGTGTGTGTGTAAAGTGTATGGTTGAGGTTGCTCTAAACGTTACACCAAAGAGTTGCTAGAACCAATATCGGCTATATTCATGAAAGATTTAAGCGAGCTATCGAATATCGGTTTTATATCCCAGCGGCACATCAAATTTCACCATTCAAGCTGGCCCATCATTGTTAAAACATCGTTTAGAATGCGTTTTGGGAGTCAAATTCCTCCTCAAGGATCCGGTGCCAGATACTCCGACGTTAGTCCGTGCCCAAAAACTTTAGACGTGCTCCGAAAGGATCCGTTTCTTGTCGATTTGTTGGTCTGGGTGAATTTATGACTTTATCTGTGTAAATTACTGCATGAGATATACAGTTCTGTCGTATTCTCAAATGAGAAATCTATTCATGCATTGTCTTGCCAAGAGTTTTCATCAACTACACATTCAACGGTGAAAAATGCGATTTTATGCACTGTCCCTTCAATCGAATTCAACCAGCATTGTACATGATTCGTTCAAAGACGTGCCCACAAAGTAGCATAGTGCAATTTTCGTTTGGTTTCTAAATTCAATTTATTGTACATTACGTAGACCATACATCATCAGAACTGACCTATCGGTTCTTGATTTATCCACCGCCTCAAATCCCTCCCCTACCATGTTCCTCCGAAAGGCACCGTTGGTTCCTTCGAAAGGAACGAGCAACGCATATTTCCTCCGAAAGGCACCGATATGGTTGTCCACCGTGCATCACGGCGTTAAACCGAAAATGAAATAAAATCTAAATATAGGCTATAAGCATTAAGGAGTCAAAGTGACCACATCTTTAATGCGATATTCGAGCCGCAACGAGAAGAAACGTACTTTCTGACATATGCGCCCAACAAAGACTCAAATCAGCTGCGCCTCAGCGCAGTCTGATCAGTCTTCGCTGTCCGCATGAAGACACTTTAATTACGAAAACGTGCCTATTCAAATATACTGAAAATTTTACCACCAAAAAATGAAAAAAATTCAGATAAAAATTCTGATAATTTTCATATTTCTGCTCAAAAACATAGATCGTGGGTACTCGTTCTAACGAGTACCCACAATCTATGTTATGAGCAGAAATAAGGAAAATAATGTCTACCCCGGTAAACCCCAGTTTTACTATATAAAAGTGGGGTTTAAGGGGGTCAAAATTATATAGACTTGTTCTCGTGATGGTATACTTGGCTATCCAAAATTCGCCCAGGGAAGATTCTGATCAGACTGCGCGAATGCGGAGGCTGATCTGAATCTTCGCTGGCCGCATATGTACGAGGGTCAGTTTTCGGACGTTGCGGCTCATTCCTTTTTTCCGGTTCTGCAGTAGGAGAGACGGAGGCAGAGAAGATTATGGCGGACATTCTTTTGAATCATTATATGGACCTTCGACATAGCATTGACGATGTAACATACAACTCAAACTATGTAAGTGAAAAAAAAATATTCAAAACCATATTTGTATATGCTGCGCTTTCTTAAGGAGGCTTGATCCACTGTACACTTAGTATATATTCCATTTTTATCAAGGGAAGCAACGTTGTGACTTCCAGTTTGGCTATTCTGCGCACCAAGCCCCTTCCAAAATATTGGGTTCAATTCAAAATGGAAGGAATCTGCTTCCTTTTCCTTGGAGTAGACATCTTATGAAAAGGGGTACCTCTCCTAAAAGTGTAATTAACTCCACCGAAATGTTTTTTGGCCGATGTGGACAATCGACATCTGCACTTGTAAGTCCTCGAATTCCTAGGGCCTGATCATGTTCAGTTTATCGCTGAATAATGCATATTTTCATCCCGCCCAGAAGATCCCATTCCGTATCGCATGGCTCGTATTCTTTTCGATTCAATATTAACTCAAACGTTAGTTTTTGGTCGAATGTTTACAATAGAGCCAAAGTATACAAACATCAAACTTTTCTTAAGATCGTTGCCCACGTGATTATCATTGACCAATGAAATCAAACTGCGCGTTTGTACGTACCGAGCTATGCTCGTTACTGTGACGTCAGAATGTCATATAAAGAGGGTTATCTGTAAAACTTGGACTGGGACATTGGCAAACAGTGCAGACCCAGTGCAGAACACGGCGTCTGATCAGTGTCTGTACTGTTTGCTTAAATTACGGGAAGTTAAGAGTTCAATGAAACAGTCTTACGTCCCCGTTGAGGACCATTTTCCCAGTCTACACTCGGAGACAATCGACCCACCCGTGCTGTCGGTGATTTAATTGTTTAAGGCGTTCGGATAAACTTGGTAAATATTCAGCCGTTTTCTTCAAGAGAAGTAACTGTCTTTTTTGCATTCTAGAACATTAGGCTTCTGTAAACGGGTCTACTCTAACGGAAAGCGATTCTTTAGACTTTTATTTTACTTCACGTGCAGTGCAATGTGGCGGCCGTAAAACATCTCCCCGTGCTTCATCATAGTGCAAATTATATTTTTATTTCCTTTGGGATCACTAAACCCATTCTGGTTACTTTGAGAATCGAATTCCGCTTAAGCCAGTGCAAGGGGGCGTATGCAGTCTCGTAAACTACATTGTCGCTTTTGAAGAGATTTACTAAAATTGAGTCTCCGAGTTCATTCTTTTATGTGTTATTATAAATTTTACTCTCTTATATTATACGGATCAAACATCGGCCGCGGTTTTCGACACCTCCCACGGGATCTGGCGAATGTTAATGTATTGAAAACCCATGTTCAATAGCTATTATTGCATAAAAACTGAAAACATTTGCTAAATTTCGCGTTATTTCTTGCACTCTTTTGTTTCGCCTTTTCACCGATGTCTCGCGAACGCAATTTCCACGTATTATGCTCGTTCAAGGGCCGGGCACTACACATCTCGTGACGGCAGCAATTATGTGGCCCCGGTACAGGCATATTGAAAGTTGCGTAGCCGTGCATTAATAGCGCGTGAATTGCCTTGTCAATACATGGCTTTTCGCCGGTTAATGCACGGCTGTTAATAACGTGTGGCACTGCTTTTTGTGCAATAATGTAGACTTTTCAGAAGGTAAGCAAAACCATTGTTACTAAGTTGTGTCCAGTAAAAGTATAATTACTAGCATCAATGTAAGTGTGTAGTCAGATAAAATAGTTTCAAAAAAAAGACTTCAAGACAATTAACACCTGTTATATAAGGAAGGGGTTTGATTTTAATGTTATGCGACAGACCACATACTTATTTTCTTTTTTGTTGTTGTTTTTACCCAATCATGGTTTATAGCAAGACTTTCCTCTTTAATTGCACGACTGTGGGTCTGGTCTCAGGCTCTATAAAGGTGCCGACCTAACCTTTAATTAGAATTAATACTTGATGATATGTCTTTGTGAGAATCTTTAGATCTGGCTGCCAGTGTCTGATGTTTGAAGCGAACCCTTATCTCTGTTTCATTACAGTGACTTAATTTGATTTACACGTTTTTTCTGTGATGTTTCACTGATTGAGTTAGGGAGGTGGTATGCAATCAGTTTGCATTATTTACATTTGAACTTAGGGTGAAAATTAGGTAGCAGTAAAATCAATTTGAACACCCACTAGATTTTACTAACTGACAGTTCGAGCTGTTTGGGTTGTTTCGTTTTTGTGTGATACCTGTGAGACTTTTCTTCTTGTTTTGTCCAGTTCGTTGTCTAATTGTTGTGTTTCGTGTATGCTGTCTAGTACTGTGATCATCTTGTTTGGGAAGTGGATTCTGGTTAATTCACTTTTATTTTCTTTGTGCCTTGTGTACTGTTTGTCTCGGTTTGTTTGCTTTCTTTGACAGGCTATGATCTGTAACTGAAATTCTTCCTGGACATCTTCTATACTATTTCTGTTCCTGATTTTTTTGCTTTACATTTTCTGGAAAAATTCGAAATCACCTTTTCATTTTCAAATATGTCTTCTCATCTGGATTCCACTGCGCTGACGAACGTCGCTTGGGTTTTAATTTACCTTAATATATATATATATATATATATATAATATATATATATATATATATATATATATATATATATATATATATATATATATATATATATATATATATATATTCCTTCATGGAACCTGAAAAACTGGGTCAGTTTTTCAAAACTAACGATGTCGTTAGTTAACGATTCGTTAAAATTTACATTGAGTGATACGCAAATATGCTGAAATATTTTGCTGAAAAAATATGAGTAGCTTTTGCAGCTACTCAAATTTTTTCAGCAACAAATATCAGAATATTGTATATTGAATCCGCTAAAACAGTTAACGAAATGACCCTTAACGAGCTCGTTAAGCTAACGACGCTTTGAACAACTGGGCCCTGACCTTTAAATACATGTGATTGCTTAATAAAGATGGCATTAAAGGTTTGACTGTATTTTTTAATAACTGTCTACGTCTACAAGCGTGGAGAAGCTTAATGTTTGCCATTGCTCCGGAAGCCCTTGATGAAAGGTCATGGACTGGTCTTATGCTATTTTACGTGGAATGCTAAACGTTATTATATAGAGTTTATTTGTTTGTTTTGCTCGATTACGGAGAAATAATTCACTAGTGTTCTAAGGCTTGCGCGTAAAAAAACGAGTGAGCGAATAAACTGTTTATTACGTTTTCATGCATGTTTTACCTTTGAATTTTCACATTCAGCCGTTATGATTTCCTACCAAAAAAGTTCCAGTCAGTACATGAATTTCAGAAGGCGTGGTTTAGTTTGAAATCAGTCGCCATCTTGTTTTCACTTTAATGCAAAAATCATCCTGTGCTTGAAATACAGGTATAACAATGTCACGAAAGTTGAACTGAATTATCAAGAAAATCATACTTCATATTTGCGTTGCAGGTTTTTCCTAAAAAAAAGCCAACTGGACGTGAAAATTGCAGTCTGATCTCAATGATATTTTTTTTTTTTTTTTTTCAAATTTTCCGCGAAACGTCTTGTTACCAACAACGTCAGCAACGTCGCCTAGCAATTATGACGTCAAAACGTTCGAAATGAAATAATAAATCTCAGTAAATCGCTGCTGAAAATGTAATAAAACCAAGTATTAGCTTTAAGAAAAAACGCTTGGTCTTCTGTGTGCTAAGCGTAGACCAAGCTTTTTGCGAAAGCTAATTCTTGTATTACTCTCATTGCAGGAAAAATCAAAGACGGGGCTATTTGAGACAATGAAGAACCAGCAACTACCTCTCTTGGAGACATATCTTAGTAAAAACAAGAAATGGTTTATCGGAGATAATGTGAGTCGACATAACAACAGAGAGAGAGAGAGAGAGAGAGAGAGAGAGAGAGAGAGAGAGAGAGAGAGAGAGATTAAAACGACTGGTGTAGACGTTTCTAGGGCCGGAATAACTAGTCTTACTAGCATTACATACCCGTACTTTATCATAGTGCAGTACAGTAAAATCTCTTTATACAGACACTCGATACAAAGACATAATTCATTATAATGATAATTTGGTTGTCACGAACTTTTAGCTCAAGAGGTGACAGTTAATCATGCAAGAACATAGTATCTAACACTTCAAGAAACGTATGTTTTGGATTCATTGAATAGGTTCGTCAGGATAGAATATCACATTAATCCAAAGTATTTTTTATCATATCCAAAACAGAAATTTCACTTACTGTGACAATTTTGCTTCTCTTCGAGAACCATCATCAGCGTGAGCGTAAACTCGTGACATCACGGGGATTGGACTGCTTACCACTAGACTGGCTACTGCTGGTATACAAAGGTATGTAGATATTATTCAGGTTGTAAGCCCCTTGGTCCTCATTCATGACTTATGGAGACTGTCTGGTCCTAAATGTTTCTTTGAATTGTCTGAGTCCCTGCTTGTTATGCCCCCAAATTCAAAGAAGTTGGAGGGCATATTGCTTTGAACTTGTCTGTCCGACCGTATGTTCGTCCGTAAGTTATGTTTTTTGTGCATAGCATAACTTTTGAACCGTGCATGCTACGTTTTGTGCATAGCATAACTTTTGAACCGTGTATGCTACGTTTTGATTATATATGGTATATATGGATTTCTCATGAAAAAATAGTTGACCCGTATGTGTTTTTTTTCTTATCAGTGTTATGCCCTTTTATTGAGTTACGTCCCTTTGCAAAAAAAATGGCCAAGCATAGCATAACTTTTCAACCGTGCATGCTAGGCTTTTTTTATTTATTTATTTTTTCTTTTTTTTTTTTTTTTTTTTGGATCCCTTATGTAAAAGCAATGCAATGAAATCTTATAAACAAGATATCTAAAACTCTATTCAACCTTTTATATTGAAACTTAATGTGCTGATAGGAAATGATGAGTAGATGGTCTAATTAATTTTTTCATTAACTTTTGAAAAATTCCGATTTTTTTTTTTTTTTTTTGAATTATGGCCCTTTGAAAATTTGAGCATTTAAACCTTCTAAGAAAGATATTTCGAAAATTGTTTTAGCTGTTGCCTTGAAATTTTACCTGCCGATAAGGAATGATAAGTAAACGGCCTGAAAAAAAAATCCAAAATTGTTTTCTGGCTTGAGTTGTGGCCTTTTGAAACTCTGTGTAAGCAAGATATCTAAAGAAATTGAGGTATTGTCTTGCAACTTGACAGGATAATATGCGATGATGAGTAAATGATCTGATTAACTTTTGAAAAATTTCAAAAAAAAAAAAAAAAAAAAAAAAAAAAAAAATCTTGAGTTATTGCCCTTTGAAAATTTGGATATCTTAACCATGTAAGCAAGCTTATCTCGAAATCTCTTTGAACTATTGAAACTTGACATGTTGATGGGGATTGATAATTAGATGATCTGATCAGCTTTTTGTTGACCTGAATAACTTTTGAAAACAAATCGAATTTTTTTTAGTCACGACCCTTGAAAATTTCGGCATTTTAACCTTGTAAGCAATAAATGTTTAAGCTGTCGCCTTGAAACCTGGCAGCCTGATTGGGAATGATGAGTAGATGACCTGATTACTTTTTTTTTTAATCTAAATTAACTTGAGTTTTGGTCCTTTGAAATTTTCGGCATTTTAAACTTGTAAGGAACATATCTTGAAAACCGTTTAAACTATTGGCTTGAAACTTAACAGGCTGATAGGGAACGATGCGTAAATGACCTGTTTAACTTTTGAAAAAAAAATCTGAAATATTTTTCTTCAGTTATTGACCTTAGAAAATTTCGACATTTTAACCGTGTGAACAAGATATCTTGAAAACCGTTTAAGTTATTGTCTTGAAACTTGACAGGCTGATAGAGAATAATGAGTAAATGGCCTGATTTACTTTTGAAAAATTCTAAAAAAAAAAATAGACTAAATATCTTTAAAGATAGCTTGCTAACAAGATTTCGTATTGATTTTTTTTTTTTTTTTTTTTTTTTTTTTTTTTTTTCAAAAGGCCATAATTCCAGAAAGGACATTTTAACCTTATGAGAAGTTTTTCTGGACAGGCGGGCGTTGGCCGACAGGTTTACCTTTTGGTTAACTTTCTTTTAAAAAACCGTCCATAATGCCTTTATGTGTTTTTCTTGTTATATTATCTTTAGAGGCAAGCATATTATTGTGGGAATAGTGTTTTACAAATACAATTTCCAGTTCTTCCTTTCAATTATTTTTGCCCCCTTCCAAAGGGATGTAATTCCTGATAGATTATTTGATTTGTCTGAGTCTCTGGTTATTCTTCCTTTCAATTACTTTTGGCCCCTCCCAAAGGGAGTCATGACCTTGTATCGAAGTTAATACAGAGTTGTATAAACGTCATGTACCCACTGGCTGAGAACCTTTTCCAAATGGCTTATTCCTTTAATGCGACCACGCAAATACACTTATATAATTTTGACCCCCTTAAACGCCACTTTTATATAGTTAAACTGGGGTTTAAAGTGGTATATTTTATTTTTCTTATTCCTGCTTAAAAACATAGATTGTGGGTACTCGTTAGAACCGCCTCGCTGAGGCGTTTCTAACGAGTACCCACAATATATGTCTTGAGCAGAAATATGAAAAATATCAGAATTTTTATCTAAAAACTTTCAATTTTTGGTGGTGCCCCGGATAACTTGCTTTACATTGCCGCTATTTCTTATGTGACGTAGCTGGCGTGGCGCATCGCATCACGTTAAAAGTGCGCGACGTCATCTATATATATTGTTTATTACATCCTGAAGAAGCCGTGATGGCGAAACGTTGATGTTAATACATGATAAAGATTATTTCGTGTTGGTGTTGATTTACGGTACCAAATTTTTGGTGGTGAAATTTTCAGTATATTTGAATAGGCGCAATTTCGTAATGAATTTGTTTTTCTTGTAGGTCTCAGTAGTTGATTTCCCGCTGTATGAAATATTGGACAACTTACGGTCGATGAAACCAGACATTCTTCAAGACTTTCCTCAACTAAAGGACTTTGTGTGCAGAGTGGAGAATCTTCCAAATATTAAGCAGTACATGATGTCAGAACGATTTATGAAAAGTCCAATTAATAATAAATTTGCGTCTTTCATTGGCTGATGTATAAGTATGTGACTTATATACTCGATACGACAAAATAAGCTTTCGATGATGAACACTGACCAGATCAGACTGCAAAGATGGACGGATTCATTTCCCAGCGGGCACATAACGTTAATATAACGTCGCATTAACATCAATTTCACGGCATTAGACGTTGGATAAATATTATGACGTTAATGCGACGTTGTTTAAATTTGAAGGCGTTGCATCGACATTAATGCAACATTGCAGAAACGTGATGAGCCCGCTTGGATGGCATTTATTACAAGTTCCCGTGTTGCTTGACGAAGTACAAATGCTATGTTGATTTTTACTGATATCCATGATTATCATTTTAAATACTGAATCTTTTCTATGAGCTTTTTATGAAAGGAAATACCAGCGGGCATATGACGTTTATACAACGTCGCATCACCGTCGATGCAACGTCATGACGTTTATACAACATCACATTAACGTCGATGCAACGTCGTGACATTCATACAACATCGTATTAACGTCGATGCAACGTCGTAACCTTTACACAACGTCGCATTAACGTCGATGCAACGTCATAATGTTTAATCAACGTCGCATTAACGTCAATGCAACGTCTTGACATTGCATCGACGTTAATGCGACTTTGTATAAACATCATATGCCCGTCGGGTATGATAATTTAATGAACTAATGCCGTTATGTTCCGTCAGACCCGAGGTTATACATATCTCGTTCCTCTTTCTGCAACCTAAAGAAGGACTGAGAGTACTGGTTTTGACACGGAATTGGAAGCAAGATGACAAAGGCATATCTTCTTAAACACAATAGACGGGGACTTTAGAAAATATGAAAGGAAATTATCTAACCATTCGTGTGAAATCGGATTTTGACATTAAAACATTTGTTCGTAGTTGTTTTACTATATAATTTTGATAACAAATTTCAACAGGTTCTAGGCGACTTTGCATCCATCGTCTAAGGTGTCATGCGGTGATGAATTATAGGCGCTTATGCGGAATGTAGTCTAACATGGTTACCGTTATATAAAGAGATTTGTTATGAGTGATACATTTTCCTAGTTTTGTATCAGGGAGATAACTATTTGGACTACTGGTTTGACTTTCTGCAAACCAAACTCCTTCTGAACTTGGGTCTACTCCTCGTGGAGTGAACACTTTCCTTTTAGTGTAGACCATTTTTCAGGAGGGTTGAATTGTTTGGGGGTTTTTTTGGGTTTTTTTTTTTTGGGGGGGGTGTGGGGGGGCGGTGTTGTTTTCTTTTCTTAGATTCTGCACCTATTGTTTTGCTCCTTGTGAAAGGTTGGTTGCCGGCAACTTGGTCTAGTGCGTAGAAGAGTTCCCCCGTGTACTCTATTGCAAAATTGGTTGATACCATGATACCATTATAGTAATATGAACGTTTATGGATATAATTGTCAATCTATGGTAAACTTTACAGCTCCTTAAAAGCAATATTAACAACAATGTCATTTTTGGTACGCATGGTGACATTCATTTGTGTACTAAAACTGGTAGTAGCACGACAAGTGTACCTACATGTACCAGTGTTGCAGATTTGAACACAGAAGGTATATCCTACTCACTGCCCTGTATGTTCCCAGCCAATACTTACAAGGAGCAGAAAGGTGGGCGTCAGAATATTGTTACAGATCTGAAAATGTTGATAAAATCAGTGTTAGATGCACGTAAGCAAGCAAAGTGTGTTTAATGCAATTTCACATATTTGTTAACTTTCAAAGTAGAGGGTTAGGACATTTGAAAATGTACTATACTGTAACCAGTGCAGCGTGACTATACTTTCACATTCCCTACAAAAAATCATACATTGAACTATTAAATGCATGCATATTAAAACTGTTAAACGTTTTATTACTTAACATAAATAGTGCAGAATTTGAATATCCTTTCATGGTTTGTTTGAGTATACATTATTTAAAGAGGAGAGCACATTTAGCTCTGTTAATTAATCTATCACTTGTCCCTCTAAAACATATATAGATATATTCAGAGAGTTAAACATTTTCTAGCACATAAACTGACACAAAAAGCCAGTAAATAATAATAAAAATAACTATAAAGATTTCGAACACAGTATAAATCCATGGGTGTTCTACAAATACACCACGAATGAGTTATACATATTGAAGTATAATATTATGCATTATAAAAAAAACATCTGGGTGAATTCTGTACACCGTTAAAATCATGTTTATAAACTGTCCTCTAAAACTATTCGAAAGAAAATCTTTAAGAACAAATGGGATATAAAACAGATGTATGTTTAGTTAAATATGCTTTATTGTCAAACGATACATAGCATAAAATTATAATGCAATACCGAAATTAAGATCAGTATATATTTAATATACTCTTTGACTTGGCGTTTAAAACATTGAGAGAAGATGATTTTCAAACAGCTTCTGGCAATTGGTTCCATAGCCTAGGAGCGGAATATGAGAATGAGTCATCAAACATTGTCGTTCTTGATCTGCTGATAAAACGTCCAAGTTTATTGTGTTGTAAAGCCCCATAAAATTCCCTTGCATGATTTTCTTAAACAAAAACTTCTAATAAAACTAAAAATCACAGTAATTTTTTACTCCTTATTACGCTGATGACAACATGTGCAGAAAACAAATTATATATATTTTTTCCAAGTAAATAGGACAACTTTTCATGCTAAAGAGACGATTCGCACAAAATATCAGGTCCTATTTTTCTTGGAAAAATAAATACAATATTTATGCTATTTATGATTTGCTAGCATTCAAATTAGCATATAATGGGTTAAAATGGGGGCAGCTTTGACAGAATACCACTCATTTAACAGTTATAATTTCTTATCAATCTGATTAAAACCAGATCTTATCAACAAGATCTGGGGAAGACCAATTAAAGGTCACCATCGAATAACCATGTAAAAACCAACGTGTATTTTAAGACTATGTTAAGACAGTCAATCAGATTGTGTTTTACTACCGTTTTCGGTTTGGTTTACAACATGGCGACGTTGAAAAGTACGATCAAAAGCGTGTTATGGAAAGTTGGAGTCAGGGGTTTTAACCACAAGCAGCTTATCTGTGACTGTTTGATGTAGAAACAAGATTATGTTGGCATACTGAATGAAACAAAACCCGCAGACAACACAGATATTATCCATACATACGTTTTTTCGGCCTCGACACCATCACCTTATTTTCTGTGGTCACTGACATCGCTGTTTGAGTTGCTGGATCGGTTAGAAGCTTGCCTGTTGTTAAATATAGAAAAATGTGGATCGGATATAATTCGCACATTTTTACATTTTAGCTTTTGTCAGTCATTTGCTGATTGATCAAGCCAAAAGGCCATTCAATGGTGACCCTTTAAGGTGTTCGTTACATTACGAAAACATGCCTATTCAAATATATTGAAAATTTCACCACCAAAAATTAAAAGTTTTCAGATAAAAATTCTTATATTTTTTTATATTTCTGCTCAAAATATAGATTGTGGGTACTCGTTAGAACCGCCTCGCCGAGGCGGTTCTTACGAGTACCACAATCTATGTTTAGTGCAGAAATAAGGAAAAATAATTTATACGCCTGTAAACCCACGTTTTTGCTATATAAAAGTGGGGTTTAAGGGGGTAAAAATTATATAGGTATGTTTTCGTGATGAGAGCTTCCTGCGGAGAATATGATTTTAATTAGATTGAATTTGGTTTAAACATATTTTATTACATAATACAAGTACAACAAAGTAACAAATTTGACATATAAACGATATAGGATTAGAACGAAAGCATATAAATACTTACAGAGTTCTTCTCCTCTACGGTGTATATTTCCTTGTTGACTTGAAGGCAGATTGTTTCACAGATCAAGGCAAAATGTTGTGGTTTATTTCATGTAAGAAGATAAAATAAATTAGTTGACAAAACACACGCAAAAAAAAATATAGAATACAAAAAAAGAAATAAGAATAAAGAAAAATTAAAAAAATAAATAAATAGATAAATAATAAAGAAATATTTCAATAAGTGTTTGTATTAATAAAACAGTAGTAAGAATCAAACAGTGTATTACAAGGTATATGAAAATGGCATTCTTGGAGAGGAACAACTGAGCTTGCATCCACAGGCAGACAATGCAGATATTGTTCAGGACAAGTTGTACCTGCAACATGCATTTACCACAGATTTAAAACCGTTTAGTGTCCAATATAAATTTATGAACTTTATCAAAAATGGCTTTGTTTATGTCAACAGAGAGGTTTGAGCTGCCGTATAGCAGCAGATTTAAAGTAGGTGCTGAATTGTAGAAATAGCATTCATTAAAGCTGTGCGTTGAGTTTGGTAATGTGAGCAATGGAAAAAATAATGCTCTAATCCTCGATACTACCACAACTACACAGTGGAGTTTCAGAGACATTTTTCAGGAACAGACCCAGATTCAAAGCACTGCAGTGAGTACGCAAATAAGTGTGTAAGATCTGGAGGCGGTGACTGCCAGTATAATAGTGTTTCGGTGTTTGTTCCTTGTCTTTAGTTAAGTTATATTTAAAAGAGTTAACAGAATTACTTTGCTGGAGTTCTAATGGCAGATTATTCCTTTCTTTGATGGCCGTTGACAAAAAAAATTGTTGATACTGAGTGGTTCTAGCATTGATTCCTCGTAGATTATTTGAATGCCTTAAATTATAATTAGAAACATTACTAATAGATTCAGGTACCAAAGAGGATAGATACTGTGGAGATAAACTGTACCTCATTTTATAGAAAAGAGTTAGCCTGTGATTTTTGCGTCTCTGTTCGAGAGTTTCCCATCGAATTTCAGAATACAGTGTGTCTAACGAAACTAACTTTGTTGCTCCCGTAACTATTCTGGCAGCTTTATTTTGTATTTTGTCCAGTTCTCGTTTTTCGTACTGGGTCAGTTATCCCATATGACATCACCATACTCATGCAACGGTCTTATAAATACAATATAAATGGTTTCAAGAGATTTTCGGGCGAGTTGAAATTTAAGTTTTCTCATGATATTTATTCTTGTCCACGCTTTAGATTGAATTTCTTATCAAAGATCTTTACAACTAAACAAATCCATGCCAAATTGTTACCAGAATGTGTTTTTGGTGCCTGTACAAAAATGTAATTTGAGTATCCGACATATGAGTCATCTCTGCACAAAATTACAGATATTTGGGGTCAGTAGAGCGTTTATTGTCCACATTGGATCTCTAGCATGTTTTTATCCCTTTTTCGCAAATATATATTTGTTTATTTAAACGTGTTTATAGACGGGGAAAAACATAGATTTAAGTAAAATGCTAGCTGAGATTGACTCCTAATGCTGTTCAAAAAATATAAAAATGCGAAAGAAAATGCAAAAGATCAGATTTGGATTTTATGCGCTCAACTGACCCCACGTATATGTGGACAAAATCTGCTGTCCGGTCATACTGTCTGTACTCTAATTATTCGCACACCTTAACTCCTTTCAAAACTTGTCCGAACATATAAAGTCCTTTATACTAGTTACCTGCCGAGTTAGTGACAGAAAGTGTAAAAGTTGATCAGACGCTGCGTTTCGCGGTTCAGATCTGTGTCTGTGTCTACACTGCTTGCAGAGTCAATATAGTATTTACTATTGATATTGGGACAGCCTAATTCCTTACCTTAAATGTTAAAGACTTCAGACTACGATTGAATTTTCCTTATATAATTTATTAATTGCAAAAGTTCTACAGTCCATAGTTTGTTTTTTGTTAAAGTTCGAATGGTTAATGCGTGGTATACTTGCCTTACAGCTGTCCCTCTGAAATCTTCAAAACAAGCAATGGTAAATCATGTTACATGTAATGAGCTTACACCTCTTTAAAGACACTGACACAGATCTTGTAAGATGTAAGGCAGATATAAGAGTTCACCCCGATAATTTTCTACATTCATATTCAAAGCAGCCACCCAAAATATACAATTTTGCTAGTATCTACTGTAGTTTTTTTTTTTTTTTTTTTTTTTTTTTTCTTTTAATTATACATTTTGAAGAATTCCGGCATCAAAGCAGGCAAAACACTTTAGAAACAGACATAAAGTTGGAACTACTTTATTTGAAACTACATTCGTATAGAATCAACCCGGTGCGTTGTAAAGTTTAGCAGTCCGTAACTTAAAGATCAAATGACAAAGTTTTAATTATTTCAGTGTATACTGATAAAGCTGTAAAAGCAAATCGTTTTTGCCAAAAGAAACGCATCATCACGAAAACACGCCTATTCAAATATACTGAAAATTTTACCACCCCCAAAAAAAGAAAATTTTCAGGTAAAAAATTCTAATATTTTTCATATTTCTGCTCAAAACATAGATGTGGGTACTCGTTAGAACCGCCTCGATGAGGCAGTTCTAACGAGTGCCTACAATCTATGTTTTGAGCAGATATAAGAAAAATAATGTATACCCCTGTAAACCCGAGTTTTACTATATAAAAGTGGGGTTTAAGGGGGTCAATATTATATAGGCATGGTTTCGTGATGTAAAATATCCAACTAGTTGCTGAGTTGTGCCAGTTGAAAATCAAATGGGTCATTTATCAGAGATGAAAAATCCTTGTTACTATAAATAGAAATACAGCCCACAATGCTATATCTATATCCCACAATGCTGCATTCTATGATGCCATTTCAGTTTTCTAATTTTAATCAAAACTTTAAAACATAAAATATGTTATATTTCTTCTTAGATCTATAATTTTTTATGGTGTTTCTTAAGAATACCAATACAATGAATTATATTTTTGCATTTTTAAGCAATATTGTACAGTTAACAATTGACTTTTTTATTAGATTTTCGTAAAATTCATATTAAAGTAAGTGTGGGCTGGGTGGCCTTGTGGTGTATGCTCTACACTTTCGATTGGATATATCGTGGATTCGAGTCCCGGGGTCGAGACAATTGTCAGACCACCAGTACGCCTAGCTTATACTCGATGTGCCCTGGGTTGAGTATAAAGTGGACAGGGATGCGCTTGGTAACAGACAGCGGCACCAGGTGTGCATGGGTGATCCATGAAAACAAGGCTGTACAAATGCATGTACATAACACAGTCGCCACTGCCTCAATGTGCCTCGGGTGCCTGGTAGCGTTACAAATCCGCACAACAACATTAAAATAAGTTTCAGTTTAGTATTTTCACCAGTGATAGATGTTTAGACCGGTATTTAGGTGAAATCTTATGTGACTTTTAAGAATAAGTGTCAAATTTTATTAAAATATCAAATTTTATTAAAATATCAAATTTAAAGTTTGTTTGTTTGTTTGTTTGTTTGTTTGTTTTGTTGTTGTTGTTTTTTTTTTTTTTTTTTTTTTTTGTTTTTTTTTTGGTTTTGTTTTTTTTTGTTTGTTTGTTTGTTTTTTGTTTGTTTGTTTGTTTTTGTTGTTTGTTTTTTTTTAATTAAAGTTTAAATCGCAAATACTAAGTTCATGTTTTGATTTTTGTTTGAACAAATTAGAATGAAGACGGAGAGACTTTTGAAAGACAGCAGACGATATGAGAATGTTTTCATAGAAAGCTATCTGCCCAAGTCCCAAAGAGTGTTAAATTCTAACCTTCGGAAACTTGTATACACTATCGGAAATGACAAGCTAAACGTGAAAGGACCATATGTGAGTGCAAGAGAAACAGATCAACACTCCAAATAACAGCGCTAACGTGAAAGGCGCGAAAGCGATTCATACACGAGCGCTGGCAGGCATAGTTACAAATCAAGTAAACATAGGCATACGCAATAGAAACGCACACTCTGAGAATTACTACTGTAACAGCAGAAGGTAGTGTTGTGCTGGTCGTCTGCACTCTTTGTCTTCCATACATAGTTCAATCCGAATCACTCGATACATGTTATAGATATCGTCTATATTATGGATATAAGACATTAATAAATAATTGAATTGAATATCTTTTCTCATATAAAATAAGACAATATAAGTCTTCAACTCATCATATATGACAATTAAATGTCACAATCAATATTTCTACTCCAAATTTTAGTACTTATTTTGGAGTAGTACTTTAAAAAAAAAAAAAAAAAAATATATATATATATATATATATATATATATATATATATATATATATATATATATATATATATATATATATATATATACCACTCTGACGTCAAAAAAGCCTCATTAATATTCATGAGCTGTTTGAAAACTGTTTGGAAAGAAGGTCAAAACTGCTCAATTTCAAATCGCTATATCTCAGGGACTAATTGAAAGTTCTGCGAGCGGCTTTCAGCACTGTCGACCTGGAATAACCGCGGATGGCCTAATCTATCTTGTCCTATATAAATAACAGATAACAGCGAAACCTCTCAGTCCAAAATGATCATCAAATATAGTAGCATCTTTGTGACACTGCTGTGCCTGTTCAAGTTGGGTAAGATTTTCTCTGTTCTTTTTTTATATTAATACGGCCATGTAGAGTGTATACTGCTTACGTTAGCTCTACAAAAGCCAATTTTTTAAACAAAAGTATTAATATTTTCTCTTTTCGCAATAAAACACATATATTGTGGGTATTCATCAGAAGCGCCTCTGAAGTGCGTCCTCTGTCCTCTATTAATGAATATCACAACATTCGATTTAGGGGCGATATACGAGAACTGTTTATGCCGATAATCTCTTATCTAGAGCTATGTTTGTTTGTGTTGAGGTTTTACGGCCAAGTCAACCCAACGGGGTCTGATCGAGTGCGGTCAGTATACCAAACCACACTTTAACTGGGCAGGCTTAGTCCTCTAAGCGGTTAATCAGTAATGTGCACATTCTTTCGCCAGAAACTGACATCTGCCATTCTTGAATCAGCGGAAGGGAGAGAATGATCATAGAAATATTTCATGATCATATCTCAACGAAAGAATGCTGCCGACCCGGCAGGAATCGAACCCGCAACCTCCTGATCACCAGTCGGACGCTCATCCAACTGAGTCGCCGATTCTATGTAAACCATTGAATTTCCACCATATAATATGGGAAATGAAGACACTTTGGGTATTAAACACATTAAGATTGGTTTCTGCAGTAAAACGGGTTGCGAGGAAAAAAAATGGATACATTAAAAACCTTGTTTAAAAATTGCAACTTTATCACAGTGTTATTAATACTGTACAATGTCTGTCTGTTGTTTGTCGCCGTTAATCGAGTGATGAACTTGCCAATTTTGGCTCCAGGCTGCAGTTGATTTTCCTGATATGTTGTATACATTTTTATGCCCGCCGAAGGGAGAGCATATTGTCGCCTCTTTGTCCGTCCGTCCGTCCGTCCGTCTGTCCATGCGTGCGTCCTTTCGTCCGTCCGTCACACTTTTGTCCAGAGCATATCTCTTAAAGTATTGAAGGTTATTTAATGAAACTTGATACCCTGATAGAGGGTCATAAGGGGAATTGCAGAATCGTAACTCTATCACAACCGTAATCTTGTCACCAGTATTTACGGAGTTACTTCCATTCTTAATTTTTGCAATAAAAAAGCTTGTCCAGAGCATATATCTCTGAAAGTATAGAAGAGAATTAAATGAAAGTTTGAAAGGGAATTAAACGAAACTCAATACATTGACAGACGGCCATCAGAGAAAGTGCAGAGTGCAAGAACCGTAACTCTATCACAAGTAATTACAGAGTTATTTTTCTTTCCAATTTTTGCAACAGTAAGCTTGTTCGGAGCATATCTCTAAAAATGTTAAAGAGAAATAAATGAAACTCGATACATCGATAGAGAGCTGTAAGGGAAAGGGCAGAATGCAAAAACTATAACCCTGTCACCAGCATTTACGGAATTATTTCCCGTCTTAATTGTTACAATAAAAAGCTTGTCCGGAGCATATCTCTGAAAGTATAGAAGGGAATTAAATGAAACTTGATACATTGATAGATGGCCATCAGTGAAAGTGTAGAGTGTAAGAACTGTAACTCTTTCACAAATAATTACTGAGTTATTTCACTTCATAATTTTTGCATTATAAGCTTCTCCGGAGCATATCTCTTAAAGTATTGAAGATAAATAATGAAACTTGATACATTGATAGAGGGCGTTAGGGGAAGGGCAGAATGCAAGAGCCATAACCCTATGGTCAGTATTTATAGAGTTATTTCCCTTCCTAATTTTTGCAATATTAAATTTATCCGGTGCATATCTCTGAAAGTATAAAAGACAATCAAATGAAACGATACATTGAGAGACGGCCATCAGAGATAGTGCAGAGTGCAAGAACTGTAACTATGTTACAAGCAGTTACTGAGTTACTTCCCGTCTTAAATTTTGCAATAATAAGCTTGTCTGTAGCATATCTTTTAAAGTATTTTACTCTTATACTAGCATAACTACCCACTACCGAGCATCTTCGGGGAGCATCCTTCGGTTTCACCGATTCTCTTGTTGCAAATGTGTTCTGTTGATAACTCAAATGGTCAATACTTGGTGTTTGCCTGACAGCATCCCTCTAAAAAATTCAAAATAAGAAACGGAATGATGTAATCGGTTTCCGCCTCTTAGAAGACACTGACACAGATCTTATAGTAGGTCACGGTAGATGTAAATTTGTACCCCAGATGATTTTCTACTATTGTTTTCAAAACGACCACCGAAAGTATACAAGTTTGCTAATGTGTACGGCAGAATAGCATGAGTTATACCTTTTGACCAATTACGGCATCAAAGCAAGCAAAACCACTTCAGAAACAGGCAAACTATGGAAATAGTTGACACGGATCTATGTTCGGTCCAACCCGGAACTCATCACGAAAACATACCTATATATTTGACCCCCTTAAACCCCACTTTTATATAGTAAAACTGGGGTTTGCAGTGGTATACATTATTTTTCTTATTTCTGCTCAAAACAAAGATTGTGGATACTTGTTAGAACCGCCTCGGCAAGGCGGTTCTAACGAGTACCCACAATCTATGTTTTGAGCAGAAATATGAAAGTATCAGAATTTTTATCTGAAAACTTTCAGTTTTGAGTGATGATATTTTCAATATTTTTGAATAGGCGAGCTTTCGTAATGTCTGTAAATTTTAGCAGTCCGTGCATAATGCATACTTCGTCGTATAGCTGGGTATCGCCAGAAATAAAGAAGTATCACGATATTATCACGACATCAAGTGTACGATACTGTAACGATATTATCACGACATCAAGTGTCCTACACGATACTGTAACGTTATTATCACGACATCAAGTTTCCTATACGATACTGTAACGATATCATTACGACATCAAGTGTCCTATACGATACTGTAACGATATTATCACGACATCAAGTGTCATATACGATACTGTTTCATGATATTTTTTAATCCTGCTGGTTGTTTCTTTATGTGTCACAAAATATATTAGCAGTAGGTTAATACTTAACATTCTGGGTAAATTTGAACAATTAGAAATATTTTAATTACTTTTCCCAGAAAATGGGCTTTGACATTTTATGCAAATTGTCTCAGTAGACAAATTGCATGAAATGTCAGCGCCTATTTTCTAGGACAAAATAAGAAGAAATATCATAAATCTGTAATCTGTGAATTTGTCCAGATTATGGTATTTTGTATACATAAAGGTGCATTCTGCAGGTATCATGAAGTATCGATTCTAACCATCGTATCATGATACAGTAACATCACAAAAAGTACCGGGTATATCGGTGCACTGATGATATCATCAGTGCACCGATATACCCGGTACTTTTTGTGATGCATTACGAAAACACGCCTATTCAAATAAATAGAAAATTTCATCTCCAAAAACTGAAATTTTCAGATAAAAAACTCCGATATTTTTCATATTTCTGCTCAAAACATAGATTGTGGGTACTCGTTAGAACCGCCTCACCGAGGCGGTTCTAACGAGTACCCACAATCTAGGTTTTGAGCAGAAATATGAAAAATAATGTATACCCCTGTAAACCCCAGTTTTACTATATAAAAGTGGGGTTTAAGGGGGTCAAAATTATATAGGTATGTTTTCGTGATGATACTGTCGTAATGCTGCTTATATGTTGATTACGAATATGCTTCCAGGCTCAACCTACACGACTTTCTTCAATTGGACCCATTCCAGAAGCCATACCAGTGACATCAAAAATTATGTTCTTGGTCATTTCCATACCGATACCTCAGCTGCGTTTGGTTGGAAAGTTCATGACGAATCAGACTCGCTGACCTTGGCACGTGATCCTCATGGATCTGGATACGTGTTAAAAGTATTCTATCAACAGGGTAAGCTTTACAATATAGGGATCAAACATGGTTTTTCATGAATTAACATTCGCCAGGTCCCGTGGGAGGTGTCAACACCTCCCAAGGGATCTGGCGAATGTTAATGCATTGAAAAACCCTGTTCGATCGCTATTATTGCATAAAAAACTGAAAACATTTGCTACATTTCGCGTTATTTCTTGCACTATTTTGTTTCGCCTTTTCACCAATGTCTCGCGAACGTAATTTCCACTGACTATGCTCGTTCTAGGTCCAGGCAGTACACATCTCGTAACGGCAGCAAATTTGTGGCCCCGGTACGAGGATATTAAAAGTTGCGTAGCCTTGCATTAACAGCGCGTGAATTGCCTTGTTAATACACGGCTTTTCGCCGGTTAATGCACGGTTGGTTATAACGTGCGACACTGCTTTTTATGCAATAATAGGCATTAAATTCAGTAAAACTTCAAGGACTCGAACACCGTTTACCGTAGCCGATTCGAACTCGTAAGAGTCACTAAGAAATTCTCCCGAAAGCGCAAGAAAAATATTTTTTAGATATTTTATGGAACTTTTTTATTTTGTCATTAAAATGTTTGTTGCGTGTATTCATTAGAATCGCGACATGAGGCAATTCTACTGTATATACACCCAGCATGCCATTACAATACAGTTGACTCTCGTTATCTCGACCTCGCTTATCTCGAAAAACCACTTATCTCGAAGTGAAAATCTTGTCCCTGCTTAAACATGAAAATCTAACAACAGGTAAAAAAATATTGTGGAAAAGAGGAGAAATTTCTCATCTTTTCCACAATATTTTCAATATATCTCCAACTTCAAGAGTCCAATTACATATAATATTTGTTAAATGTGCTCGTTCGAATTATTTTTTCCTCAATTCTGCAAAGCTGATACGTCGAGGTACGGATATCTCGATGTGTTTAAGAGGGTCCCTTGGAATTCGAGATAACGAGAGTCGACTGTGTGTATTTTATAGAAGATCGAAAAGACATGCCTAAATTATCCCCATTTACTTCCTGACCTGGACCCGGTTGTTCAAAGCGTCGTTAGCTTAACGAGCTCGTTAAGGGTAATTTCGTTAACTGTTTTAGCAGATTTATTATACAATATTCTGATATTTTTTGCTGAAAAAATGTGAGTAGCTTTTGCATTGCAAAAGCTACTCACATTTTTTCAGCAAAAAATGTCAGCATATTTGCGTATCACTCGATTAAAATTTTAACGAATCGTTAACTAACGACATCGTTAGCTTTGAACAACTGGGCCCTGGTGATAGGATTAACCCTCAGTGATTCGAACTACCCATGTCAAATACCAAATAAATTTTCATGATCCGAAAGATGTTCGAGCCATTTAAGTTTGACTAAATATTTTTATTATGTGAGCCGGGCACAGCATTTCCTACAAGATTGCATGTGCACCCACGCGAAGACTCAGATTAGCTTGCGCTTCATCGCAGGCTGTTCAGAGTCTTTGCTGTCTGCCTGAAGATGCTTTGGCTCCTTAGCTACCCACAGAGTGCCCTGTGAAGACTCTGATTAGACTGCATGAATGCGCGGGCTGATCTGAATCTCACTGGGCAAGCACGCAATCGTGTAGGAAATGCTGTACTCCGGCTCATATTTTCATAAATATCATTTGTAAGGGAACTGGATACACTAGGACTGCGTTGAGAAATGCAAAGTGATAGCCCTGGATCCCTGTACCTAATGGCGAGCGCCAACAAGAGCAGAGGTCCAGGGCAAAACAATCGCGAGTAACTTGCACTGCTGAATACAGCCCTGGTAGAATTTCGACGATTCTTTACTAGGGAGACAACGCCTGCTTTCCCTTTCTGATTTTCTTGAAAGGGGTATACTCTAAAAGGAAAGAATTTGCGGGAGAAAATTCTTTCCTTTTGCGGGAGAAAATTCTTTCCTTTTAGAGTACACTCTTTTTTAGAAGGTGTGGTGTGGAAAGGGATGCCACAAAACAGCTTGAGTCTGTCGAGCTGAGCAGGTTGATGGAAAATCAATAAAGAAATAAGAATTTCATTGGGTTTGGAAATCTAGAAAATGCTGCCATGGAAGTGGCCATTTTTGTGAGGACGTGACTCATATCCCCCTAATCAAATATGCAAAAATTAACTAGTTCACATGTAAAGCTATATGCTATTGTCATATGCCTGGAGTTATGTCTGCCAAGTTTTCATATGCACTATGTGTTGGAAAATCTAGAAAATGCTGCCATGGAGGTGGCCATTTTTTGCGAGGATGTGACGTCAAATCCATCAAATCAAATATGCAAAAATTAACTAGTTCACATGTGAAGCATTATTCTTGTGCTATGTGCTGCAGTTATGTTCGTTTCCATATATACTATCAAGTAGTTCATATAAGAAACATATTCCTGCCAAAAGGCAGTTTATATTTGTGTATTACAAAATTTAGATAACTAATTAGATATTCAAAATGGCGACGGCCATGCATACTGTTTTAAAAAAAAATATTTAAACAACAATAGATTTTTTATTTATGATTTGATTTTAATAAAATTGGTGCCAAAATACGTGTTTGTTAAAACTGAATATTCTCAGATATACACTGCATACATTGCACTTCACTAATCGATTACTGGTACAGAATGATGTATAATAAATTTCAGCGACCTGACCGGGCGTGGTCTAAATCTGAGCCAGTCACATTGTCAATCACTGTCAGAACGGCTCAGTGTATTCCTAAATGATTGAACAGGGTTTTCATTAGGTTGGCACTTACACTGTTGTTATATATTGAAATAAATGACCACACCTAGTAGACGCAGTGGCGTTGTATATGCAGCTGTCAAACATGTCCTTGACCGTGACTATATAGCTGAATGGAATCTTATTCCTTATAAATTGGATAGTTTAATTCCTTTTTTAGCTGTATCTGATTGTAGTTTATTTATTCTCTTTTTGTCAAAAATACGTACACTTCATTTACTCAGTGTATGCATTAATCAAAAGTGCTTAAGGTCCTCTTTAAGCACGTGTCGCAGAACCCGAACTCGGGACCACTCGATTCCGAGTCAAACATTAGAGCAATCACTTGCACAACCAAACGTAATAATGAAGAATTAAGAAAAGAACGAAAAACAAAACAGTAGAAACATCAAGCGCATCTTTGTTGTACATGTATGTAAATCATTCAAGAAACATAAGAATAGTGTCAGTCTCCAGGGTTTTCTCAGTCTCAAGGTTTGAGGTGAACAAAAAGCCATTATTATCTAAATTCAAAAATGAATGCCTCCAAGGGATATATATATATATATATATATATATATAAATATATATAAATATATATATATATATATATATATATATATATATATATATATATAAAACATTTTACGATCGTAATGCTACTGGACTGTGTGAAGAAACAAACAAAAAAATCATGTCTTCGAAAAACATTACATTAACAAGTCTAATTTAAACCCCCATGTTTCATACGCAGTAAAACAGTGATATGGTTGGGTTCTACATTGGTAGGCGTTTGTTTTGTTCTATTTTTATTATTATTTTATCTATTAGATGTGTGTGTGTGTGTGTGTGTGTGTGTGTGTGTGTGTGTGTGTGTGTGTGTGTGTGTGTGTGTGTGTGTGTTCTTGCTACAGATTGCTATTGAGCCCTCTGTTTTATTTCAATGCGATTTAGTCATTACTTGCGTTTTACTGTGGTATTTCACTGATGAGGTAGAGAACACCAAATACACATTTGTAATTTAGAGCTGCATTAGAATAAAAGACGAGATTTCGATCGACAAAACCCACTTTAAGTCTAACAGTAGATTTTTCTATTGACCGTTCCAAGGTGGGTTCTCTGTTGCAGACCATTACGAAAACATGCCATTATAATTTTGATCCCCTTAAACCCCACTTTTATATAATAAAACTGGGGTTTACAGGGTATACATTCTTTTTTCTTATTTCTGCTCAAAAACATTGATTGTGGGTATTCGTTAGAACCGCCTCTCACTGACCGTTCCAAGGCGGTTCTTCTGTCATGGTTTATTTTTGTTATAGTTCGTCATTGAATGTGTGTGTCGTTTATATCTTTTTTGTTTTGGATAGCCATTTGGCCCCTTTGTGGGAAAGTAACTGTCCGTTTGGCTTTCTGCTAGTGATGTTTCCATTAGGGTCTAGTTATTTCGTATTTGTGTTTCTTTCCCTTTGATGTCTCTGATGGGAGGTGTGGGATAATTGTATCAATTCCAGATCATTGCCTTCCCTTCTATTTTTAAAGAGTACCCACATTCTATGTTTTGAGAAAAAAAAAATGAAAAATATCAGAATGTTTAGCTGAAAACTTACAGTTTTTGGTGGTGAAATTTTCAATGTACTTAATAGGCGTCTTTTTGTAAAGCATTTTTCTGTTTGCATGTCGGTTGTAGCAACTGTGCCGCAGCATCTTGTCATTGCTTTTCTTTTTTTCTTTCTTAAGGGGACCAGGTACATTTAGTATGTTTCCGCCATTTTTACAAGGGAGACAACTTTTATGATTTCCTGTTTGCTCTCCAGCACACAATGCAGCTTTTAAAAAACAGTCTGCACAAAAAAAATAAAAGCGCTCCAATGGTGAACATTGCCCATTGCTCCCGTGTGGAAGGGGGACAAAACAATTTTCAAAGAGTAATCTTCCCTGAAAGTGTATCAATTCCCTATAAATACGTAAAAATAAGATGTGTCTCGACCATTACTAGTCTTATCACTGATAAGAGTCTGGTGCAACAAACCTAGTATACTGTCAATAGAAAGATAGACAGGTAGAGGCCCCAACAGGGAAATTAACACTGGCTTATCTATCTATTCCATATGTAATATCACAACAATAGTCTTACAAAATTTATTACCCTCTTCGAAGCCCCCTGCTGGGTTATCATAATTACCTCTTTATGACATGTCTCTTGTATTGCTCTAGACAGGGGCAATAAAATCATTAGTGAGCGGCACCACTTTTGGTCTCTCGAAGCTTAACACAGTTTTATGACAGCTATTAAAGTCGAACCTCAATAGCTCGAACACCGATGGCTCGTTTACCATGGTTAATTCGAACTCGTTTTTGAGTCCCTACTCAATTCTTCTGATAGTTCAAGAAAACAAATATTTAAGGAAATTATCGAGGCGATTCTAATGAGTACACTCAACATACAATTATTGTGTAGAAAATCGAAAAGATCTCCCTACATTATCGTTATTTGCTTCCCGACCTGGCACCGTGATTAACCCTCAGTGGCTCGAACTACCCATGTCTCGAACAGTTTTCCATGGTCCCAAAGATGTTCGAGCCATTGAGGTTCGACTGTAATTGCCTTCGCCCACGGACGCAGACAATGTTAGTCATTGCTCCAGAAGCACTTTATAAAAGGTCATGCGGGTTTTCATAACATTACGAAAACATGCCTTTTCAAATATACTGAAAATTTTACCACCCAAAAATGAAAATTTTCAGATAAAAATTTCTGATATTTTCCATGTTTCTCCTCAAAACATAGATTGTGGGTATTCGTTAGAACCGCCTCGAAGAGGCGGTTCTAACGAGTATCCACAATTTATATTTTGAGCAGAAATAAGAAAATGTATACCCCTGTAAACCCCAGTTTTACTATATAAAAGTGGGGTTTAAGGGGGTCAAAATTGTATAGGCGTGTTTTCGTGATGAAAAAAAAAACTTTGTCTACGCTTAGCACATATTGTGTGCTAAGCGCAGACAAAGCTTTTTGTGAAAGCTAATACTTCTAATACCATAATTACCAGGAACATTTACTGACCACGATCACTTGGGACACTCCTGTGGTTCTTCGCCTTGCCTAAGGGGTGCACAGTTTTATGTGATGCCACCTACTTTGACTGGACACGGTAAAACATTTGCAGCCCTTGAGTACCAGGTGAGCTATTTGTCTCGAAACGGAGAGTGGGACCTGTACATGTCTGTTCATAGATTTCCTTTTTTTACATTTATTAAACAAAAAAGATCAATTTCCAATTCATTCTGATGCTCCTACATTCCGAGATAAAATTAAACCAAATAGGGCGTTACAATTTTGTGCTATTAAAGAGACATTGCCAATAACAAGGTCAAAAACAAATGTAGGGACTTAATATGTCACCGATTCTGTCTTCCGAGTCCGTCAGATGCTTCCAATCTATCGCCCTCTCTCACACCTAAATCTAGAGATGCCTAAGTTTTATTTCAGTAACATCAGATATAGGACTTTATTTTTCTAATGAATATAAAAAGAGTACCCAATGCATAGACTTGGGCAAGTCAAACATTAATCTGGAGTCGGCGATCGCTCAAAACGTAGTCTAATCTAATGCAACTTTATCTGAAAACAGGGAGGATTTGAATATTACACTGAGTTGGTCCGGTCGGATGATAATTGGCTGCTATGGTGGCACTGAGCGGCATTGTTTTTTCTTGTCCTTGCTTTTGCGTTGGCAAATGAGACTCAACGTGAGAAAATGTACCTTCTGACATATGCTCCCAAAGAAGACTCAAATCAGCCTGTGCATTCGCGCAGTCTGATCAGTCTTTATAGTCCGCATGAAGATACGTTGCATCCATGGCTATCCAAAATACGCATAGTGCAGACTGTGCAAATGTGCAGTCTGATCTGAATTTTTGCTCGGCGCATAAGTCCGAAGGTATGTTTTCTGAATGTTGCGGCTCATTACCTGTTTTAAGGTTAATGGTACTGTACGTTTAAGTTTGTTTCAGAATTGCATTGAAACTTAACACACTTCAGGAACATTGGTAATATATTCATTGCTCTGAAAGGTGTCTTTTTTGTCGTCAAACACAACTGGTGCCAGTGCCGTGTGGCGGCCGCAAAACGTATCCCGTTAAGAAACACTTTAGGGTTAATCATAGCACCAGGTCAGGGGGCAAAAAGGTGATAATTAAGGGGATGTCTTTATGAAACTTCCATAAAAATACTATAGTATGTGTACCTATTAGAATCACCACGGAGAGGCCATTCTAATGAGTACACACAACATACATTTTACGTGATATAATAGGAAACATCCCCCAAAATATTCCTAAATATTTATTTTCTCAAGCTGTCGGAAGAATTTTCTAGGGACTCAAAAAACGAGTCCGGATCAGCCACGATAAACAAACGATCGGTGTTGAAGCCGAGTTTTATTGCAGAACGTACCCCAACTAAAATCCAATAGGGGATGGGGGTTCGCAGTTGTCCTCCGTTACAATTATTTAGGTAAATTTAGTATTGCTAAAAGTAGCTTCTATCAATATTTATAAATTCTATAAAAATTTAGGTAATGAATCGAATGTTTAATAATAATTATATGTTAGCGCAGAGGCGGATCCAGTATGATTTCTGAGGGTGTCGATTTGATCATATTACCGTACTTACTAGATACGCATTCGGAAAGACAGACCTGAGTAAACAGTGTAGACCCATATCAGACGCCGCAAAACGCGGTGTCTGATCAGGGTCTACACAGTTTGCCACTCGTCCAGCAATTTTACGCAATCATAGGTAGTAAAATGGTCTTGTTGAAGAAGTATAAGGTAAAGAGTAAGGAATGTAAATATTTAGGGTAAATTCGTTTTCAAAGAAAAGTTAATACTATTAATTCAAAATTTCCCATGAAAATATATTTTTTTTATTCTAAGATGGGGGTGTTCGACTGAATCCCACATACCCCTCTCCTTCTTAATACGCCCCTGGTAGCAGCTTGTTTTCATGGGAAACAGACAATGTAAAAAAATAAATAATGTCGATACCCAGGAAAAAAAAGCCATGATCAACGAAAATGAAATGACCAAAGAAAACAACACGGTCTCTAAAAGAAGAAACACCAAACGAATAGATTCTACACGAGAAAATATCACAGGGTTATGATTTCTATTAAGCGTTGCCATGCTGAATAAATGTAATTGCCACGCCCGCTTCTAATTATCAACCAATTAGATTACTTGATCCAGGCTGTTGATACAAATTCATATACTTAACGACATATAGTGTAGATCCAGACCAGCTGGCTTCTAAAGAAGCCAAATGATCTGGGTCTACACTGTTTGCAAAGACAGTGCATGTCCGGGTTCAGCAGGACCAGGGGTCACACACAAGAAGCTATTAAAGACATTACGAAAACATGCCTATTCAAATATAATGAAAATTTTAGCCCAAAAAGGAAAATTTTCAGATAAAAAATGCTGATATTTTTCATATTTCTGCTCAAAACAAAGATTGTGGGTACTTATTAGAACCGCCTCGACGAGGCAGTTCTAACGAGTACCCACAATCTGTGTTTTTAGCAAAATGAGAAAAACACGTATACCCCTGTAAACCCCAGTTTTACTATATAAAAGTGGGGTTTAAGAGGGTCAAAATTATTTAGGTGTTTTCGTGATGACATACTAAGGTGCATATTTTATTTTAGGTCTATTTTGAAAATGGTTTTGATTTCGGAGACGGTGGAAAACTCCCAGGGCTCTGGGGTGGATCTAGGGATTCGTGCAAGGGTTGCTCAGGGGAAGGCGTCACGTGTTTTTCGAGTCGGTTAATGTGGCGAACAGGAGGTCAGGGTGAGGTCTACTCCTACCAACCATATAACCAGCATGGTGGCTGGTCAAACTGGTGTCACAAATACAACAGTGATAACCACAAGGTCATCTGCTCAGATCATGGCTGCGGCACTGAAATCGGCAAGACCAGAACCGGCGGATTCTATTTCAAAGCTGGACAATGGTACCGCATTCGCGAAGAAGTTAATTTAGGTCATCCTAATCAATATGGCCGAATCACGCTCTGGGTTGACGGGGCGCTCAAGGTCAATATGAATCACATTATTCTACGGAAGAGCTCAAGCATCCACATAGACGGAATATTTTTCTCCACGTTCTTTGGAGGGAATAGTAAATCTTATGGCAGACATGCCAATGCAGTTGCGTACTTTAAAAATTTCAAAGTAACAGATGAAAAGTACAGTCTACATAATGGGGAATATTTTGTTGGCTAATTTAGTAATTTTACAGTTGTTCTGTAAATAATAAAGATGATATGAGTAAAGCCTTTATTTTTTTTTTCTTGCGGACCGTTCGTAACTGAACTAACCCTAAATATTCGGACATACTATCCCCTCACCATACTCATTCTAAATAGTTGCGAGAGTCCAGTTTGTGCCTGCCAAAGAGGGTCAGTCGGATGCGCACCCGACTGGTGATCAGGAGGTCGCGGGTTCGATCCCCGCCGGGTCCAAGGTTCTTTCGTGGCGATAGATAATTAAATAGTTTCTGGAGTAATTCTCTCCCTTCCGTTGATTCAAGAAGGACTGCTGTATGTTTATCTCTCAATAATTTAATTTCCCCACTATTGGCCAGCTATTAGACTGTGTACTCTTTTCCTACCATTCATTTTTTTTTAATAAACTTGAACCAAGAACATTTTCAACTATCAAAAGTTATCTGCCAATGGCGGCTCCAGGATGATTTCTGAGGGGATTCGATTTGATAAAATTACCGTTTTGCTCTATGTATTCGGACGGAGACCTTAGCAAACAGTGTAGACCCAGATCCGACGCCGCAGAATGCGGCGTCTGATCAGGGTCTACACTGTTTGCCATTCATTTAGCAATTTTACACACACTCAAAGACAGTAAAATGGACTTGTTGAAGAGAAGTATAAGGTAAAGAGCTAGTGTGTGAATATTAAGGATAAATGCAGTATTCCAAGTTTATCAAATTTATCCAGAGTTCCCCATGAAAAAAAAATGAGTCAAAGGGGGGTCAACCGACCCCCTCTGAATCCGCCCGTGTCTGCTATCATAAGCTGAGTAAGTAAAACAGAGATACTTAAAGTGTCTCATTAAAAGATACATTTTCATACTTGAGAATCACTAACTTATTTATTGGTGTATAAAATATGTACATTTGTGAAAATACTTGAAAGAAAAACGACTTCCTGGAAGATGAAGGTCCAAATAAGAATTCCTAATTGGCCCTTCCAGGTTTCGGATCTGGTTCCGGCTAAACACCTATATGGACTATGACATGTATATCTATGAAGCTTAGGCCAGATATTGTAAATAGTATAGGAGTCATAAGCCAAAATCCTCTCCCACTATGATGAGACGGGTATAAAAGCCGAAGGATACCAAAATGAAATAACAAAATGTACGCATATGTATAGATTTAATGTGTCCGAGATAATTTATATTTTAATATATACAAGCATTTTCTCTGTAGTACATTAAACATGAACACTGTGACAAAGAAGAGAAGTAAACATAAATGAGTAACACAGGAAACAACGCATTGACGCCCAAATCTGTTCAGTGGACTCTTCCATCAAGCTAGCTGGAAAGGTCCATTATAATTATCCAATTAAAGGGATTGTAAGCAGCAATCGCCTTAACCCTTTAACCCTTGTCCTGCTGAGCCCGGATATACCTTGTCTTTGCAAACAGTGTAGATCCAGATCAGTTGGCTTCTGAAGAAGCCAACTGATCTGGATCTGCACTGTTTGCCACCAAGTATGTGAATTTATAGCAACAATTCAGATCAAGCAATCTGATTGGCTGAAAATTAGAAGTGGGTGTAGCATCTTAATTTATTCAGCAGGACAAGGGTTAAGTGACATGCAAAAGTATAACAGATTCTTGTTACTTTTTCACAGAAAAAAAATGATATTCATGAAATGTCAAGCCTTATTTTCTCTGAAAAATAAAACTCGTCTGCTGTCGTTGTAATTGGCACTTTGAAGTTTAGATTGATTGATTCTGTTTTGGGGTTTAACGACACGTTAACCCTTGTGGCTCATTTTGTGACGTCTCCCAGAGAAAGGGAAAAGAGATAGAAGATATAGTAGAGGAGATGAAGAGAGGGACAGGGGAGAAAGAGGAAATGAAGAGGAATGAAAGTGAAGAAACAGAAGAAATAAAAAAAAAAAAGACGTTCCCCTTCTACCCATACCTGCTGCAAGGACAGCAGGCCTTGCCAAACTGTAAGCCAATATCAGTTGGACACCCAGGTAAGCAAGATACACGACACCTTTGCCTCACCAAACCACTCCCAATAAGGTTTCATGGTTCCGGTTTCAACTTTGCTAATAGTCATTGCAAACCGTGCAACTATTGATCAGACATTGTGTTCTGCAGTATCAGATCTGGGTCTACACTGTAAAGGTCCATGGTGAACACATATACAAATATGAACTGGGAAGGCTAACACCACAATGCACATATGTTCAGTCGGATTAGCGCCTTCACTGTTTGCTTACAGATGGTTAGGTACTATGGCAACTTCTGGCAAATGCAAAAGACCCAGATTTATGGCCCAACTGATCTGTGCCATAACTAACTGAGTTTAGGCAATGCTTCACTCATTCAACTCATGACGACCAATACAGTGCTTAAAGCTAAGCATGGTAGGTAAAAATTTCAACAGATCGCATTAAAAATATGTTCCTTATTTCTCCCATAAAGGTCAAATCCTTTTTCTGACAAAAATAAGATTTTAATAGCAAACAGTGTAGACCCTGATCAGACGCCACATTTTCTGCACTGTTTGACTGTCAATTACTTATCTGGGAGTCTCCAGACTAAAATGGGGCAAACAAAGCTGAGCTCCATGTACACCATCATTCCAAATATGAAGGAGTTATAAGGTATGGTTAAAATATTATTTTAATTTCCCATAAATACTGGAGAAATTCAAACCTAACCATACTTAACCCTTAAAACGCCAAGAAAACCTGCATCCGAAAATGTCGTCTGTTTATGTCGTCTGCTGAATATTCTTGCAAACTTTTCAAACCTATTTTTGCATACAGGCAAACAGTGTGGACCCAGATCAGACTACTCCTCTTGGAGTAGTCTGATCTGGGTCCACACTGTTTGCAAAAATGACTTTTAAAATCACAAGCAGATGACAAGGCAGACGACAATTGTTGTGATTGTCAGTTTAACGGTTAACCTAAAATTTGAACGTCCGAGTATGCATCTAAAATCTGCTGGAGGACTGGTAAACACTGTAGACCATGAGCAGATGCCACATAAAATGCTGCCTGCCAAGGTCTACACTGTTTGCCCCTCATTCAGCCATATATCAGACACATGGACAGGAAGTCTAATCGCGCTATTTAGCTATTTAGTGTGGTAAGGAGATATGGTGTCTGAATACTTACAGGTATGGTTAGTAGAAAAATTATGAGGCATAGCTCAGCTAGTGATAAAAAATTGTTTTTTGTTGTTTTTTTTCTTTTTTCTTTTGGACCAAAACATCTTGTAGTATTTATTACAATCGCTTAAGCAAGATAATTCTAGTAACATCACCATCATCACGAAAATATGCTTATATACATTAATTTTGACTCCTTAAAACTGCACTTTTATACAGTAAAACTGGGGTTTACAGGGGTACACACTATTTTTCTTATATTTCTGCTCAAAAACATAGATTATGGGTACTTATTAGAACCACCTCGCTGAAATCTAACAAGTACCCACAATCTATGTTTACAGCAGAAATATGAATAATATCAGTTTTTTGTCTGAAAATTTTCAGTTTTTTGGAGGTGAAATTATCTATATATTTGAATAGACGTGTTTTCGTAATGATGTATTTTGAAGCTAAAACAAACAAATTAACATTCTAAATATCACTTTATCTGAACCCCTGATGATGCAAGCATCTCTGTACATTTGTATCAAATGATAAAATCCACATCAAAACAGTCTTAACAATAATAATGTTTAAAAAACACAACAAAGTATTATCGACACTAATTTTTCATATGACTGAAGTCTAGAGTAGCATCATATTGGAGTTAACAACTGACACAATTCTCACTGTTTAATATTTGATGGTGTTCCTTATGAAAAAAAGGTTCTATGATTATATTTCCTAAAAATTAGGAACTGTTACTTTCATCCAACTGTGCGATGGACATATTAACCACCTATTTATATAATAGCATGTCAACTTTATAGTCAGACCTTAAAGGCCACCCTTAAGCAATTATCTCTATTAACCCTTGTCATGCTGAATAATTAAGATGCCATGCCCACTTCCAATTTTCAGCCAATCAGATTATTTGATCCAGGTTGTTGATACACATTCACATACTAAGTGGCAAACAGTGCAGAGCCAATCCAATTTTCCACCAATCAGATTACTTGATCCAGGTTGTTGATACAAATTCACATACTTAGTGGCAAACAGTGCAGAGCCAAGATCAGTTGGCTTCTTTAGAAGCCAACTGATCTGGATCTACACTGTTTGTAAAGACAGGGTGTATCTGAGTTTAGCAGGACTAGGGTTAAGAGGCCATATTTTCAGTTCCCTTATAAGTCAAATAAATTAGTATTTACCTGTATTAAGCAAACACCTGTCTTAAACAACCACTTTTTTAGCATTCCCTTAGGTGCTTGCTCAATGCCTGGTTGACTGTACTTTCTTGGGCAATGGATACACTTGCAGGAGAGAAACTGTCAAAATTGTTTTGTTTCTTTTCTGTTTGTTTATGTTGAGGTTTTACAGCCCAGTCAAACTAATGGGGTCTTGTCTAGCATGGTCAATTAACCTAACCACACTTATACCGGGCAGGTTTAGTCCTTTAAGCAGTTAAGCAGTATAGTGCACATTCTTTTGCCAGAAACTGACTGTTTCTTTTCTGAAAAGAAATTTGCACAAGAAAATAGTCAACTCATTGGGTTTATCAAATTATAAATCACATTTTCAAATTTCTCTTGGCCAATCAAATTGCACTAAGTGTAAGCCTGTTCAGTGGTGGAATTATTAGTTAACCCATTGTAGTCTAAAGATCTCTAAAAGGATAACTGCAAACAGTGCAGACCCAGATCAGATGACACAAAATGTGGCATCTGATCTGTGTCTCCACTGTTTACAAACAGTTCTCCATTTTCCTCTAGGAATATCTTAATGACACAGCCTGACATACCTAAATTCAAATTAGAATCTTCCAATATACAGTGTGTGGGAGTTCATTTAGTCTACTATGGGTTAATAAAAATGTTACCAGCTTATCTCTATCTTAAGCTGGTAAAAGGTACCTGATGTTAAAAATTAAAGGTGCCTATGAAAAACCAGAATATGATTCAAAACATAATACACCATTTATTATTGAAGCTGACATTCTGCTGAAGACATCCAAACCTCAGATATCCAAATACAGTAAAATGTCAATAACTCAAACACTGATGGCTCGTTTACCATGGCTAACTTGAATTCATTTTTAAGTCTCTAGAAAATTCTCTTGATAGCCCAAAAAAGGAAATATTTATGAATATTTTTGGGATTTTTCCTTATTTTATCATGTAATGTATGTTGTGTGTTCTCATTAGAAAGGCCTGATCAAGGTGATTCTAATGAGTAACTCAACATACCATTATTACACTACAACCTCTTTATAACATGGTTCATTATAACATGGTTTTGCATACAACACAGTTCAAAGATGGATCCCAAAAATGTATAGATTATATTGAAAAATGACCATAAATGGCCCATTTATATAAATGACCCAGCATTATAATCAACCCTCAGTGGCTCTAATTACCCATGTCTAGAACAAATTTACATAGTCCCAAAACAGTCGACTCTCTTTATCTCGAATTCCAAGGGACTCACTGAAACACTTAGAGATATCCGTACCTTGACATATCAGAGTTGAGAGAGTGAGGAAAACAATAAATTGAACAACCACATTTAACGAATGAATATGTAATTTGACTACTGAAGTTAGAAATATATATATAAAATAATACGGAAAAGACGAGAAATTTCTCCTCATCTTTTCCACATTACATGTTATTTGTTACCTGTTGTCATAGTTTTACGTTAAAACAGGGACCAGATTTTCACTTCGAGGTAAGCAGTAATTCAATGCGAGTTCGAGATAACGAGGTTTGTATGTTTGAGTTATTGAGGTTTGATTGTATATATAAGATTACACAAACTTAAGGCCACTCCGCTAATTAGAACAGCTTTTGAAAGGTCAAACATTTCTTCCTTATTACTTTATATTCAATATTAAGACTACCCTACTAACAAGACCACTTTTAGGCAGTCCCAGAGGGGGTCTTAATAGATGAACTTTACTGAACAGAAAAGGAATCTAAATCGATGTTCTATTTATTGCACTTTCAGGAATGCTAGCTAATACTTATTCAAATTCACACATATGAAATGTATCATTGATCACATTACGAAAACACACCTATTCAAATATACTGAGAATTTCACCATCAGAAACTGACAGTTTTCAGATAAAAATTCAAATATTTTTCATATTTCTGCTCAAAAGACAGACTGTGGGTACTTGTTAGAACTGCCTCGCTGAGGCGGTTCTAACGAGAATTCACAACCTCTGTTTTTTTGAGCAGAAATAAGAAATAATGTTTACCCCTGTAAACCCCAGTTTTACTATATAAAACAGGGGTTTAAGGGGGTCAAACTTATATAGGTATATTTTCGTGATGAACATAGACATGCAAAATCTTTAGAACACTCACACTCAGTACAATGACAATAAATTTACTAGATGAAAACTTGAACATACCTCCAGATAACATGGGGACTATCCACATAATATTTTTTTCTTATTTCTCCAAGAAATCTTATGCTCCTAATGAGTACCCACAACATATTTTTCATGGAAAAATAAGACAAATATCAATACATTTAGGTTGAAAAAAGTACCTTATCTGGAGCTATGCTTGAAGGTATTTTTTTCTGTTTTTATTTGACAGAAAATGAGGCTTATTATATTAGGACACAATTTACATTTGCCTTATTTTCTAAAAAAATGAAAAATATAAGAACAAATAAATGTACCGTCAACTTACATACCGTATTCGACCTAATTACCACACTGTGTGCTTAGGTTTTTCAAACTTACTGGGAACACTCATTCGTGGTAAAATATGTACCTACTAAGGGTACACTATAAAAAAAGATCAGAAAAGGACTTATTTGATATTGATTATGCAATTTTTCTGATTATAAATTGATATGTTGTGGGTACTCATTTGAATTGCATCGACAAGTTGATGCAATTCAAATGAGTACCCACAACATATGCCTTTATAAAGAAGTAGACAAAAAGTACACTGCCTGTAATCTTAAGACTACAAAATCGCTTGACTGTGCGCTTATAGGAGTATGTGCGGTAATTAGGTCGAATACGGTATACTTGAATCCAGCAGATTAAAGGGAAAAGCAAGGTTGGCAAAGAATGTATCAGAACTGAATTATCTTGACAAACCATGCATTTTTATGCTGATTTGATCAAAACTGGATGAAAAAAATATGCAAGTTATCAAGGTTTGAGGATTTCAAAATTGCTGTTATAGACCTTGTCATTCTGAATATTTAATAAGACTTCATGTCATAAAGCTTCAATTCACCCGTTTATGCCTAGTGTCTCATAAAAGACATTGACAAAGTGTAGTCCCAGATCAGATGCCACAAAATGTGGCATCTGATCAGGGTCTACACTGTTTGCATTAACTACAGGAATTTCTATAAAACATGGAAATAATAAAAAATAATCACACACCCTTCTGTTGGAAATGGATCAGTCCATATAATAAGGTAGAAGAGTCCACTCGGCATAAATGGTTTAAATACCAAAAAACCTATATAAATAATATTTTCATCAATATTTTACATAAAAGCCACACCCTTTTCTGTCAGTAAGATTTTATTTACTCCACTGGAACTTCTTAATAAGACAATTGATTATAAGACAGTTTGGACATGATGGTTTAAAGGTGGACTCAGAAAGTGTTGTTTCCAAGTGAAAATGTCTAGATTACATAGAAAAATGACCATTTATGGTCATTTTTCTATATAATCTAGACATTTTTGTTTGGATACCATACGATTATTTAGCTAACTAAGTTTTCACTTTGGATCCCAGCAATCATATTATAAAGGGGTTAGGTGTAAAGATATCAAGAACCTTATTAAATATTCAAACTTGCCCTACCATTGACAAAGTTTAGAAATCTTTAAAGGTCATAAGCCATCTTCTCCATTTTGTTTTCCAGTTTTGACAAAACTTCACTTGCATCAAAATACATGGTTTGTCATTGTTAAAGATCCTCTATTTCAGATGCATTCTTTGCTAACCTTGCTTTTCCCTATACAAGCTAATATGCCAACTCATACTGCAAATTATTTTCTGAAACATTCTGAGATGCAACAAGTTATTATCATCATTTTAACAAAGCTGGGAAATTTTCACATAAAGGAGACTTAGCTTATATACAGAACAGCAAGAACATAGAGGACTTGTTAAGCAAAGAGTACACTACAACCTCTTTATAACACAATTTGTTATAACACGGTTTTGGATATAACACGGTTCAAAGATCGATCCCAAAAATGTGAAGGTGATATTGAAAAATGACCATAAATGGTCATTTTTCAATATAATCTATACATTTTTGTTTGGATAAAACAGGGTTAAACACGGTTTTGGATATAACACGGTTCAAAGATGGATCCCAAAAATGTATAGATTATATTGAAAAATGACCATAAATAGTCATTTTTCAATATAATCTATACATTTTTGTTTGGATATAACACGGTTAAACACGGTTTTGGATATAACACGGTTCAAAGATGGATCCCAAAAATGTATAGATTATATTGAAAAATGACCATAAATGGTCATTTTTCAATATAATCTACACATTTTTGTTTGGATATAACACAGTTGTTTAACTAACACGGTTTATGCTAAGGACCCCAACAATAGTGTTATGAGCTTGTGGTGTATTTGGTGATAATTCTTCGATAATTTTCTCCAGTCCTCCATATTATAAACATACATTTATATGTCCTCATTAGAATCACCGCATTCCCAGTGAAGACCTAGCTCAGCCTGCCCATCTGCACAGCTTGACCAGTCTTCAATGGGGCCAAAAGGATTCTAAAGTGTATTCTCAACATATGTTTTATGGGGAAAAAAGAAAAATTCTCAAAAAATCATTATCAAATACTTCTCAACAAGCATAGGCGTTTGTGCACATCTATGCAGTCTGATCAGAGCCCTGACTGTTTGCTAGGATAAGTATGAAAACTAAAGATTTTCCTGCAACTTGGCTGCATAGACCCACAAGCAGATCTGGGCCTTAGCTCTTGATATTTGTACTAAGGTTCCTTTATGTGTGAAACAATCCATTTAGAAAAACACAAAAAAACATTTACAATGAAATAAACAATATAAAATATGGAATGTTAATTACTTTGGTAAATAATTCTGAGCTTTATCAAGCAGAAAGGGAATTTATCATAATAACCCTATGGGGACAGATAGGCCTTTGCAAACAGTGTAGACCCAGATATAATGCCACAGAATGCAATGTCTGATCAGGGTCTACACTGTTTGCCATATACACTTCAAGTTTTTGGTACCCCTTTCAAAGAGAGACCAATCCAAAAGTAGGTAAGTTGATATACATGTATATCAATTCTTTCTCAAAGATGAGTTATTGTTAAAGGTAAAGTACTCCCATGTGGGAAGCACAAGTGGCCTCCAGATTCAGGAGAAGAAGAGCAAAATAGACTTTCAAGATGGCTGCCATGGCCATTATCTTGGATTTCTGATTGGAATAATTTTAGCTACTTTTGATCAGCAAATTGCCTCGATATTTCATACTGTTTCATGTCAATTGGCCTTTTGGTTCAGGAGAAGAAGTTCAAAATGGATTTTCAAGATGGTTGCCAAATTTTCACAAATTTTGAGTCAACTGGCCTATCGGTTTAAAAGTAGGCTTTTAAAGCAAATTGTTGATGCCCTACAACGGACACGGACTGATCACTTTGTGCTCAGGTGAACTAATAACAAGACAATAAGAGCTTGTGTGACCAGCAAAGACTCCGATCAGCCTGTACATTCATCCAGTTGGGCAAGGGTTCTCTTTTATTCCTCTTTGAATAGCCTGGAGACTGTAGAAGGCATATGCGATCAGCAAAGACTCTGATCAGACTGTGACAATGCCCAGGCTGATCTGAGTCTTTGTTGTGCCCTGGCTCAAATATCCTGACCTGGTTCTTGACTGTTTGCATATGTATTAACTCTTAGCACTCTATCTCCAGTTGATACAATTTGCATGAAATGCCAAATCCTGTTTTCTTGAAAAATAAGAATATCTCCAATTTGCCATCTGCTGAATCAGCCAAGAAAGTGGTAATGGTTAAGCAACCCTTTTGCTGGACTTAGCTAATACATGTACTATCTTGCTCCGCAAAGGATATTCTCTACATTTATAAATAAGGAATCATCCAGTGAACTGGTACCATATCATAAAGTTAAAAAAGTTGATGAGTATCTGTGTATTCTGCTTAAGCAATTTCCAAAACCTTTATGAAAATCTATGGGACATCTCAAGCAGATAGATGTCTTAACCAATAGACACTTTGTAGTCTTCTACCTCTCTCTTTGGACTGGTTGATATCCAATTTAAGGGATGTCTGACTTGTTTTTTTAGTATTGCTATTTATTATAGGAATTCCTGTACTTAATGTAAACAGTGCTGCATTCTGCTGTGTCTGTATGGTGAATCATATACGGTAAATTTCCTAAAATTTCGAACACTTTATTCCATATTCTTTTGGCTTAAATTTTGCTTTTTATGCAGCAGTTTCTTTAAATATTTAGATGAATGGCAAACAGTGTAGACCCGGATCAGACTGCTCCTTCAGGAGCAGTCTGATCAGGGTCTACACTGTTTGCATATGTCATTTTTTCAGATGCTTTAGTGTTCGAATTTTTAGGACATTTACCGTAGACCCAATTCAAACTTGCAGATGTGCAGCTGGTCTCAGCTGTGGTCTCATCATGCAAAAGGATACCCGTTCTTATATTTGTCAAGGCATATAAAATATATAGCTCCTTCAAAGACTATTTTCTTATTTCTCAAAAAAAAATGTTGCGGGTACTCAGCAGAAGTGCCTCGGCGAGGTGCTTCAGCTAATTAAAGTACCCATACCATACAACATACATGCCCATGTATGTTTTGTGGAAAAATTGAGAGAACTATCAATACTTTTCAGTTGAAAAAAAAAAAAAAATTGCCTTAATGACTTGAACCCCGATGGTTCGGGTTTGTTTACTATGGCTGGTTCAAACTCATTTTTGTGTCCATAGGAAATTCTTATCATACTGCAATAAAACAATTATTTATGGGTATTTTAGGGTCTTATTTCATCATGAAAATGTTGTTTGTACTCATTAGAACTGTCTCAATGCAGTGATTCTAATGAGTACACTTAACCCTTAAAGCGCCAATCACAACACTTGTTGTCTGCTTTGTCTTCTGTCGGTTACTTTAAAAGTCATTGTTGCAAACAGTTTGGACACAGATCAGACTGCTAGGAGCAGTCTGATCAGGGTCCACACTGTTTGCCTATATGCAAAATGTAAGTTTGAAAAGTTTGCAAGAAGATGCAGCAGACGACATTTTCAGATGCAGATTTTCTTGGCGTTTTGAGGGTTAACATACCATTATTCTATAGAAGATTGAAAAGACATCCCTAAATTATACCAATACACATCCTGCCCTGGTGCTATGATTATTCCTCGGTGACTTCAACTATCCATATCTATCCACAACCGATTGAAGTTTGACTGCATTCAAATTTGTCATTTGGGGAGGTAAATCGGCGGTTTTACGATCAGAAATTTCGTTTTACGGAGCTGTAAAACGTAATTTGCGACCATGAAACCGCCAATTTATCTCCCAAAATGACAAAATTGAATGCAGTTATCCCCATTCTAACGCAAAAATACATTTTTTCTGTTGAAAAAATGTAATATTTGCACAAAGCGACAAGTGCTGTGAGCTGCATAAAACCAAAGGCCAGTCAATGAGAAGCGACATTATGTAATGACGTCGGATTAAATCCGACAGTATATCGCAAAATATATCGTCACAAATTTTTGACGTTATCCAATCAGACGTCGCGTTACATACGCAAGTGCATTAGAATGTATATTTTTTCTCATCGAGGCAATGCTGAGGAGAACACATTTTTATGCAGAAAGAAAAAAAGGAGTGTTTGTCTTGAAAATGCTCCTCAAATATCTGGAGCTACAAGTAACTACCCACTCTGGGCCCAGTTGTTCAAAGCGTCGTTAGCTTAACGAGCTCGTTAAGGGTCATTTCGTTAACTATTTTAACGGATTCAATATACAATATTCTGATATTGTTTGCTGAAAAAATGTGAGTAGCTTTTGCACTGCAAAAGCTACTCACATTTTTTCAGCAAAAAATTTTGGCATATTTGCGTATCACTCAATCTAAATTTTAACGAATCTTTAACTAACGACATCGCTAGCTTTGAACAACTGGGCTCTGGTTAACTTTTAGCAAAATTACCATATTTTAAACTAAGTATTCAGGTATTCAGTTTACTTAGCCATTAAGATAATTTTTTTCCTATTCTTCTACAAAAACTGGTTGTGGATACTCATAAGAAGTGCCTTGGCTCCTTATAGACATGAATGTGTAATCAAACAGTCTTGTTTCAAATTCTGAAATAGATAAAGGAGTGAAGGTACCTGAACACATGTATTACTAGTACATAGTGTAATAATATAGTGTTTGGCAAGAAATTTTTCCACAAAAACCATTGTTTCTGTTATCATACCATAATTTATTAACCAACTGATCAAGTAATTATTGTTCTAATATACGCCAAACATCCTGCATCATACCAATGCAATGTTTGGCCTGATTTCTATACAGTTTTGGCCCTTGCTAATACTGAAAATTACAAGGATTTAGGGGATAAAAACTGAGGGGTTCAGGAGGGCCAATATTTTAGGGTATTAACCAGTCGATGAAGTTTTATTGACTTTCGACACTCTATAAAAGTTGAAAACAAAAAGTTGAGTAATAAAAAATGTCATGAAATGGATGTTTTCACATTGGCCTTGTTACAGGTCCTCAGCCAGTCGTGACTGTATTGGCCCGAGGCAATACAAAAGGCCAATATGACTGTCGTATTCACCTTCAGATGGCTGTATAGGTCTGAGACAAAGCTTTGGGCTAATACAGGAATCTGAAGGCCAAAACGACTGCCCACGGACATTAACAGGGCCAATATAAAAACACATATTTAATAACATTATAATATTATGCTACATGTGATAAACTGAGGAATGACACAGAAACAATATGTCCCTCCAACTTCTTTGACGTTAGAGGCATAATAAATTGAATCCTCTTATGCCAAGCCACAGCTAAGAGCCAGGCTATCCAGCTAAATACTTTCTCAGTGGGCACACAATGTTGAAACAACATTGATTCAATGTCTTGACATTGAATCAATGTTGTTTCAATGTTGTGTGCTTGCTGGGTTTTCTTCTTTCAGCATTATAAAATATAAGTTTTGGGTCGAAATATTCCTCTTCACCAACTTGAACAATAGTGTAAAGAAACAAAACAGCATTTATCACAATTTAAAGAAATAATTAGACCACAACTCTTCAGTGTACTTACTCAAAAACTAGAATAAGTCCATTTTATTTCACACTGGCCTTGTTACAGGTCAGTGGTAAGTCTAAACGAGAAGTATGCTCTGTGTATGCAGTCTGCTTTGCCATCCAGATAATCTTTTCTTATTTTTCCACAAAAACGTGTTGTGGGTACTCGTCAGAAGTGCTTTAGTAAGGTGCTTCTGTTCAAAATGTTCTTGTGAAGAAATAAAAGAACTGAGCCAGTGCACAACAAAACTTACTATAAGACTTGTGAGACCAGCAAAGACTCAGATCAGCCTGCACATCCGTGCAGTCTGATCTGAGTCTTTGCTGGTCACATGTGCCTTCTACAGCCTCTAGGCTATTCAAAAAGGGATAAACAAGAACCCTTGCCAAACTGGGTGTATGTACAGGCTAATCTGAGATTTTGCTGGTCACAAAGGTCTTATTGTAGGTTTTGTCATGCAATGGCTCAAAAATCAATAAAATTTGGCCTAAAAAGTATGGGCCCAGTTGTTCAAAACTAACCATGTCGTTACTTTACCGTTAAAACTTTGATCCTTTAATATGGCATATACACTAATATTTTTACTGAAAAATGTTGCAAATGCTACTCACATTTTTTCAGCAAAAATACCTGTGAATATGATACAGTACTTACTAGAACAGTTAGCAGTTTGCCCAATAACAAGCTCGTTAAGCTAACAATGCTTTGAAAAACTGGGCCTTGTTATCTGGAGCTATGTGAGACTCAAATGTATTGACAGCAAGTTATAATGTTCAATAAACTGCTCTACTAGTACAGCTGTCATTCTAATTGCTGTATTTACCTTAAATAATTGGACAGAACTCATAGCTCCAGATAAGGTGCTTTTTTTTTTTCAACTAAAAAGTACAAAATGTACTGGTATGTTATTATTTCGCCACAAAAACGTATGTTGTGGGTATTCATTAGAAGCGCCTCGGCTCGGCACTTCTTATGAGTACCCACAATATATGTTTTCATGGAGAAATAAGAAAATTGTTATGTGGATACTCCCTTTTACCTGGGGATATGGAACTATCTGAGAAAACAGTGCAGACATATATCAGACCTTCCTAAGGCTGATTATGGAAGTTTGGTGAGAATCTGCATTGTTTGTCATTTTATCAGCCCCTTTAAGATACATGACTGTGTTATCAAACGGGTTTGTTTCAAATTTTTAAAGTAGGTACAGTAAAGAGTAAGGGTATCTGAACACATGTATTATGAGTACATACAGTAACTAGTAACTGATGCTCCCCACCTTGCACCCCCCCCCCCCCCTCCCCTCCATCCCCATGTTTTACTACTGTGACCATGAAAATTAAGTTAAGGTCATCCCCAGTTCTTTGTTATGTCCCAATATATATCCATCAAAATTTGGTAAGCATCCAACCACTGGTTCACAAGATATTGTGCAGACAAGAAAAAGAAAGTGTCATGCCAACACCAATGCTGACACTGACGGGATCAGCACCAAAGTCAAAAAGTCCCCTCTCCCCAGGTAGGGGGACATATTAATATAGTGTTTGGAAAGAAATCTGTCCATGGAAATTATTTTCCTACTATTATTTATAGTCATATACAGTGAAATATGACCTGAAGGCTACCTATATTAAGCAATAACCTGTGTTAAAAAGTCAGATTTCCATATTCCTTGAAAAGTTAATGTTGGAAATCAACAGGTATTAAGCAAACACCTGTCTTAAGTAACCATTTTTTGGGTACCCACAGGAGCTTGCCATCACAGGTTCAACTGTACAGTTATTATTGTAATAGCTCACATTGTCTTACATAGCTGTAACATGGTATCTAGCTAAACAGTTTTCTTATTTCTCCATTAAAAAACATATGTTGAGGGCACTCATGAAAAGCCTCACCAAGGTGCACACAACCTATGTCTATGTGGATAAATAAGAGAATGTCAATATTACTGAATGAAATAACTGCCTATATCTACAGCTATGCAACTTACACATTCATTTTGTAATGCAAACAACTAAAATTATCAGGGCCTAGTTGTTCAAAACTAACAATGTCTTTAGTTAACTTATCGCTAAAACTTGGACCATTAAATATGGCATATATACAAATATTTTTGCTGAAAAAAATGTGAGTAGCTTTTGCAATTGCAAAAGCTACTCACTTTTTCAGCAAAAATACCTGAGAATTATATATTGTACTTACTAGAACAACTAATATTTTGACCACTAACAAGCTCGTTAGGCAAATAATGTTTTGAACAACTGGGCCCTGGAAATAAAATCTATCAAAGTTACCCTTTAAAACAAGAAAATATAAAAGAATGACTATCAGACTGTGTCAACAAAACAGTTCGTTTAAAGAAACAATATTCACTTTATTTTATTTCTGTCAAATGTTACTGCTTATCACTCAAACATAAACTTTCTGTCCATATACTTTACATTCTGTCTTATTATATATACTACTGCTTTTATCTTGAATATTGTAATATGCTTATTAACTCTTTGCATGCTGGGTAATTTTGGGTAATTTTGCATGCTTTTTTGTTGTCTGTGGATTTTTTTTTAATTAATTTTTTCAAAAAAATCTTTCAGGAATACCATCAGAGCGTCAAACAGTTTGGGTCCAGATCAGCCCGACGTTTTGTAGGGCCTGATCTGGGTCCAAACAGTTTGCAAAGGCTATCAGCAGACAACAAAAGTTGCCACTAGCAGTGAAATAGTTGGGCTAACACTGTCAACCCAGATTAACCCATTTAAGTCTGGAGACCCACAAAAGGGCAAACAGTGCAGACCCAGACCAGGTTGTCCATAGTAGCTGTGGAATGACCTGGTCCGAAACTACCGACACAGGCATTTTGCAGTTTTTTTTCTTTGTTCTATCTTAAGGTAGAACAGCCCAAAAAAAACTTTGGGCTGATACACATTTAACAACACACATATAAAATTTGTTATGATCCCATTCTTGAAGAATTAATTTCATCTTCCTGTTTAATTCTGCATGCTAAATAAAAAACAAGAGGCCCATGGGCCACGGTTTCCTCACCTGAGTTAAATAGGCATTGCAGATATGCAGATGTTATACAACATTTTTCCAATCCTGTCTTTGCAACTAATAAAAGGATCATCATTTGAGCAGTTCTTGGTTTTGAAGAAGAATGTGTTTTTACTATTATTTTTTACCATATATGGGCATGACAGTCAATGAAGCATGACCATTTGAACAAACTCTCAATCACGTTTCAACAGTAGGATCGACATGAAATCTGGTGGAAAATGGTAAAGTGGTTTTTGAAGAGAAGATGTTATAAATATCATGATTTTATACATTTATACAGCAAAGGGGCAGGGGAAGATAACCTTTGAATGTAACTTAAAGCTTTTGTTACTTCAGTCATATATTGTAAGTTTCAGACACTTCAGCTATTTTCAGTCTTTCTGTGTGTGTTCATTGCTCTCAAGGGTCTTTCCTTTTATGATCTACTGTATTCACTCAAATTATCGCACATGGTCCTATAAGCGCACTGTCAATTGTTTGTGTTGAGGTTTTACGGCCCAGTCAACCCAATGGGGTCATGTCGAGCGCGGTCAGTTTACCTAACCACACGTTTACTGGGCAGGCTTAGTCCTCTAAGCGGTTAACCAGTACTGTGCACATTCTTTCGCCAGAAACTGACAACTGCCCTTCTTGAATCAGCGGAAGGGAGAGAATGACCGTAGAAAATATTTCATGATCAATCTCCACGAAAGAATGTTGCCGACCTCGGCGGGGTTGAACCCGCGACCTCCTGGTCTCCAGTCGGACGGCGCATCCAACTGAGCCACCGAGGCCGGCAAGCGCACTGTCAAGCAATTTCTAGCTCTTCAGATTAAAACCACTATAATTTTATCTGGTTCTTTCATAAAAGCATTTGTAATGGGTACTCTTTTGAATTGCCTCAACAAGTTGAGGCAATTCAAATGAGTACCCACAACATATGCTTTGATAAATCTGTCAAAGTAATTAAAATGAGTGCCCACAATATATGCTTCTTTAAGAAACATATAACACCTATCACATAAGCATCATTAAATATGCTCCCCCCCCCCCCACCCGCAAGATGGACAAAGGACAAAAAGTGATCACTATAGCTCATCCTGAGCATAGCTCAGGTGAGCTAAAATATCAGCAGATGACATTTACTTTTCATATTTTACTCTGGAAAATAGAGACTGACATTTCACATGAATCCTCTTCCTTGAAGATGATCCTCATGTAATGTCAGCACTATTGTACCTCCAGATAAATATTTTTTTGTCATTTCATCAAAAAGATGTATTTTGTGGTTACTTATGAGAAGCACCTCAAGGCACTTCTCACAAGTACCCACAAAATACGTTTTCATAGAATAATAAAAATATTAATACTTTTTGGTTGAAAAAGGCAACTTTTCTACATACATGCCTATTGCTCAGAAAATAACAAAGTTATCAATCAGCTGTCATCTGCTGAATTCAACTCCAGCATGCATGGAAATCTACATACAGAAAGAAATGAGAAGGGACAGACAACCCATGTTAAGTTCCACAACATGACCAGCTGCTTCCGACATTCTTGCTATTGTTAAGTTTTATACTCTCATGGTCAGATGACATGCTATCAAGAGACACTTCTCCACCATACCGCCGGATCAACTCCTGAAAAAAAGCAAGTAAATATTTGTAAATATTTCGACAATGTAACACCAGATCTCAACCCATTTTTATCATGTGGAATCTTCTACCACAACACCTTGGACCAGTCTACATCCAACAGCAAGGTGTCTGGTTAGTTTTTATTATTACTATGCTTTATAGAAATTCACGTATTTAATGCAAACTGTGTAGACCCTGATTAAATGCAGCATCCTGCAACATCTGATCTGAGTCTACACCATTTTACAAATGACAATTGCCCTATTTGGGGTGTTCCCTGATTTAAATGGGTTCAGGGGAACAAAAACTTTTCAGTCAAAGCTAGTTTGCCTCTCTTCTATAAAAGGGTCTACTCTTAACCCATTAAAGATTTTCCCATATCATATATTGGAAGAGTCCATTTTCAATTTTAGGTACATGTATGTCAGACTATATGATGTATATATTCCTAAAGAAAAATTGTTGAACTATTTGCAAACAGTGGCGACCCTGATCAGATGCTGCATTCTGTGGTGTCTGATCTGGGTCTGCACTGTTTGCCAGTTACTACTTTAGGGGTCTCCAGTCTTCAATGGGTTAATCTATAGCAAAAAAAATACTGACATTTTGTTTCATATTTCCCAACGAATATCTAATTTGTACCACTTAATTAGTAGAATCCACAGACTCATGGTTTCAAAGGGAAAACAAATATGACATTATTCATCAGGGAACATGTCTTATCTACAGCTGTTACAGAAATGGAGAACATTGGCTATTGTAAATAGTCGATTCTCTGTTTTGTAAGACCAACTGATCATCAACAAATAGCTGACTAGTAGAAAATTTATTCATTCTTATTTTAGCCCTTTTCCAGGTACTTGTTCATAGCTCCAGGTAAGAGGGGTACCCACAGAATAGTTCTCTTATTTCTCCATGAAAACATATGTAGTGGGTATTCATTAGAAGTGCTTTCTAATGAGTCCAACAACATTTATTTTTATGGAAAAAAAAATAGAGAGAAAAAAAACAATACTTTTCAGTTTAAAAAAAGGTGGAGCTATTTCAGGTTATTTTTATCAAATTTCTTCACCTTTATTCACCACAAATCTAAAAAAATCTAAAAGGACCCATATAGACATCTAAGTATCTATTTTCTTTTTTCATAACTTAATTTTTGCTTATTTATCCAAGAGGACCATGATGGTCCTATATCCCTCACCTGAACAAACAGATTTGCATACCTGCTATTGAAGTTCACTGCTTTGAGATTTTTGTATAAATTTTATGTTCAAGAGTGACATGATGGTCCTATAAAATGGAGTAGAAACAATTCTGTATATGGCAAGCAGTGCCAAAAAATTCTGTATATGGCAAGCAGTGCCTCATTTTCTTTAATCAGGGCCCAGTTGTTCAAAGCGTCGTTAGCTTAACGAGCTCGTTAAGGGTCATTGCGTTAACTGTTTTAGCAGATTCAATATACAATATTCTGATATTTTTTGCTGAAAAAATGTGAGTAGCTTTTGCACTGCAAAAGCTACTCACATTTTTTCAGCAAAAAATTTCAGCATATTTGCGTATCACTCAATGTAAAATTTAACGAATCGTTAACTATCGATGTCGTTAGCTTTGAACAACTGGGCCCTGATCTTCAAAATTTCTATTAAGATATATAGGGAAAATAAGCCCACCAAAGAAACAGTTCTATTAAATTTTATTGAAACTGGTCTGAAATTCTGACAAGAAGATTTTAAAAGTTTTCTACATAAATATATAGGGAAAATAAACCCCACCCCCTGGTGGCCATGTTTTTTAACAAATAATCATGGCTTGAACAAACTTGGTAAAGGGTCACCAAAGGTACATTTCTGATGAATTATATTGAAATCCGTGCAGTGGTTTTTAACAAGGAGACTTTTAAAGTTTTCTATATATATAAATAGGGAAAATAAGCCCACTGGCCAGACCCCTGGTGGCCATGTTTTTTTACGAACAATGACGGCTTGAACAATCTTGGTTAAGGGTCACCAAAGAAACAGTTCTAATAAATTGTATTCAAATTGGTCCAGTGGTTTCTGACAAGAAGAGTTTTAAAATTTTCAATATAGATATATAGGGAAAATAATACCTGCCCCCTGGCAGCCATGTATTTTGACGGATCACAATGGCATGAACAAATCTTGGCAGAGAGTCACTAATGAATCACAATGGCTTGAACAAATCTTGGCAGAGGGTCACCCAAGAAAGATTTTTGCCAAATTATATTGAAATTGGTCCAGTTGTTTCTGTCAAGAAGATTTTTTAAGTTTTCAATATAGATATATAGGGAAAATAAGCCATGCCCTTTAGCGGCCATGTTTTTTTTATATATCACGACGGCTTGAACAGTCTTGGTAGAGGTCACCAAAGGTACATTTCTGCCAAGTTATATTGAAATTGGTCTAGTGGTTTCTGACAGGAAGATTTTTAAAGTTTTTGTATATAGATATATAGGGAAAAACGGCCCAGCCACTAGCAGCCATGTTTTCTGAACAATCTTGGTAGAAGGACACCAAGGAAGCATTTCTGCCGTGTTATATTGAAATCCATCCAGTGGTTTCTGACAAGAAGATTTTTAAAATTTCCTATATAGATATATAGGGAAAATAAGCCCTGCTCCCTAGCGGCCATGTTTTTTAATGTTTTTTAATATAGACATACAGGGAAAATAAGCACCCCCCCCCCCCCCCACCACTACCACCACACACACACATACACCCTACACCCCGCACTGGTGACCATGTTTTTTGATGAATCATCATGGCTTGGACAACCTTGGTAGAGAACCACCAAGGAACATTTCTGCCAAATTACATTGAAATTGGTCCAGTGATTTCTGACAGGAAGATTTTTTAAAGTTTTTCTTCTTTTTGGTTGCCATGGCAACAAGATTCCTGCATGGATTTCAAATCTTTAAACAATTTTCAGTCAGTATCACCCAAGCAAGGATCAAGCTTGTGAAATTTGGTTAAAATTGGTTCTGGTATAGGAGATGTTGTTTAAAGAAATTGTGGACAGACAAATGGACACCTAGGAGGACGGATGATGAGTCATAACAATACCTCATCTTGAGCCTTCAGCTCAGATGAGCTAATTGTCTTTAGCTCAGATGGGCTAATAAAAATGGAGAAAAAAATATGCTCCTAAAATCAAAATTTTCAAATTAGTTGACTGAAATATTTCCAATCATCAACAACAAGAGCAAAATGTGATAATGATTGATTATAATCCATCATCACAATAAACCTACATGTCTTGCTTTATAAAAATAAATTATGAATGAAACAAGAATTCCGCGGAAGGCGTCATCGCACCTGCTGGCGCAAAAGTCACAGGAGCCACAATCAGAATGTGGTTATTAAATAAGTTTATTTCATTCTTAGCAGTGCTTACTTGGAAAACTGGGTTGAAAAAAATGTAGACAAAGTGCCAAGTGGGGCACATATATTCCAGGCCAGTCCCATTCCCTCTAATGGCTATATCTTCAGCACTGACTTTTCGTATCATACAGCCCAATGATAATGGAACATTGACGTAAAATGTGTAAAAGTCACTGGAGCATGAAATTTAGGTCAAGGTCACGGGTCAAGGTACCTGCTAATTCAGTACATCAAGGAGAAGCACAATGCAAGGTATGGTGGTTGTAGGCCTTATAGTTGAGGAGTTATCAAACATCAACGTAAAATTTGTCAAATATAGGTCAAGGTCACTGGGTCAAGGTACCTGCCAAGCCAGTGCAATGAGATGAAGCACTATGCAAGGTTTAGTGGTTGTAGGTCTTATATTTGAGGAGATACCGAACATCAATATAAAATGTGTCAAAGTCACTGGAGTGCACAATATAGGTCAAGGTCACCAGGTCAAGGTACCTGTCGAGTCAATACATCGAGAAGAAGTGCTATATAAGGTTTGGTGGTTGAAGGCCTTACAGTTGAGGACATATGGAAGGGTGACGTACACGGTGTAAATGTCAATGGAGCGTGAAATATAGATCAAGGTCACCCAGTCAAGGTACCTGCAGAGTCTGTACATTGAGGAGAAGCACTATGCAAGGTTTGATGGTTGTAGGCCTTATAGTTGAGGAGATATTGAACGGTGACGTAAAATGTGTAAAAGGCACTGGAGCGCAAAATATAGGTCAAGGTCACCGGGTCAAGATACCTGCCAAGTCAGTACATATTGGAGAAGCACTATGCAAGGTTTGGTAGCTAGAGGTCTTACACTTGAGGAGATCTGGAACGTTGACGTAAATTATGTTAAAGTCACTGCAGCCAAAATATAGGTCAAGGTCACCAGGTCAAGGTATCTGCTAAGTCAGTACATTGAGGAGAAGCACTTTGCAAGGTTTGATGGTTGTAGGCCTTATAGTTGAGGAGATACTGAATGTCGACGCAAAATATGTCAAAGTCACTGGAGCGCAAAATATAGGTCAAGGTCACCGGGTCAAGGTACCTGCCAAGTCTGTACCTCTAGGAGAAGCACTATGCAAGGTTTGGTAGTTGTACGCCTTATAGTTGAGAAGATCTGGAACGTCAACGTAAATTGTGTCAAAGTCAATGGAGCGCAAAATATAGGTCAAGGTCACTGGGTCAACATATCTGCCAAGTCAGGAGGTCAGGGAGATGTGTCATGCAAGGTATGATGGTTGTTGTAGAATTGTAGTTGATTAGAATACTAACTTTGACGTAAATGTCGAACTTCGACATAACAGAACTGTTAAGAGACAGACGGACGGACGAACGGACAGACGAATGGAAAAGCGGGCACCTATGTCGCAAAGTCAGGAGGTCAGGGTGATATTTCATACAAGGTTTGAATGTTGTTTAGTCTTGAAGTTGATTAGAATACTAACTTTGACATAAATGTCGAACTTCGACATAACAGAACTGTTAAGAGACGGACAGACAGACAGACGAATGGAAAAGTGGGCACCTATGTCGCAAAGTCAGGATGTCAGGGAGATGTTTCATGCAAGGTTTGATGGTTGTTTAGTCTTGTAGTTGATTAAAATACTAACTTTGACATAAATGTCGAACGTCGACATAAATGTTGACAGACAGACGGACGAATGGACAGACAAACGGAAAAGCGGACGCCTATGTTGCAAAGTCAGGAGGTCAGGGAGATGTTTCATGCAAGGTTTGATGGTTGTTTAGTCTTGTAGTTGATTAGAATACTAACTTTGACATAAATGTCGAACGTCGACATAAATGTTGACAGACGGACTGACGGACGGACGGACGGAAAATCGGACGCCTATATCGCACCCTGCTACAAGCAGGTGCGATAAAAATCAAGTACCTTTGCTAGTTTTACAAATATTTCTTCAACATTTATGTTTTCTTTGGCACTTGATTCCACAACACCAATCATATTGTGCTGCTGAGCGAATGCCTTGGCATCTGTGAAATTAACCTCCCGTTGATTTTCCAGATCTTTCTTGTTACCTGAAAGAAAAAATTGTTCATAATAGGTGCATATTACATTAAATATTTGCACAGACACATCTGACATGCCAGATGTGATCTAAATGACTACCCACAAAAGGAGTTTTTTTGCGGGGAAATGAGAAAATAAGGTATCAATAAGCAAAAAACTCTTTATAATACCATCACTAGGATCCAAGACAAAAACCAGGTCAGCTAAACAACAGTGTTGTATTCAAATAAAAATGTATAGATTATATAGCCATTAAAAGGTGATACAACAATACCCCACCACTATAGTATTGTGGGCAGGTAATTATAACTCTGTCAAAATGTTTGTTTGTGTTGAGTTTTACAGCCCAGTCAACCCAATGGGGTCATGTTGAGTGCAGTCAGTTTGCCTAACCACAATTTTACTGGGCAAGCTTAGTCCTCTAAGCAGATAACCAGTATTGTGCACATTCTTTCACCAGAAAAACTGTCAAAAATTGACGTTATTAGCTCAGAAGCAATCCAAACCAGACCCCCATATCAATGCACATACCAAGTTTGATGAAACTCCATTGATATTTACTCATGTTTTAATCTGGAAACAAAAATACAGACATTTCATGGGCAGATAACTCTGTCAAAAATTGACAAAGTTTGACCATTACAAACTAAATCTCCTAAATATCACTGCACATACATGTACCAAGTTTGGTGAAAATCCATTGACATTTATTGAAGTTATCATCCAGAAAACAAAAGACAGAAAGACGGACATACCACAGATGGACAATGGACAGACAGACACACAGATGACCAACATGAAACCATAATACCCTGCCACAATCTTGCGGCAGGGTATAATGAACATAACCCATATTTTTGTTTGGATACAACAATTTTGGGGTCCATCTTTAAGCCATATTATAGCCAAAACAGTGCTATAATGAAACATGTTATAAAGAGGTACCCATGTGTTTTTATACACTACAACCTCTTTATAACACGGTTCATTATAACACGGTTTTGTATATAACACGTTTCAAAGATGGATCCCAAAAATGTATAGATTTATATTGAAAAATGACCATAAATAGTCATTTTTCAATATCATCTATACATTTTTGTTTGGGTATAACACGGTTGTTTAACTAACACAGTTTATGCTATGGACCCCAACAAAAGTGTTATAAAGAGGTTGTGGTGTAGTTGAAAAAAAACTGTCTAGTTAAAAGTTATGACCGATTATATAATGTATGAGAAAAAATATGCATATTGATCAGATTGTGCAGATGCTTCTTTACCATTTGATCATAATCTGTGCCAAAGGTACAGATAAAAGGTAGTACCCAGATAAATACCCATGAAAACATTTGCTATGAGCTCATTAAAAGCCATTATGAAAACATACCTATCCAAATACACTAAAAATTTTACCATCAAAAAATGAAAATTTTCAGATAAAAAATTCTATTTTTCATTTCTGGTCAAAACATAGATTGTGGGTACTCATTAGAACCGCCTCACCAAGGCAGTTCTAACAAGTACCCACAATCTATGTTTTTGAGCAGAAATAATGTATATCCCTGTAAACCCTAGTTTTACCATATAAAAGTGGGGTTTAAGGGGGTCAAAATTATATAGGAATGTTTTCGTGATGACCTTGGCAAGGATACAACAATTAATCTTGTTACCTGCCAAACCAAAAGATACCAACTACTTAGAGGACTAAGCTTGCCCCAGAAAAGTGTGGTTAGGTAAACTGACCAGCTCAACATGACCATATAGTGTTGACTGGTCCATTAAACTCCAACCAAACCAACCAAAACATACCTGAAACACAAATTCCTATCAGTATTGTAAGCTATAACATGTACATGTAGGTATTCTGACACCATAACTTCTGTCAACAGTCAGAAGCACCTCTATAAGTTATTTTTTTAACTTAATACAGTTATAAAGACACTTATCTGTCAGTAACTTCAAAGTAAGGCTTTAGAAAATAACTTGTTTAGGTTGTGTCTCAAATTATTTATGTCAAGGTAACATTAGTAAACCATTTAAAAACAAAGTCTGTAACAAGTTATAAATTAGCATTTTTCCTGATCTTTAAGAGCCTTGCATACAAATTTCAAGATGATGGGTACAGAGTTTTACTGCTTAACTATAAAGGAATGTAAGAGTCTTATCCGCAAAACTTATCTATCTGTCCAAAAAAATTATGATAACTCAAGAATATGAAGGTGAAAAATGAGCATATAACTTCAACAAAATATACATGTTCACGCTAAAAAGCCAAAATAATTTAACTGTACTAAGAAAAAACATTTAACTGTAGGTGTTATGCTTCTGACAGAACAAAGGACCTATTTAGAAGGAGTATTTGATGATAATTCTTGGGTAATTTTCTCCAGTCACCATAAAATCATATGTTGTCATAGACTAAATCTGCCCACACATGGATTTCCTTCAAAGTTTTTTTCTATTTTTAGCTCTGGCAGCCATTTTGTGCAGCGGAGCAGAACAATTTGAGCAATTTTGGTAGAGGACCTCCAAAGGAACAATCCTATCAACTTTGGATGAAATCCGCCCTGTAGTTACGGAGATGTCGTTTGAAGCAAATTGTGGACGATGCACGATGGACACAGGGTGATCACAATAGCTCATCCCGAGCACCTTGTGCTCCGGTGAGCTAAAAATGAGAAAAATATCAACATCAGGAAAACTTACCTATATAATTTTGACCCCTTAAACCCCACTTTTATATAGTAAAACTGGGGTTTACAGGGGTATACATTATTTTTCTTATTTCTGCTCAAAACATAGATTGTGGGTACTTGTTAGAACCGCCTCAGCAAGGCGGTTCTAACGACTACCCACAATCTATATTTTGGGCAGAAATATGAAAAAATATCATTTTTTTTTAGCTGAAAATTTTCAATTTTTGCAAGTGAAATTTTCTATATATTTGAATAGGTGTGTTTTCGTAATGAATTTGTTGCCGGCTAGATTTGCCCAGAAAAATGATGGTTAACAGACCTATGAGAATCTGTACAATGTTGGAACCAGCGTATCTTTTCACATCATCCAACCATCTGCTCAAACTCTCGTACGAACTCCTCTTCGTTATATCATATGCCATGATAACACCATTGGCACTGCGGTAGTAGCTCTGTGTTATGGTGCGGAACCGTTCCTGTCCAGCAGTATCCCATATCTGAAGCTGAGAAGAAATAAGCCTCATTTTTAAAGCACTTACTGTATTTACCTTAAACACATACAAATGTATGCAATACACAACAATGTGATGAGACCATACACCGTACCTTCAGATAGGTGTCATAGTTTCCTTCAATAGATTTGGCTCAACCAGCAATTTTCTCAACCAGTAATTTTCTGTCAAGAAATTTTATATAACAAGGAAAAATGTCCTAACTCCTCAAAAAATTATGGAACAGTGCCATAATCATAAGTGGCAATCGATAAAAGTATTATAAAGAAAAAGGTAAAATTTCTTGGGAGCCCAGTCCAAACATCTAAAGATTTACACATGGAAGTTGCTGGGAGTACTGGGTTGTACATGTATATGTAAGATGGACTGGAGTCTTCTATCATATATATCATAATCAGATTTTTGATAAACGTGCAGGTACAGGAGCAACATCCACAACAGTGGGCCCCCTTCCAGATAGCTGGCTTGCTGCACACATGGCAGATCTCACACCAGGTATGTCTGTCATGAGGATTGATAGCCAAGAGCTTCCACTCTCTGCAATCCCTCTCTGTCAGCTGCTTCCATGTCATCTTGGGTCTCCCAGGCCCATGCTTTCCCTCAACCTGTATGTGAAAGGCTGTCTTGACTGCACTATTGGAGCGTTCATACTAGCGGAGCCTTCTCTCCTTCAGAAAGAGGTCCAAATCCTCAATGATAAGCCGCGCAAATAGCTCATTGGACCTGGTGGTGACCTTAGGCCTAGATAAGAGTGGGTATCAAGTTAAATTTTTTTCTTATTTCTCCACAAAAACCTATGTTGTGGGTACTCATTAGAAGCACCTCATGTGTTGTGGTTGAAAGTTCACAGCCACCTGCTGTTAAGAGCATGTCTCCTAGGTAGCAAAAGGAAGCTACCACTTCCAGCTTGTCAGGTCTTGGACTTCCTTCTGTGGTCTGCCATCCAAGGGGCATGCAGTTCCCTCGCACCGTGTACATCTGTAGTCGGGATCCTTTGTCAAGCGCTTGAGCCCACTGCATTTCTTGTGCACCCAGTGCTTGTAGCCATTGCAGAAGATTCTGTTGCTGCCCACTCCAGTGTGACAGACGGTGCATGGAAACTCTCCTGAACTCTGCAGGCGGTCCAGGCCCATACCGCAGATCATGATCTTGGTCTTTCCTGCATTTACTCTCAGTCCTTTCTTTTCCATTGCTTCTTTCCAAGTCAAGAGTCTCCTGACACATTCTTCAGGCGATTCAGTGATGAAAATAAGGTCATCGGTATAGAGGTCCTCCCAGGGGACCTCAGAGTGGAACTCTCGTGATAAGGCTTCAAGCACAATGATGAAGAGCAGCCGGCTGAGTACTGAGCCTTGGTGAACACCGACCTTCACTTCAAACTCCTCACTGTACCCCTCACCAACATGGACACGGCTCCGCACATTTGCATACATGTACATCCCCTGCACCAGTAGCACAATCCACTCCTCCACACCAAGTTTTCTCAGTGCCCACCAGATGATCTTCCGAGGTACTCGATCAAACGCCTTCTCCAGGTCTATGACAGCCATGTAGAGTTTCTTGTGGCAGCTAGATATGTCTCTTGCAGCTGCCTGACAACAAAGATTGTGTCTGTTGTGCCTCTGCCTAGGACGAAGCCAAACTGGGAATCATCGACTGACACCAAATGTCTGATGAGGCCATCCACAATCCTCTCCAGGACTTTCATGACCTGCTCTGTCAGCTTGAGACCGCGGTAGTTGCCCCTGTGTGTTTTTTACTGTATTTCTTCCTGCAAGCTTATAGCAATTATGAATATTTTATATCCATACAGTATTTTGAAGAAGAAAGGGAAAACTTAAACCTAACTAACTTCAACTGCCAGTATTGTAGTTTTATTTGATAAGTTGACTGGTTTTTTCTCAACCTTTATCAAGACTAAAGTATAATAAAAAGATCTCATTGAGGTAATGTTTTTGCGGTCAAAGTGTCTTGTGATCAAAAGAAAAAAATAGAATATCCTATTAAGACATTGTTAAATAAGATTGCTAATATTGTCCATATTAGAAATTTTTTTATACATTACAGGATATGTAATTTAGATTATGCTAACCATTTACAAACAACAAAATACTAAAACTGTTATATGTAAAATAATCAAATTCATGAAAAAACCCAGAATGTCCTGTACACTTTAGTTGTTGGTCCTGCTGTAGCAAGTTCATATGGCATCATTTTGCCCATAAAAAGTGTTGAAGTGGATGAACTTGAGCAGACAGTGGCCATCAAACTGCTAGGGCTGATGTCTGGGGTAATTTCTGAGTGTAGGGCATTCACTCACCGGATATTTACCCGGTCAGATCTTTACCATCCTGGACATTTACTCACTTTTTCCAATATAATATAATTATTACCAATGATAAAATAAATTTGCAGAAAATTGATGTTATGTTAAACCCTAAATACATTTCGGTAGAAATGAAAATGTTTGTAAACTAATAAAAGTAAGTTTGAATAATTGTTAATTACATTGATGTAAACATCATAAAACGTTGATCTAATATTCATTCAAATATGAGCCAGCACCCCCACAACAACACACCTACAACAAGACCTGTGTGACCAGCAAGGACCCAGATCAGCCTGTACATCCATCCAGTATGGCAAGGGCTCTCACTTACCCCTCTTTTTGATAGCATGGAGGCTGTAGAAGGCACATGCGAGCACTCTGATCAAAGGTGCAGGTTGATCTGAGTCTTCACTGGTTGCACAAGTCTTGTAGGTTTTTTAATCATGCTCTGGCTCATATGGTAATAAGTATAATTTTGTATTATGATACAGAAAAATTCACTAATTGCTATTTATGAAAAAAATATATGCATGAAAGGAAACTTACTTTAAAACTGCAGTCAATTTTAAAAATTTACAAAATATTTCAATTTCATCCTTTCATCTTTGATATAAACTTATAAAGTCATTTTCAACTGAAAATATTGAATAGATACATTAGTCATTTTACCAGTATAGAAGGAATAAATGAATGAAAAATAATATATAAAAAATTAAAGATTACTTCTAAAACATAGCTTTTGCTTATACATGTATAGAAGTACGGTGTTTCCAAAAATATTTTGGAATGGGTAAATGTCCTCTTTTATGTTAAGAGGGATGGGTAAATGTCCAGTAGGTAAAGCCCCAGTGGGTAATTGTCTGAACCTTATAATGTCCAGGTCTTCATTCAGTTCAACTAGATGATGCTGTAGGGCTTCTAGTGGACCAGATCGCCTTCAGAGCTGCTGCTACAGTCAGTGGCACAAAGCATTTTTTGGTGGTTACAAAGACTGCTGTTTGTTTTATTCTAAATATCACCCATCCGTCGAACTGAGGGACTTCAAGGTTTAGGAGGTGGGATGTCTGTAATACATTGTACATGTATCATCTTTCCTTTGTTTGGATATTGTGGAGAAATGTAGTTCGTGAATCCCATGGGCATTAATGGACTGCTTTTTTATGGGCAAAAAATCTGCTGCATATGGTTCATATTGAAGTCCAGTGTGACGCTTGAAAATAGTTGAGTTTTTAATCATTTTTCCGCATTCTTCATATAAGAATTTCTCATATCTGTTTCAGCAGTTATTCATTGTCACTATCTTAAGTTAAGACTGTCTGGTTTTAGTGTGCTACTGATAAATCAAGTATTCTTCGAAGTTGTTTGTGCTATTACTAAGTATTCTGAATGGTCTCATAAGATCTGTTCTCGTTGAAATTTAATAGCTCTTTTCTGTCCTGAACGCAGATTTAGTTATACATGTTCGTACAATATATATATATATATATATACAGTTAAGCTCCAATATATCGCGGTCCTCGGGGTCCAGAGTCCGCTATCGCAATATAAACGGAGCGCGATATAAGTCCAGACATGTACCATGCATGTATAATGGCATGCATAACTCTCGCTCGGTTTGTCGCTGTGGTAGTTTGCTGAGACATCACGGATAAATGGCAATCAGTCATGCAGTCACCATATTTTCTAATTAAAATTGGATTAGAATCGCTCAATGGCATAATTTACAATGGTGCGCTATGTCTAACAAGTAATTTCAATCGAAACCAGCTGATAAACAATGTTTGAAAACAAGAAATCATCAGGTTGACAATTAAGGACGCCATTTTGGATACTCTGGTTCCCTGGAACGGCAAAGGGAAGTTACTAAAATTGCTTCAGTTGAGCTAAGATAATTTGAGTTGCTTCCCTTTGCTTATTATTGTGTTGCGGGCGCAAAAAAAAAAAAAACTGTCGTTTCTTTTTATTTTAGTTTTATTGTTATTTTTTTTTTTGGCGCAGTTGTTTTCTTTTGAAATATTTATTGCTACAGAAGTGTAAAATAAGCAGACTAAGATATGTGTATGTGGGACAGAACCATCGTAAGACTACTGTCTTGTAAAATTTGCTGGTGTTGAAAAAGAGGTGGACCGTTTTCACCTGTTGAGCAAAATTAGTTTGTGGGCATCGTTGACTGATTGAGCATTGAGTAGATCTATGTACTCAATGATGATAATGATTATGACAATACCTGGGGTATAATTTATTGTTTGCCAATTATAATCAACGTGTGCGCTGATTGACACTAAGTGCGGGAGTGGATTGTTTGTCATAATACCTGATGCGATTTAGCGTCGAGATAGGCGCGAAAAATCAATTACCGGAGGCGGAACGCGTTTTTTTTTTGTTTTTTTTTCTGAAGTTTAATAAAACAAACATTTTATGGAAAATTTGGGAGCCATGGCCGATTCGCGATATACTGAATTTCGCGAAATAACGGACCGCGGTAGTATTTTGATTCTTAAGAATCAGCGCTATTAATATTCAAGGGAAAAAAAATGAAAATGAAAGTAGACCTGTAGACCTAGGAATATACAGGCCTTTTTAATGTTATTGTTTTCATCCGGGCTACTGACCACGAGATTACAATGTTATGTCACATGACCAGAAATTGTGGATAGCAAAAACATTTCCAATTCCATTGATACCAACTGATTCAAGTCAACTTACTTGGATTATAAATTCCTTTTGGCTAATAGTCAGTCGTAAATTTTATCTAGTAATTTAAAATACAGCTTTAAGAAGTAATCTGACTGCTTTTCCTAAAATAAATACAACTGTTTCAATGATATTTTCCAATATCAGCAGGCACGCTCGCAACCATAATGTGACCATTTTAACGCCTAGTTTTAGCTGGTTAATAGATAAAATATGTGTTAATTGTAACGGATGAAAAAATGGAAATCATATTTTTCCCCGACCGGGGATCGAACCCGGTCCGCTGGACTCAAAGTCCTACACTCTACCGCGTCGCTATAATAGCCGGCTTGTACCGCAAGGCAGTACAAGTGTATCATATACCTATTCCCGGTGACATTCTCCTCCTCCAAATTGAAATTCGTCCCTGAATTTCAGGAGTCCGAGAATCACGTGGAATGAGACTCAAGGAGTTTTATGCACACATGTGGGTTATTTACGGTGGGCGCCAAATGTAACGGATGAAAAAATGGAAATCATATTTTTCCCCGACCGGGGATCGAACCCGGTCCGCTGGACTCAAAGTCCTACACTCTACCGCGTCGCTATAATAGCCGGCTTGTACCGCAAGGCAGTACAAGTGTATCATATACCTATTCCCGGTGACATTATATTTGTGTTTATGACATTTAAGTGACCAGAACCTCTTATGAAAATAAACTTTTGAAGAAAGCAGCTTTATTTTTCTGAAAAACATTGGCCATTTTAATTTCTGATAAACATAAAGTTTAAACAACAACTTTACATTCTGCCATCCAAACCAGAATGAGGCTCTCCATTAAAGACTGAGAGGTTCTGAATTATTTTATTGTTTGAGGTAGTGTTTAAACTGGTCTATAGCATTCAGTACTGATGAGTCCCCATTTGATAATTTCCTTGTGTGTTTAGCATCAAATGCATGTCTATCAAATAGAATAACCTGTTTTATATGCTTGAAATTGCATGCAAACATTTCAAATCAGAAATATTGATGGAATGTCAAATCCTGTAACCATGTCAAGCGTACTGTTCGAGTGGCAGCACCAACTTTATTTCATAGATCCTGTATTTCAGCACTTTATCTAGTAATTAATGTGGGTATAAGGAATCAATTATCAGACTAACTTTGACTAGTTTTCCATCTATCTGCAATGTCTTCATGGTGAAATCAACACCAATGGTGCTTGCATGTTTCTCAACATACGTCCCCGATTTAAACCTTTGGACAACACAAGTTTTACCAACATCGGCATCACCGATTAGCACAACTTTGAACAAATAATCAAAAGCTTCATCAGCTTCGGAATGAGGGTGGAACGCCATTCGGGAAGCTTATTGAATGTTATTGTTATGGTGCGTCATAAAGGCCGTGTTTTCCAGATGACATAACCGGAAGTAGACTATTCAGCCGCTTATAACAAAACAAATTATGTGGGTTGTTACAAAGATAACTGGACAACTCCCGACCCATAGCAAAGTTGGCCCGTAAAAAGTCGGCCCATAACTGATTCCAGGCCCGGATCCAGGGGTGGGCAAAAGGGGCACATGCCCCCCCCCCCCCCCCGAAGTGACCGCTAGTCATACCTTGCCCTCGGTATTTTTCGATATTACACTCTTTATGCATAAGCTACCCAGATACCTGTGATTTCCAGAAAACAGGGAGTTCATAAATGATCATGAAAGAGCCATTAGTAAATGGCATGCTGTGATTTGTCAATAACTTGTTAATATTGCCCTGCTGATAGGTAGCATATGATCAGTTACACAGGCTTCTGTCTTATAAATACATGATTTCACATCTTCTTTTTATCTAGATAATGTACATGTATGAGTAGAAACGGTTTTAGTTTTTGTTCGAAGCGTTCTATTAATTTGTTTTCGAGGGGATTTTAATCCTAACTACTCTCTCTGCTAATTCAGCAGTCGACAAATTGGTAACATTTGTCTTATTTTGCCCTTTAAACAGGATCTGACATTTCATGCAAATTGTCTCTGACAATTAAAAAACTGTTTTCTGGGAAATATAAGAAAAATATTTCAAAATGTTGTCTGCTAAAAAAGTTACCCATAGAGCTAAGTATTAATTTATTTAATTAAACTCATCACGAGAAACCCTGTCTTTGGAGTTAGAACCAGGTATGAAATAGATCAGACTGCGCAGAGAAAAACTAGAGTCTTGAAAAATTGGATACGTTATACCTTGTAAGCAGTGAACAGGAAATGAATGTGCTGATCAGACTATGCAGATGCAACAGGCTGATCTGCGCCTTTGATGTTTGCAAAGGTATAAAACAGATTTTCTTATGGCCAGGCTCTATTTTTTATTGCCTCCAGGCTTGGGCAAAAGGGGCACATGCTCCCCCCCCCCCCTCCCCTCCATCCCCGGCATTCCAGAATAATGAATGAATGAATATTTTTTTGTTTTTTCTTTTCTTTTTTTTTGCGTCCGGTGGATTGGTTATGTGTGTGTGGGGGGGGGGGGTGGGGGTGGGGGCATGCCTCCCCTTTACCACTACCCCACCCAACCCAATATATTTGTGTGGGTGGCTGAAGGGACAGGCAGGTTATCCAGGATTCTGCATGACTAGCATTGGTAATTATCAAACTAGCCAGAATTATTTTTGCAGCTTAGAAATAACCTGGATAAGGCGGAAGGTTTTATTTGTTTGTTTTGGAGTTTTACGACCCAGTCAACACTATTTAGGTTATTTTTGAGCCGGTCAATTTACATAACCGCACTTCTTGGGCAGGCTTATACATAAGTGGTTAACCAGTACAGTGCACATTCTTTCACCAGAAACTGACAACTGCCCTTCTTGAATCAGTGGGAGGGAGAGAATGACCCCACAAAAGAATATTGCCCCAGCAGTTTTTGAACCCGCCGACCTCCTGAAATTCAGAAAAAAAAAAATCAGCCTGCAAGATCAATGAAAATGACTTGAAAATAGCGAATTACGGACAACTCGGCCCAAAGACAAGTCGGCCCAAGACATCTCGGCCCAGAAAAAAGTCGGCCCAAGACAACTCGGCCCAAGTCGTCCCAATTTCAGAAGACAACTCGGCCCAAATCGCCCCGATTTTTGAAGACCTCTCGGCCCATGAAAATCAGACACCTCTTAATGTATTAAAAATGATTGGATGATGGTACTTTTATTGCTCTGTACCTGATGAAGGAAAAGCATGTGCAGATGTCTTAGATCAGATCGCTTAAGTACATGTTCTAACTTAAATGACATCTGATTGTTATAGCAGCATAATGTAAGTGACCGAAAAAAGTTATTCAATATTGAAAATAAAAGTGCGTGAGATCCATCAAACTCACCCATCTATCTATCTATCTATCTATCTATCTATCTATCTATCTATTTGTATTCAGTCATGAAAAAAAAGTGAAAAAAGAAATCGGACTTTTAAAAAAAACGAAGAAAAATTTTTAGAGACTTTCATGAACGGTGGTAATCAGCGGCTGAAAAGTCGAGACCAAAAGTCGGCTGATCACCTTTTAATCAGCGATTAATCTCCTTTAATCATTTAATTCAAACTTAAACTATTTCAATGTTTGATTTAATTACATGTTAAGCTAATTGATCAATTAACGGCAAGCACTGAAATTTACTAAGAGTGAATTCTCAACAAAAGTGTTAATTGTCATCCTTTAACCGACAAAGGTTAATTATAAGTAAGTTTGAGCAATAACAAATTGCCAACTTTTGTTTAAATTATTTCTTTTATTTGCCGACATGATCTGTATAAAGACAAGCCAAATGACCAGAAGCTTCTAATCCAGTTTTGGCATCTATTGCGTACAATACGTACATACAGTGTCTTAAACTCGAACATTGACAGTCATTATGCCTGTTTTTTGCGTTGCGTGTAGTAAGATCGTTCGTGGTGGTCACCATGCCGTTTCCTGTGATCTGTGCGAGGCTTGGCAGCATCTGAGGTGTAATACTGGTAAATATTTTACTTATCACTCTAATATTTTGTATCAAAGGTAGTTCGCATTTTTATGCTAAAGTACAGACAGATTTCTAAGATGCATACTCTTATCAGATAACATCACATAAAAGTTAAGTCAGGGTCCGAAAATGAGGATATTTTGGAAAAGTGTTGGGTAAACAGCATGGAAATTTATATATTTGTTGCGTTTATATAGTATATTTTATGCCAAAATGTAAATTCCTAATAAATCAAATATAGCAGGGCATCAGAGGGACGCTTCTTTCTATTTATAATATGCGATATACACAAAACATATTTATTTTTGAAAAAAAAAAAAAAAAAAAAAATGTAAGCAAGCATTCTAGTTTACAATGCTTAAAATAGTACTACTCATACAACATGATACAGGTTTAATATCATTTCTCATATACCCTGACAAATGCCCCTAAATCCCACACACCAGTCTCCGACAAAATGGCATAGGCAAACATTATCGATCCGAATCAGACTGCTCCAACATGAGCCGTCCGTCCGTTACATGAGTTCGCATAAAGCGACTGTTCTTATTTCAAACATTACACCTTGGAATATATAATTTCAGGCATGTCACGCGGAGAGCAGTTATAACTTGTAACTATCAAAAGCTTATATTACCCTGCGCATTCGCGCAATCTGATCTTATTCTTCGATACCCGTTCGAAGCTTCTGTTGGTTTTAGAAAGTACGATGACTTTTGTTGACTGTACAAGCGTACGTTTCTTTTTTTTTATTCTAGCGCATTGCAAATATGATAAAATGTTTCAGGAATAACCAAAGAAGAAGGCATGTCACGCGGAGAGCAGTTATAACTTGTAACTATCAAAAGCTTATATTACCCTGCGCATTCGCGCAATCTGATCTTATTCTTCGATACCCGTTCGAAGCTTCTGTTGGTTTTAGAAAGTACGATGACTTTTGTTGACTGTACAAGCGTACGTTTCTTTTTTTTTTATTCTAGCGCATTGCAAATATGATAAAATGTTTCAGGAATAACCAAAGAAGAATATCTTGCGGCGACCCGATGGATGAGAAACAACTCGCAAACGAAATAATTTTCACTGACAATCATGAAAGCACAAAACATTGTAAATTTAACATAGAGGGAATATCCACATATTATTATTATTTCTGCACGAAAACATATGTTGTGGCCTCGGCGCATCTGATGAGTACCCACAGCATATGTTTTCGTGCAGAAATAAGAAAAATATCAGTACTTTTTGGATGTAAACGCGCCTTCTCTGGAGTAATGTTATTTATTTTCAGGGACGAGACTCGGAAATAGAAGCAGCGGAGAGAGAAACAATCGCCAACATCTCCAGCTTCATCGCCGTGCCTGTTGCAGAATCTACTTCCAACTTGCCTCTGCACCGGACATCCCCTATCCAACAGATCGAGCTGAATGAAAGTACTGACATCGATGTAGACCAGTTTATCGAGGACCTTGTAAGTCAATCTATCTCTTTGTCAACTGAAACACTTACTTACATTTTTTTTTTTATGAAAGGTGACTTTTGACCATCCTGTATCCCGTTGTCCGTCGTCCGCCCGTGCGTCAACATTTCCATCAAAACCTTTTTATTACTACTTGCTCAGCCTTGAAAAGGGAATAAATAGAAGATACTGAATACCATAAAAACATTCATCAAATGTTCTGAAATATTAGTAATTTCACGAGTGCGAGGCACGAGTGAAATTACGTTTCATTAGAAGAAATTAAATTATTTATGGTATTTAGTTTAAAAGTGATATTTTTCTTTTGCGTCTGCTCAGGTAACGATGAAGACTACCGGTGTATTCCGAACTGTAATAAGAAAAATATCTATAAGAATAAATAAAGATAAAGTCATAAAGGTAAAATACGATAACGTGCATTTTTTGGTACATGTAATTTTATGTTCATAATGATCCTATTATAGCCTTTACAATGCAATGGTGTTGTTTGTTTGTTTACTCAGGGTGCGATCTGGAGTTTATTCCTGGTACACAGTGTTATCAGAAATGCAATTTATTTCTGGCATTGGACACTTCAGCCTCAGCAGAGACAGCTAGACAGAATGAAACAACCGTGGTACAACCGGCCGTTGATACATCTTCCTTTGATATTGGGGATATTACATACGCCCGTCTTAGACAGCTTGCAGAAGAGTAAGTGTAACATATTTATATATTATGCGTTTCAACGAATTACTGTGATTTTCCTGTGAAATTGCAATCAATAATCCCATTTAAAATTAGAATTTTCTTGAGTCTAAAATTTCGCAAAAAGGCTCTGATATTATGTGAAATGCTTAACGTTCCGCACTCGAAGCACTGACGTCACCTACTGCGCTAACGTAGATCTGCATGCGACGTCAGGCGGATTATCATCTACTTAGGCATTTTCTCAGTGTGCGTATTTTGTTTTGTGTCGATTTAAAATGTACTTGTCCTGATGTCACTTACTGCGCAGACGTAGCTCTGCATGCGACGTCAGGCTGATTATCATCTGCTTAGGCATTTTTAATGCGTATCTTATTTTATACAGATTTAAAATGTACTTCGTCTGATTGTCCAACATTACGCGCATGTACACACTGAACCAGATGAGATTTATGCGAAATGGCTAGAACAACAACAACAACAACAAAAACTTTCACTTTTTACCTATTTATGCCGTGTGGACTCTTCTGTCTCTACATTTTGGACTGGTCGATGGCCATGTTTTACGGAAATCTGGTATTTAGTGTAAAATAATTGTAGATCCTGATCAGAAACGCATTATGTGGCGTCTTACCTGGGTCTGTACTGTTTGTATTTTTGAGACGCTAATTAGAAGTTTATACTAAACTTTCTTTAGTATAAATATATTTTAAAACAGGTCGCTGATAGACAGCACGGTACACATGGAAGGACCTGATGAGGCAGAAGTAACGTTCCAAGTCGTCGAGAGTGGTACTCAGCGAAGAAAAAGGAAGCTAGTGTCTAGTGACGGGTTTACATTCACTTTGAAGAGACAGAACAGAGGAGTTGGCGGGGACAGGCGGGGGGGACGGGAGGCAGTTGAGTGGCGATGTGCTATTAGAAACAAGACGGTGGACCGGGGGCGTTATAGCTTTGGAAAATATAAACACTGATGTCTAATTGTGTGCTATCGAGTATAAGTGACAGTTTCTGGTTTATAATATTTTCTTAAACGTGACGAAGGTAAAATAGAATTAACAATTTTAATGGATGTATTATTTTCGTGTGAATTCTGTTTGGAGTATGTAAAATTAAAGGATACTTTTCGATATGCTCATAAAAGTGACAAAAGATGTGGCTGAATTTAACAAAATTGTAAAGAAATAAGGCTAAAATACATAAAACTTTTGGGCCATGACTTGAAGCGCCTCCCCGTGGTGTGGCCTGGATGCATTTTTTAACCTTTATTGAAAAGTAAAAGGAAAAAAAAATAACGTTAAAGGTTAAAAAAATGTAACGAAACGCTTCAATTATTTTTAAGGAAATGGCTACTGGCGTGGCTCATTTAATTTGAGACTGTTGAGTTACATGCACTTTGCATGTGTGCGTGATGGGTAGGATGCGGTTATATGTAAATTTATCTTCCTTAGCTTGTGATCATATTTGTTTCGCTACATGTATCTGAATTCATCAGGTACAGAGCAATAAAAGTGCCACAATACATTAAGAGGTGTCTAGTGTGATTTTTATGAGCCGAGTGGTCTTTTGCAATTTGGGCCGAGTTGTCTTCTGAAATTTGGACGACTTGGGCCGAGTTGTCTTGGGCCGACTTTTTTCTGGGCCGAGTTGTCTTGGGCCGACTTGTCTTTGGGCCGAGTTGTCCTGAACCCGAAAATAGCATGGAAATGCACTCTCAGGCAATCCAATTTTAAAAATTTCCCGGGGGAGGCCCCCCGGACTCCCCTTATAAGAAAGGAACCCCACTCAAACTCTCTCCCGCTCGCGGCTTACGCCACGAGCTTCATGTCTTCGCCAGTCAATGCCCCCCACCCCCCGTCTTCAGACCTTCTGGGTCCAGCCCTGGATTCGGCCCATAAATAAATCTGCTGACTTGTTTATATTGCGTATATTAAATTATATATGCATAATATAGGGCCTAATATAGTTTGTTAGTTGGGTTGCTAAAAATAGGCAGATTGCCTATGTTACCATGAGAGGTCCTTTATCTGCACAACAGAAGTAGCTGAAACAACATACAATGTTCATATTAAGGTCGAACTGTAACAGGAATATGGCAGAGCAAGGATACTGAGAATGACCATGTCACTGTTTTTGTTGTGTTGTTGTTGTTGTTGTTGTTGTTGATGATGATGATGATGATGATGATAATGACGACGCAGACAAAGATGATGACGATAATGATTACAGCCTCTTTGTCATATTTAATAACCGCAACAACCAACAAGGCCCGCCAAGCACCTCTTCACTCCACCCCGCCCCCTCCCCATCAGGATCAGAGTGTTTACTGGTAAATTGGTAATACGTCTACTGACATTCATTCACCAGGACCTTTGATATGGGAAGTTAGTCCATAGCTCTCACCAGAGAGGTAAACCTAGCCACACCATCCTCTGCTTCTTCTTCTGTTCCTTCAGCATAACGCCCTCCCAACCTTGATTGCATTGGTAATACAGATAAATATCAAGTCTTGATAAGATAATCAACAAAATACACAATTGTGTCATTTTATGCTACTTTACGCATTGTCTGGCGATTGTCTGACTCCTGTTTGAACGACCCTTGATCATGTCAGTATATCATTTATTTATTGTTTTAAGCGGTATCAACAATGGCGACTTCCCGAGCGAGATCGAAGTAAGTGAAAAACCTTGCCGTTAATTCCAGCTTTCATTGTGTTTAAAATATGCGACTGTGAAATATACTTTTCCACAGACCAGGTTTGATATTTTTATCTTAAGGTACTTTGGGTATTAGCTGCATCGTTTTTTTTTTTGCAGACCTCGGTGGCAGTTGGATGCGCGTCAGACTGGTTCGACCCCCGGCCAGGTCGGCAATATTATTCGTGGAGATTTGATCATGGAATATTTTCTACGGCCATTCTCTCCCTTCCGCTGATTCAAGAACGGTAGTCGTCAATTTCTGGCAGAGAATGTGCACAATACTGATTAACCGCTTAGAGGATTAAGCCTGCCCAGTAAAAGTGTGGTTAGGTAAACTGACCGATCTTGACATGACCTCAGTGGGCTGACTGGGCCATAAAGCCTCAACAAAACAAACAAATGCACCAGTTTTTATCAAATAATATGTTTCGTACCTTGGATGTTTCATACTTGAGTGAATGTGTATGGATAAAATTAAATTCACCTCACTGAGAATCACTATTGGACCCCCGTTATTGAGTTCCACAAGTGCTAGATGGTCTGCCAAGAGGTCTGTTCTTACTTACTGCTAGCTGATGTTTTTGTGGATTCCATTTACACATACACGTGATAACCTGTTGATGACCATGCTGGAGATTTGATTTTCATTTCCTGGATATTGTGTTCTCCTTCCTGGAGATTGTTCAATGACAAATTTGACACATCATTTCGAAGGCTTTTTCTGTAAAATTAGAAAAGAAAATTCAAGCAATTTCATGCATAAAATGGGCTAGTCTGAGTCTTCTCTGACCTGTTAGTGGTGGCTTTTCTTTATTTTGATATTTACCACTTACTGTCAGAGCAACTCGTTTTGTAGAAATACCGGAACACACCGGAACACACTGGTAATTACCGGAACACACTCAAAAAAGTTTGTTTTTTTTTAAATACATTTTTGGGGGAATATGTGGTCCATTTATACATTCTATGTCTTATTTTGATCCTTTGTAACATGTGAACATACTTTATAAACCTTAGCTCAGTTAAGCATCAAATAATTAATATTATTATATGGCAGTCTGATCCGGTAAATTTTTGTCATAATGACTTTAGTATTGAAAAGTTATTAACCATAATAAATGTTATGATGGTGACAAATTTTATAATAATGGGTGTTAGCTTGCATTAAACCTCATAAGGGAATATTAATGATGAGAGTGAACAATGTATTGACATAAGACATTATAAATACATTATCATAAAGGGACCGGAACACATTTTTATAAAACACTGGAATGAGGTTAATTTATTGTATGCTAAGATCAAATTTATTAATAACAACATCCGACACACAAACAGACAGTAATTAAGTTATAAAACGATCTTTAATAATACAAAATGAAAAAAATTAAAGTGTGTTCCGGTAATTACCAGTGTGTTTCGGTGTGTTCCGGTATTTCTATGAACCCAGAGCAACTTAGCTATCGAAAATGCAGAATTTCCCCAGCCAGTCTTAGCTGGGCACTTTTAAAGAAAATTCTGAATATCATTCAGCAACATAGCAATATAAAATTTTAGAATAAACAAAAGAAACCATTTTCCAATAAATTAAACAATTTGTTTCATTGGAAACTTGCATTAGCATTTTCACTATACCTGTCCAAGTCTATCCTCGTTGTCTAGACTGTACATGGTAAAAGCCAATTTGTTACCCCAAAATGTCAATTTTTCATTATGAAATTCAAGTATTATCATTTTTTTAGTCATGAAATATCAGTTTGATAATCCGTAGTGGCTATCTTCATTACACATTAACTTCCATGCCTCTATTTTGGTGGAAACCCTCATTTTAGACAGGACAGGAAAATTCCTGATTTTTAATAATAGGAGTTAGTGGCAAATATCAATACAAAGAAAAGCCACTAAAACATCAGAGAGGACTCAGATTAAAAATGGGCATACCTATGTTTAATGCTGCTTTGTGATGTGAGTATAGTAATTCAGTAAAGTTTCTACCTTATGGTGTCATCAATAAATATGTAAAAAGAAAGAAAACTTTTGTTGTTAATTGACTTCCTTCATAATGAATTGACCACAGATTTTTCCTAAATAGCTATTTATAGACAACTCATTCCCATCATGTGTGTAAGCACAAAGACAGCGGGAGACAGGAGAGATGGCACGAAATGACTTTTAATGGACCTAATCAAGTTAAATAAAGATGGCCTTCGCCATTGGTATTTTGCAGTTTCCAATGTTTCAAGATCCAAACAGACTGCTTTAATTTTAAGCACTGACCAATCTTTGTTCAGTGCAAGTGGTACATTACTTATTTTAGCTGTGAAATCTATATTGTGTACAGTGAAGTGTTGATTTTCTGACTGTGCTTGGATAATGAAGTAATTAATTTGTGTTGTGGTAAGTTTTCGTGACCCCAAAAAAAAGATACCTATTCCAAGTAAAATTACTGGTGTAACATAATCTCTTGACCGTTTGTTGTTTCAAGTCAGTACCGTATATACCATATATATGCACAAAAAATGAACAGTTCATAAAAAATGTTATAGGAAAATTCAGTTTCCAGAAGTTTTTGCGTCCTTTCTGGGAGCCCGGGAGATCAGCTGCATTTTCAGGAGCCTCCTGGATGATTCGGGAGGTATCACATGTATGTTTACAACCCTAGATGCTTGGGGTCAGGTGAGTGATCAGACCCAAACTGGTCTCTTGCACTTATATATATATATATATATATATTTTTTTTTTTTTTTTTTTTCATAAATATTAAAAAAAAAGCATTTTGCTATAATTGAAACATGCCTAATACACGTGACCTGGTAATCTCGTAAGGGGTAACCACTGGTTATGCACTCAAAATCTTTACGCAAACCTCTAGCCATGACTTATGAGACATCCAAATGTCAACAAACGGATAAGTTCTCCTTATTTATTGATTTTTAGTCAATTTCATAGACATATGTTGAAAAAATCAGACACTGCTGTTCCCAGCAACTTTCATTTCTACGTCGGAAAAGATAAGTGTAGGGTGTAGACATACCTATTTAACATCAAATAAGACAGACAGCAACCTACGTCTACGGTGAAATACATAAGATACTAAATTTCCCAAGCATGAGTACCACTACCACAACATATGTAAGTGAAGAGTTGCTAATGAGTACTACAACATGTTTTAATGAATATTTTCTCTCTGAAAACATATGTTGTGGGCAGGGTCCAGAAAATGCCGGTTCTTCGGTCCGAGACCGGTTTTTGAAGTGCGGGACTGATTTTCACTTCAAAAGAATGTAACAAAATTGTTCATAAAAAATCATGTTTTCTAATATTCAACTAAATAAAATTTACACCTTATCTGAAGCTATAAACAAACCAAACCATTTATCAACACATAACACTAACCGTGTACCGGAAATCGTCTTCAGCAATCTGCTTATTATCGCAAAGCGGCTTGAACAGCGTGTCAAAAATAAGTAACTGTCCATTTGATTGTCGTGTGAAAAAATCAATACCGGCTGTTACCCTAATTATCCTAAGTATTGGGACACCTTCACGCCTTACCATGCCAGTCCTAGAATTTGATCAGGGCCCATTTGTTCAAAGCATCGTTAGCTTAACGAGCTCGCTAAGGGTCATTTCGTTAACTGTTTTAGCGGATTCAATATACAATATTCTGATATTTTTAGCTGAAAAAATGTGACTCACATTTTTTCAGCAAAAAATTTCAGCATATTTGCGTATCACTCGATGTAAATTTTAACGAACCGTTAAATAACGTCGTTAGATTTGAACAACTGGGCCCTGGTCTATTTTAATTTATCTTTTATATTGCTGGATGAGTGGTAGACAGTGCAGATGCAGATCAGAAGCCGCACATTTTGTGGCATCTGATCTGG